>CM053790.1:560461319-561061319 GCA_028749045.1 Cupressus sempervirens
ATCAGAGCGGTTTTCTTGCCATCCTATGGGGTGAGAACCGAATTACATGGGTGATCAGCACTCTACTTCAACCAAGATGGACAGGTACAGCACAAAGTCTCCAAGGACACAATCTCGGACAAGTAATAGACAGAGTATTCAGAGTCGGAAATGTGGAAAGGAGGACTATTCAGGTATTCAGGACGAGCTCAGAAAGATCAAACATAACATGTCTGAACTGTTGGTTAAACAGCACCGTATGCTTGACAGGCTGTCCGTCCTAGCTAAGGTGAGTAAATCAACTGGATTTCGTTTTGGCGAATCTTCTGACGAAGCGTTGACAGATACAATGAGAGATGTTACTAGGAACCTTAATGAAGAGTTCGAGAAACAAGTGTGCAACCGGTCAGAGGCTTCAGTTCGGTCACAGGAAGAAGCAGTGAAGGACATTACGCTGATGGATAGTAACTGTCAACTTGACACTCAAGTTGAGACAGTTGAATACGAGTTTCCCAAAGGTGATGTCTCATGTACTCAAGGTAGTTTGGTTCCGACAAGCAATGATTTCAGTGAAGTGAGTTCAGATGACGATGAAGATGTCATTTTGCATGGTGATGAGATACCTGGTGAAAATGAGCAGACATCGAGCATTTATGATTTTGCTGACAAAGAGTACCAGGCTCAGTTAGATGCTTCGTCACATGAGGATGAAATTGGTGGTACTTCACATGATTTGTCCAGCCAGCTGAAGGTGAGCAAAGATAGTATTGTGGCTTCTTTATCTCATCATGACAGGATGCGGGAGATGTTATAAGAGCACATCCAGATGATCCAGTTACAAGGAAGACATAAGGGAGTTCAGGCAAATTCCTCTTGTTGTGACTTACATGCAATTGGTGAAGGAATGGGGATGACGAAGCTGAGCTATTTGCATATTCTATCAGACCGTGATCATCTTCTAAGCCTTACCAAAGATTATTCAGATGCCTTGAGGAGGAAGGAGGAGGAAGTTGTCAAGCTTTCTTGTGAGCTTGAGGACACTCGAGCAGTTTTGGCATTACAGGACTGGGAGAAACAAGGGCAAGAGCACGACATGGAGCTAAGCTTAAGATCATCTTGCACTCAGTTTTTGACAGAAGAGGGATCATATATGGTAGCTGATAATGTTACGAGTTCATCTTGCATTCACATCCAGGATACAAGGTCAATGGTAGACAGGTATGTGAAGTTAGTTGGTATTGGTCACATTACTCAGGTAAGGAGTTTGCTTGAGTTACCAGTTGTTTCTTGCATATGGATTCGGGAATGTTTCAGCAGCATTTGGGGTTCAGTAAACCGAAGATCTCTAGCACTTTATGATAGCCAGGATTGTTTGAGTGCTATCATGGATTTGATTAGCAGAATATACGGTGTTATCTTTCCTTGTGCCAGCAGAACATCCGATGTTGGTATTAGTTTTTATGCACCGTTGTTGGGTTTGGTTCATATATGCAGACAACCGTTCTTGCTTAAAGGTGTTGAAGATTTTTCATATTTGCCAGTGTGTACTGATGAGTCCCAGGATCGTTTCGGCCTTGATGACATCCAGGAGGATGAAGTGGATAGTTTTGAAGATTCAGCTTCCTTGACAGATTCTTTAGATATAGAAGAGCTTGACAGCCGAACTACAGATTTTGACACTCTGGATCTTGATATGAGTTTTAAAGTTGATTCAAAAAATATGGATGATAATAATCCAGAGACCAGTATTTTTGAAGACATTCCTCCAGTCAATGTGTCAGAGGGAGTTTATAGAAGACAGTCTAGCCAGAGCCATCATGTGATTAGCCAGTTGAAAGTTAGTGAACAAGACATTACTATTGCTTGTGAGCATTTTGATACTGCTCGTCAGTTGTTGGCTGTTACTGGTTGGGGTTCTTCTATGACAGATGAGTCTAGCGGTGGTTACTTTTCTTTGGCTGAGATTCATGCCCTGCGTGAAGCTGTTCGGATTTTGAAGCAGGATTATTTACGATTGGTAGCCGACCGTGATCACTTGGTTGAGTGGGCGAGTACAGCATATGAGGCACTCTTGGATCGTGAAGAGGAGGTGAGTGAGCTTTCCCAAGAGCTCATAGCGACTACTGAGGCGTTAGAGGATACACAGCGATATCTACAGAAGTCGCAGTTTCAGTTGAAGGAGGTGATCGTGGAGTTGGAGCATTTGCGGTCAAAACTAGCCCCAGACCCAGTTCATTTGACTACAGAGGTAGATGATGGTAAGTACACTCCTACAGTTGCTTTTGAGGAGCTTATTGTTGAGACTGACACACATGTTCAGGGTTTGGAAGAAGTTGGTCTTAATGAGTTCGGGATACTGGTAGAGTCAAGTTTCCAGATTGATTCTACTCAGACAGTTGACAGTGTGGTACAGTTGGGTATGCCACCTTCACAGGAGGATCAGTTGTGGTGTGCAGGGAAGTATATTGATGCTTCCTCGTATAATTTTTACTGCACTAAACCGTTCATGAAGTTTTTGCTGGATAGTGCGTGTGTTCAGTTAGACTTGCATAAGGTGACAGAAGGTGTTCTCATCCATGATACTAGTGTTATTCGCGGATTGGTTGAGAAGATTATAGGGGTCCTTTCTACTATGCTACCTCACAGGGATCTCGAGGAAGGGTTTGTTGAGCAGAATGTACGGGATCCTATCCAGCCTACAGTCACTTGGAGTCAGAAAATGGAGCCATCTGTTGATTTGCAGTTCAGTGATGATGAGCCAGCAGCAGAGTTTGGAGGTTCTTACCGGCATTATACGGTAGGGTACGCTCATCATTTTTCTTTTGACACAGAGATAGAAGATTTTATTTCATGCAGATGTAGATTGGCTCCAGTTTCTTATCATCCATTAGGGGATAGATTGGCACCTTCTTTCGAAAAAAGAAGTGGTAGTAGCAAGTTATTCAGCCTGCAGCATCGACACACTCGGAGTAGTTTTTCAGAAATTGGATTTGATGGCAGTGATTCAGGAACCTATGGCTATTGTCATATCTACAATCCAGTTGGGTGCAGGTGTCTTTTTGACAGGGGCTTGAGTTTCGATAGAATTGATGTTTCAGTTGGCTTGAGTTCCGCAAAATGGGTTCTTCTACTGACATCTAGAGTTGGTTTTCAGATGATTCCATCAGAGTTGTCAGTTGTTTGGATATTGAGCATAGTTTCTCAGCTACAGGTATTGACGATTTCTCCACGGGAGTATGATGCGGATTGGGATGATACACAGATTTACATTTGGGATCCAGGCAGACAGATTGGTTCTTGGTTCAGCCATTGCTTGGGGACAAGCAATTTCAGGAAGGGCGGACTGTCATGTCCCCAATTTTCTGGTGACAGTTCGATTTAATTAATTTAATTAATGGTTGTCCAAGGACGACTAATTAGTTATTTTAATTAAATAAATAAATATTAAAAGATGACCTTGTATTTAATAAAGTGACTTTAGTATTTAATAAAGTTACTAGGAGTATTTAATAAAGTCACTTGAGGGATAAGATCAAAAAGGGTTCTAGAAGTCTCTGGAGAGGATGGAGAAAAGAATAAATAGGCACCCCGGGGCTCCATTCGAATCAAGCAGTTGTGTTATCTCTCTTGTTTTCAGATTGTGATTCAATCACGGGTGCATTGTGGAACCCAGGGTTTCTACAATTGTCACAGTTGGCCATTGAGAACGATAACTCTCAATTGGTACGCAATTTTGAGGGTGTGAAATATCATCCGAATTATTGCAGATTGGAGGTGATAGCCAGTCATTTCATCAGGGCAGAATCTGTGGCTCAAGGCCAACATTTTCGGAGGATCTTTCTGAGGGTTGATATTCAGGATCAGTTGCAGTATTGAACAGATCTAGGAAAGAAGGCGAGTCTCCTAGTCAATCTTCCAGCGACACTGCCACAAATCATTAAAGATAGTATTCGATCATTCATGGTCATAGGCAAGCATTCGTCATCTATGTGATCGTCACAACTCTTTAATTCTGCAGCATATGAGTATCAACAGCGAGTCTGTAATCAGTACCGGCATCATCTCATGATGGAAGATTGAATAAGTGTTCATCATTGATAACCAACACTGAGCAAACACCAGCATCAGCGAATATCATGGCTGAGGAATAGTGAGGATTATTCAAGAAAAACTGCGAGCCGACGTGAGTTCCAGAGTTTCGTGTGACGATTGGAACAACTAGAGCTAACATCATCTCACCATTGTAGTCGGGATTGAGGGTTTCTTTCGCAGGAAATGGGAGCCGTTAGGTTTGGTCTCCAACAAGAAATTTTGAGCCAAACTATTGCGGACAGCGAAAGAAATTGCGACCTCTCCAAAGACGGAAGCAGAATTGAATCAAGTTAATTTAGATGCCGTTTTATATATATTGAATCTGTTAATAAACGACGATTCTAATCAAGCAACCGCGGCCATTACTGCTGATTGCAAGAGTCTGGAATCACCGGAGGGAATTGCAGGGGGAAATAGACGGCGGATTCATTAATTAAAGACGAGGTTGCAGAGATTTTACTTCAGAATGGTGCTAGGGTAGAAGCAGCAGATTGTAACGGCTATCAGACAACACACGTAGCAACCCAGTACGGCAGACACCTCTTCTAAACCATATTATCACGAAAGGGAATTCCGATTTTGGAGTCCATTACATTGGTCCTCTTACAAAGGCTTCACAGATAGGCCGCCTACCACCGTTTCCGCTGTGATAGACAACGGGTACTGATGTGTGGAAAAGGTTGAATTCCTGAACCTGATTTGGATAACCGCCAGCAGCATTTCGTGAAGGGTTATAAGCAACTCACGAGACTGAGCTTCTTCAGTATCTGAAATTCTGAGTATCATATTTCGGGTCAGGGTGGGAGATGCGAACTTCATGGGCAGATAAGAGCAGACCAGTAACAAGCATTTCATATAAGGTTTGGGTTAATATTTCTCTGGCTATCAAGGGTTACAAGTAATTCATTTAACCTTTGTAATTTTTGCACCCAAATTGCTATTTTCTCAAACAATATTAAATCTGTTACAGCTAGCTCATCTGTTAAATAGCCTATTATTGTTTCATTAGTGATTATCACTCTTAGGGTCATTTCAGTGGTATCAGAGCATGTTTGCCAACTGTTTGACGCAATGTCAAACCTTTGAAGTTTTTAAGATTTTGATGCTTAAATAGTCAATCATCCTGTCGGGGATATTACAGACTTTTGCATAAGATGCATCAAGATCTTCTCTTGAATGCTCTTCAATACAACAAATATTCATCTATCTAAGAATATCATAACATAGATGTGTACATAAAGGCATTTTGGCTGAGACATGGAATTTTATACCATAAGTCAATCCTTTGATTGCTATAGTTTCTTGATCAGTAGAGAACCCATCTTGCATGGTCTACTCCATCTCATTGGGAGACCCCATTCTTTTTAGTCCTTGAAGCTACCATCACTTGCATAAATGTATCATCACTAGCCCTAATGCATTGTGCTTCTTTTCCTACAAAAAACATCCCTAGGGATGGAGGAAAAGAATAAGGCAAATAGCTCTTAAAGTACATACAACATTATAGATGAGAAACCAATACAACACAAAAATAAAAGTAATACTCAAAAGATAATAATAATAAATACTTCTCTCATTATTAGGAAAAAAATACTCATCAACATTCTTCTTGATGCAAGTTGCTCTAATGAAGTTATTGCCACCTAGTTATGAAAGACCTACACGATGGCTCAAGCCTTTGTCAAACTAAGTTGGACCAAACATTCTCCACTACTTATGAGTGTTTATCTTTTAGTGTTAGGAATATGAGTGGAAAAGGCATATGTAAATTCTTAAAATTTCAAATGCTCTGTTTGGGTGCACCAAATTAGAATTGTGAATAGGAATACCTATTCCAATTTTGGCTTAAAAATGAGCATTTAAAATTCCACCTAAATAGATGGAATTGGAATACGTATTCCTATTCCAATTTTATTTAGTTTAGAAAACATAGATTTTTGGGTCTGTGAATTCCCCATCAAATTTTGACTCAAAGAAACAAGAATAGGAATATGTATTCTTATTTTCTATTTTAGAATATGTATTCCTATTCCCATATTCTTATTCTCGCAGCCAAATGGAAGGTAGCCCATTTGGCTACAAGAATTGCCCAATGCGGCAATCATCTATCCTGGAATAAGTTATCTTCTAACATTCGTGCATTCTTCAAATATGTTTTGGAATATCATTTATATCTATTTGGTTGACCTGGAAGAGGACTTCAAATATGTATATTCTATATTTGGTTGCAACAATTGAAATAGGAATTGGAACAAATTTTGTTTTAGTTTGATAATATTTTAAATAAACAAGATTTTTAATTTATAAAAACTTGTTTTTTTAATTTTTAAAAGCTAAATTATTTTAATTAGCTTTTATTTTATTTTGAAAATTGACTTTAACCACAACCTTTGAAATTCATCAAAATTCAAAGGACATATTATATTGTATATTAGAAATTTAATTCTAAATTAAATCAAATTATTTTAACGAGTGTAAGATCAAAACTAAAATCATTTTATTTTTAATATATTAAAGAAAAAAATACAAATAAGTCAATATCATTAATATGATATTTAAATAATCTTTCAACATAAAGTAAATTATAAAACTAAACACAAGATTTATTTGTAAAGATAATTTTTTGAAAGTTTAGAAAATATACCTGATATTTATCTTTTTTGTCATTTAAAAAAATACATATTAAATGTTAAATAATGATGACCTTTATTAAAAACTGGAATAAGAATAACCTATTCTTATCCCATTTTTTTTAAGTAATTTTGTGATGCTCATTTTGGAGTCAAAATAGGATAGGCTAATTCTAATTCCAATTTTATATTTTGCAAACAAACGTCAAATTGGTGAATGCAGATATTTAAATTTTCCTATTCCTGCCCGATTTGTACAAAGGGAGGAAAGAAAAACAACTAGTTTAACCCTGGATTCTTTCTCGCGCCATAATTTTGCAAACCTTCACGAGCTTGCACTTAGTGAGCCATTTGAGGCCCAAAATACCTCACCTAAAGGCTCATTCATCAAATGATGCTCACTTCAAAGTAAAGAATCCATGCCAAGGAAATAGAAGCCACGCCCAGTTTAGAAAAGCTCATGTCAAGCACTTAAACCTTACGACGCAGATAAGACAAACATTGTTATAATGGTTGCAACCTTCAGCAATTTATTGAACAATAACAGTTATGAGGATAACTATACGAGCCAACCAATGCAAATTTGATGCCTCCACACTCAATTCAAGACGGTTCACAAGAAATAAGTTGTGTTGATACATAGTAATTCACCAAGGTTGATGGAAGAGTCGGACAGAATAGAGACTTCTTTGAATGATAGTGCTCCAGCCAAAGAACGAAATTGTGTGCCTTCAAACATACTGTGTAAAGCTCCGAGGAAGGCTTTAAATATCCTCGATTAAACACGCAGAACTATATTTGCCCTTCGAAGTAATGGGTTGAAACTACTTGTACACAGAAAAGCCATTTGAAGCAAATAAACAAAATGAGCAATAACAATATCCGTGTTGAACTGATAGCTTCCATCATTCTAGAGTAAATTATGTTTAAAATTGTTGTCGTCAGCTACAAAAGTACTCTGATCACCATCCAAAGTTCCCTTCTATGGTTGTTCCTTAATGCATACCAACGTTGACAACAAATAGTCAAGGGTTCTCTCTCACAAATTGATTATCACCCCCCACCCTCGTTCAGTGATCACTATTCAGAAGAAATTATAATTTTCTAGCAACATGGCTAGCCGCTATCTATTCTATAAAAGTGATAATATCGCAAAGTAATATAGCCAACAATCCACAAAAGGTATTGATATATTTGTTGTATTCGCTTTGATATTGTTGAATATATTCATCTGAGCCTAGCGTTGATGTTGCTTCATCTTGATTGACCCAAATATTATAATGAAGTAAAACAAGAAATGTTTCATTGTTCTTTAATTTCCTCCTTAGTCAAGCCTTCTTATTACGTGACACTTACCTTTCACAACGAATCGTGTCAAGAAATAGCAATAACTGTTGTGTGGCCTTTTTAAAACAAATTTCATACCATAATTCAATATCCTTGATTCAACTGATAGTGTTATGAGTTCCTGTCCGCGACAAAGAGCTATAGCCGAAGGTTAAGCCATGAACAGTGATTAATAATTTTAATCATAGCCAATAACATTGCTGTATTTTCCTTGTATGAGATTTCTCTTCTATTTTTTCCAAGGAAACATAATCGATCTTTAATTGCTATCTTTGTAAAATGTTTGCTGTCACATTTTTATTGGTCAAAGAAGAGGCTTCACATATTTCTATGCGAGCGAGCGAAGAAGCGATTAAAGTGTTGTGGCTATTGATGTTAGGGAAAGAGTTTGACCTGGCATTTTTACAGATTATCTTAACACTTGGCGTGTTTGACATAGAATGCCCCATTGCACATCTCAGTATGCATTGCTCTTTCCTCACCTGAACACCATGACGAGAAAGGAAGGGCAATTGGTTAAAGTCTTGTTAATATTAATCTTGAGGTTTGTTACATTGTAAATATTAGATTAGGTTTTCTTTTGTATTAGTTTATTGTTATAGTTTGTTTTTAGTTCCGACAGTTTTGTATAACAGTTTATAACTGTTATTGCTATTTCTTTAAATTTGCTTTATTATTCTGTTTGTATGGAGGAACATTAAATAATAAATGGTTTCCACTTTCTACATATTTATCTTATTTTTCAATCTAGGCCAACAGTGGTATGAGAGCTTTGGAATTAATCTATGCGCAAAGCTTCTGAAGACGGGAGTGTTTTTGAAGAAGCAAAATAAAAGAAAGTGGACTCCGGTGCAACTGATTTAATTTTGATAAAGTTTTTACAACTTGATTAGATTGCTAAATTTTGGCAGCAAAAATTCAACAATCATTTACAATCTGTGCAAATTGTGTTTCCTTTTGTATTCACAATGCAATCTATTGTTTCATTAATTGGGGAAACATTATCTGGAAAAGATAATTGGATGGAATGGCATAGAAAAGTGGAAAATACACTTATATTTAATGATTTATGTTTCAAAATATGTGATGGAAATACTCAACCTGTAAAACCAACGAATGCTAAAGAAAAAAATTATGGTTATACATAAATTCAAAAGCTTTAGCTTTGATAAGGGCTTCTATTAATGGAGAAGTGTATCGACATATACAAGGATGCACACTTGCCTAGGATGCCCTTGATAAATTGAAAAATTTATTTGATTCTCATTCAGAGTTAGAGTTTATTCAATTGTAGTTAAAACGATTCAATCTTGAATTGAAAAATGATGATGTTATGAGTCTAGCTTCAGGAATTAGAGCTATAAAACAAGATGTTGATGCTACAGGTGGGAAAGTTGATATTTATTTCACAACTTTTATCAAAGCACTTCTTCCAACACATTCCACATATCTAGAGTCTCTTCAGGCAAGCACCCAATTAAAAACCATTACTTTTGAGCTATTGGTTGAAAAGTTAGCAGAGCATGAGAAAGCATTTGGAAGGAAAATAGATAATCCAAATGAAAATGTTTGTCTTGCTTATCAAGAAAATCCTATAAATAAAATAGCTTCAAGAGGTGATGATAATGATATAGGAAAAGGTAGAAGTCAATGGAAGAAAATTGATAATCAAAATAATAGGCAATTTTTATATTGTAAAAGATGTGGTAGAAAAGGTAGTCATGAAGCACATGAATGCAAACTCTCTTGGAAAAAGATAGAAAGTTTTAAAGGAAACTCTTTTAAGGAAAAAGATAAAACCAAAGTTTATAATAATGATAAACCTTCAAATGATAAACTTTCAAGTGCCGCTCAATTTGCTTGTGATAGTGATGGTGATCAATAAGTTCTTACTATTTCAGAAATTGCATCTACTTCCTCATGGTATGATACTTGGATTTTAGATACTAGACCCACACAACACATGAAATTTAGACGTGATTACTTTGAAGAATTTAATAAAAGTGACTGTGGTATGATTTACTTAACTGATAAATCAAGTCTCAAACCTATTGGAAAAGGAACTATTCAATTTAAGTTGCCTAATCTTCCAAAATTTGTACTTCATGATGTTTATTTATTCCTCAATTACAGTGTAATTTACTATCTCTCATATTGATTCGCCAACAAAGTTACTCTATTCTATTAAAAGATGCTCAGGTTTTTGTAAGAGAGCAATATAATATAATCAAATTGTATTTACTGGAAGTGAGGATGGAAGATTATTAAAATTAAATGGCACTCCCGCTCTTTGTAAAAAAATTTCTTATCTTATAGAGGAAGGTAATCTATCTACAACTATGTTGTGGCATGCAATATTAGGTCATAGATGTTATGATAAAATTCATATCATGAAAAAGAATGGTGTTGATGGCTTACCTATTTTGCCTAAATGTGTTGAAAAGTGTGAAACATGCATTCTTGCCAAGAAACATAGAAATTCTTTCCCTCGATCCAATTGGAGGGCACAGAGAAAATTATAGCTTATCCATTCAGATTTATGTGGGCCTTTACCAATAACTTCTATGGGAGGATCTAAGTATTTTATGTTGTTCATTGATGATTAGAGTCATATGACTTGGATTTATTTCTTGCAGTAAAAATTAGAAGCTTTTGAAACTTTTAAAAGATTTTATAGTATGATTGAAAATCAGGCTCAATGTAAAATTGGTACTCTGCAAATAGACAATGGTGGAGAATTTACTTCTCTCATTTTTAAAGATTATCTATGTCAACATGGGATTCAACATTATCTCACTCTACTAGGCACTCCTAAACAAAATGGAGTTGTTGAGTGAATGAATAGAACCATCATGAATATGGTTAGAGCAATGTTATACTTTAAAGGAATCAAGTTGTATTTTTGGGTTGAAGCAGCAAGAACTGCAGTTTATCTTCATAATAGGTCTCCATCATCGGCACTTTGCTAGGCAATTCCATATGAGGTTTGGTTCAGATATCCTCCTTCTATTCAACATCTTAGAATTTTGGGGTCCACTTGTTATGCTTTAATTCCTAAAGACAAAAGAAGTAAGTTGGAACATCACAGTTTTAAATGCATCTTTCTTGGATATTCTGAATCCTCTAAAGCCTATAGGTTGTATGATGAAGCTAATAAAAAAATCATCATTACATGTGATGTAGCATTTTGTGAAACTTCTAAAAATATTGAAGATATTGAATGTCAACATCTAGAAGAACTATAAAAATCTTCTCCTCGAAAAGAAAATTCCTGTGAGATTATACGTTCACAAGGGGGGGGGGGGGGGGCAACTTATTTAGTCTCACCTTTAATGGATTCACATGTTGCATCTATACCTCAAAATCAAGCTGATCCATCTCTGAATGCACAAGAAGAAACTCCATCAACTAATGAGCCTAAAATTTACAAACCATTGGAAACTACTACAACTTTTTTTGTGCAACCAAAATCTTCTCATAAGTGGGAAAAATAATTATGACCTAATGAAATAGGAAAAATAGGTACAAGAAATTCTTGCAAGGCAAGGCTAGTAGCTCAATCCAATGTTGTAGATAATATAGAGTCTATTGGTGAACTCAATCTTGCAAGTGACTTTGAACCAACTTCCTATATTGAAGCTAAAGACAGTGAAGTTTGGAGGCAGGCTATGCAGGATGAGTATGATGCCTTAATAAAGAATGGCACATGGGAGTTGATTGATCCACCACTTGATTGTAATCCTATTGGTTGCAAGTGAATTTTTAGAAATAAATATAAAGTAGATGGCCTTCCTTCTTCACCAACATTACACATGATGAAGACACTAGCATTTTTTCCACTTCCCATGTTCACATTAGCCACATTTGCTTGTCTTGAATAATCATTTTGCTTCTTCCAGCATTCACTTGCATAATGCCCATATTTATGATAGTAGTAGCATTCTACATTACTCCTATTTGAGTTGTAGTTCTTCTTACCTCCTCTTGAAGTGTTTTGAGAAGTGCTTACTCCCTCTACTCTTCCTCAGCTTTCTGCTAAAACATTTCTTTGTCCTCCATTACCTTGGCCTCTACCTTTGGAGTTTTTGCCTAAGCCATTTCTTCGTCTCCCCCTTCCTCTTGGATTTAACTGAGCCTTGAATACTTTCTCTTGAAAAGAAATAGATGTAGATTTGTTGATCTTATGCTCATGGGTTTGAAGAATACTCATCAACTCATCCATTGTCAAAATAATGAGGTCTTTTGCCTCTTTTATGGTCATGACCAAATTGTCATATTTATGAGGTAAACTCCTCAATATCTTTTTCACTATCCTCTGCTCTTGATAGTCTTTTCCATTTGACTTCAGTTGGTTAATCACATTGGAGGTCTTTGAACTAAAATCTGCAACTAATTCATTTTCCTTCATCTGAAGGTTCTCAAACTCCCTCCTTATAGTCTATAGCTTTAATGTATGGACTTTATCAATCCCCTTGAAGTTCATCTCAAGGATATCCCATGCTTCCTTTGCATAATTTTCTACTCCAATTTTGAGAAAAATTGCCTCTATCATTGCTTCCTCAATCAAACTTAATGCCTTAACATCCTTTCTCCTTGACTCTTTTAGCCGAGTCTTCTGTGCATTTGTGAGAGTAGCATATTAAGTTGGGTTTGTCACATCATTGAACCCATTAATCAAAAACTCCCATAAATCATTTGCAACCATTATGGTCTTCATATTCTTTGCCCATGTATCATAATTTTGTCCATTGATGGGTGGTGGCTATTGCCATATCTTTCCTGAATCTTCTGCCATGTCGAATATCCTAGAAAAATATGCCCTAACTCACTGTGGATGTAGGGCCTCAAAGCTCTGATACCATGTGATAAATATTAAATCAAAACTTTAGTGGTTGTTTTGCTTAGCACCAATAGATGCTGAGTGATAGGAGAAGGTGTCAAGCTAGCTCAGAACAAGAAAATGCCAAGTGAACTTGGCACTCAAAGGGCAACTCGGCTCAAATGGATGCCGAGTAAGCTCGGCTTCAATTGAAAAATTATAACTTAGATAAAGATCATATTTTCATTGTGAATAAACTAGAAAGCCAAAACTTGGAGCTTTCAAAAATGAACTTCTTAAATGCAATAAATAAGGAAGAACAATGCATTAATGTATGCCTGCTTGCTTGATATTCAACTTTGATTCAAACTATTACAAAATATGGGAGCATTTGGCTTCAACCAGAAAACCCTAAAACAACCCTAAAACTTTAAACTGGTGAAACTTTAAACTTAAACTTTAAACTTGCAGCTCTAATGGCTGCATTCAATAGCACCTGGAGCAATCACTGCTTCAACGGGACAAATCCAACAAACACAAACTTATAGAATGACTAGCAACTAAACACAAACCTCCTTCTGTCTTCTGCACAACTAGATCTACTGATCGCTTACTTTCTTCTTCTTCCTTCCCTGAAACTTCTGATCTCTTCTCTCTCTGATCTACTGAACTCACTGAATGAATGAATCAAACATTCTTGTTTGTCTCTTTTCCAAATTTGAAACTCAGCTACCCGTATTAAGTTTTTAAAACATGATCAGAGGTGGTAGGTGGACATTTGACTCTAGGAACAAACCAGCTACGCATTAAATATTTCAACATATAACACTTCTTTAATCTCTTTCCTTATTCTCTATTTTACATTACATAGATTCTTCTACTCAATATTATGCTTTCCACTTATTTTCCTTTTTCAATATCCCTCTTTATATATCAGATTAGAAATATGATTGTACATATATTCATATAGTGTTCTTGCTTCTTACTTAGCTCTTACTTTCCAAACATAATCTTCATTTTGACTTATTTCAGGTATATATTTCCTTGTATAGACTGTGCACCTTACACACTTAAAAAATCTGTTACAAATATATCACATTAGAATATCTGATATAGTTTTTCCATTTTAGCACTTTACTCTTCTAATATTTTATTTTCCACAAACTCTCTTTTTCAAATTTCCATCATGGTGACGATAAATCTGTTACAAAGATGATTATAATTTTAACGGAAGGTTCTTTCCAATCTATCATAAATTGCCCTTTAATCTTACTACTTTAATATACAGATCTTAGAGTGTGTTTCTGACATATCTTTTTATTTCGTCACACTCTACTCTCCACACTTTGCTGCATATGATATTCAATGTCTATATAATGAATTTTTTATGCCAGTATGTATAGTTTGCTTTACAAATCTGATGCAGTGTCTTTATTTAATACCTTCCCATAATCTGGTATGGAAAATAGTATTCTTCTCATACAAAACCTCTCACATAATACTTCACATAGCACACCCTTTTCATACTTTCTTCATCTAATTACCTGAACTTTTATATAGTGTCATCTTCTTACAGCCGCATCTCTTTTTATCAAATAGTAACTTCTTCTTTTAATTATGTCATAACTTTTCATAAACTTAATTACCTTTAAACGAAGCAAAACTTTTTCATCCCTTTTATTTTAATGTAGTTTATTAGAAATAATCATATTTATTAATGGAGTTCTTTTGTCTGTAATGACTGAGTTTGCAGCCACCGATGATTCATATATATTATCGCTGCCTTACTAATATTCAATTTATGTATATTGGTGTCGGTTTTAAAAATTATTGCTACAGAGGCAAAAAAAAATTATCGAACACATACGCTTTGCTTTTTCTTTTCATGTTTGTCTCTTTAGATTTTATAATATCTTCGGCGTATTGCCTGCTAAACTACTTTATTGACTTTAGCTTGTCTTATTCTATTTTCATCAAACTTGATTAAGTTAATAGGCTTCACTGCTTTGGAGATCATGGCCAGTTTGTTTGGATTGTTCATCTTGAATAACATAAAATCAGTATTATTATTTAGAATGTGAAAATAAAGTAAACTAATAAAATCTATACAAATGAATGAAGTTTAGGATTATGATTTTTAATAATTATTTGGAGTAAGAATTCATAGTTTTTTAAATTTTTATAAATATTTTTTTAGTTGCTGAATAATGTTGAAAACTAGTGGTCTAGCTCCTACCATAAAATGACAATGAAATAAACATATATCCCTTTGATCTCATATTATGTTATAGATAACATATATCACTAGAACAATCAAACATAAATATTAGATTTAGACATATTTTCTCTTTTGTAATCATTCAAATTTCAACTCACCGAAAATTGATTGTTTTCATCTACCACCACATTTACAAAACAAATCTATTCTAACCAGAAGAAAAAATATACATTCTAGAAGAAAAATCTCTCCTTTAGAATGTCATATAATTCTTAATTTTTTTTGATATGATTTAATATATTTTTTCTTTTTGAAAATCAACATCTTTTCGAGTATTAAAATACGTGCTTGCAGAATTTTTTAACTACAATATACTATATCTAATAAAAGGATTATAAACTCTATATGAGAATATTTTTGACTTTGAGCTCTATAAATGGTGTTTATATGTTATTAAAAATATATCATAAAAATAGTAAGAGTTATTAAAAAATAAGTTTTCTGAAATAATTTTATTTCTTTAGTAATTGGACACAAACTAGTATAAAACATGCATTTAATAAACATTGCCAAATGGAAAACTGTAAGACCATATATAACTTAGCTAAAATGAATTTATCTAGATCGTATATTTGGACAAAATTGGTTTTTACATATAAATACTCAAATTTAGCTATTTTGATAAGTCAGCCCAAAAGATAACACAACTTTGTATTTTTACCCTATGAATAAACTAAAGAAATAATAAAAGTATTTAAAGACACCTTGATTTAAAAATCTACAAATAGATTTTTTTAAATAACTATGACAATGTCAAAGATCTCTGATGGGTGTAGAAGCATTGAATCATTTTATTTAATTCATTATTTTGATTTAGGTCCACTGATGGTTATAACTTCGATGATTGAAATGTAGATAAATTATGAAATATAGGTCAAAAATATCATAGATGAAAAATATTTTTAGATAAACTTTCAAGTTCATCATAAATTTTACAAGAAACTCGTGCGTGAAAAAAAATCAAAAACCCTAAATTAGATTTTATCTACTTGTTCTATGTGGAGTTTTGGTTGGTTATGATGTCAATTCATGGTAGTTGTTTAGGTGGCAGTTTTAGATGGCTCAGTTTGTATATGATGATCAAGACATATGGCCTTTGTTTTTAATTGCAAATCTCTTTTTGGTATTAGTAAAAAATATAAAAAAGTTTTAAAAAATTGGCTTCTTTACATTTACAAATTGTCCACTCCCATTCAAATATTTATAAAATGGAAGGTGATGTTGGAACATAATATAGAAAGATTTTTGTAAAGTCAATTTATCTAGAAATTATATGAAATTTAATATGAAATAGAAACACACTTGATTAAAAATGGTAATTATTTATCTTTATCTATTTCAAAATATAAAAATAGAAGACATAAAATTGTGGTGAGAGTGACTTCCAAGAAAAAAAATTAAATTCTACATTATGACACATTTGGAATTTGAAAGATTGAATTTCTTTAAAATTAAATTAATTTATCACCTTTTAGGAAAAAAACATTACTGAATGCGATTTAAAAAAAAAAAAAATTCAAATAGAGAATATAAGGGAATACAAATGTGGCTAGAATAATTTAGTTTTTAGATATCAAAGCATATTGTAAATAAAAAGAAAGAATATAAAAGAAGAGGAGAAAATTTTAAAGGGGATGAAAGAGGATGAGGAGGTAGATAATAGGTAAAAGCATAATCTAAAGAAAAAAGAAAAAAACATAAAGGAATTTGAGGAAAGATTAAAGGGGAAAGAGGAGGATGAGGTGGATTTGGGTCAAAGATAAATGTAAAGAAAATGTAGGAACATAAAGGAAGAGGAGCAAAGAGAAATTGGAGAAGGAGAACAACAAGATTAATAAGGAAAAAAACTACAAAAAGGTGTAGAAAGAGGAGTAAAGAAAAGAAAATATATTAGGAAAGAGTATATTATGGATGACAAATAATTAGAGAAAAATATGTACTCCTTTACAAAGGAAAACACATTATGCATGTTAGTTTTGGTAGCTTGGATAGTTGTTCATCCATATGCTATTATTTAGCAAGTAATTATTTTACTAACTATGGGTCAAAATAGGGACACATATTTTTTAATTAACTGGCCAATTTTGGAAGCAACTAGAAACCCATTTAGTCAGGGTTGTTAAGTTGTTTTAATCTTGATCGTCAATTGAAAGTCAATCTCAGGCATTGGTTTCCAATAGGAGTAGTATAAAAGTGGATTAGGGGGCATTTGGAGAGAACAAGTTGTAAAAGCATTTGCAATGTTAACAAATAAGTTTGCAATGATATAAAATTTTATTATAGTGTTAGTAAGGCTACAATGACAGTGCTGGAAAAATATTAGTGGGAGAAATTGAGAGGTTGTTAGAGTTCTACCAGTGATAACTAAGGAATTTTTTATCTCTTGATTTGTTGGAGTTAATATAATTTCATCATCTGTAGAGATAGTTTTCCCTTATGGGTTTTTCCAGGTATGATTTATCCAAAAATATTGTGTTCATTATGTTTCTTATTTCTTTCCTTATTTTATTGGTGAAGTTGCAATTCTATTATTTTTT
Organism: Cupressus sempervirens; assembly: GCA_028749045.1. Taxonomy (NCBI): domain Eukaryota; kingdom Viridiplantae; phylum Streptophyta; class Pinopsida; order Cupressales; family Cupressaceae; genus Cupressus; species Cupressus sempervirens. The sequence goes on from CM053790.1 coordinate 560,479,002, forward strand.
GATATTAGCTGTGAGTTTATTTTTGATAGTTTAATAACTGTTTAAGATAGGAGATCTTAATAATCAGTGATTGCAATAGGAATTTTAACATGGTATGAAAGCATTGTTGAGGGCAGAGAATATTTTCCCTAGGAAAGAAATTAAGAGTTTTTAAAACCTAGGTTAATCTCTTTAGACTTATTATTGGTTTAATCCCTAGAGATGGCTTGAGTGGGTTTGAGAGATTAGGACAGATAGGATGGTGCCTCAAATTTTTGTGTCTGAAAGGCTAGACTCTTTTTGTTGTTGTAAGAAAATGGTATGAAGGATTGTGTTACCACTATTGTAGTTGTACCAATAGATTCAACACAACCTTTAGCGAACATGAAGGACAATGCCAAGGTGAGGAGGATAATCCTTGATGGTGGCAAGCATCATATTTTTCTATATACATTATAGGTAGATACAACAAAGAATGTATGGGTTGTCATTCTAATTTTGTACTAGAATGCTCCAAAAAATAGGAAGATGATTCTCAGAGAGAAGTTGAAGAATACTCAGATGAATAAGGGAGAAGATGTCACAAGTTACCTAATGAGGATTAGCCTTGTCAAGGATGAGTTAGTAGTTGTTGGAGATAGCCCTAGTGGTAACGACCTAGTCAGAATATATCTATGTAGGTTTACTAAGTAGTAGAGTGTCTTCATTCAAGTTGTTAGTAGATGAGACACCTTACCAAGTTGGGATTGACTATGGACTGATTTCACTTAGGATGAGTTTAAACTAAGTCTTGTCAATGGCGCCAACAGGACTAGAAAAACTAAGGTGGAATCAGAAAATGTCTCCCTACCAGGGAAAGGGAAATAAAAGAAGGGGTCTAGAGAAGGGCCAAATTAAAAGAATGAGAAGAAGAAGAAGGGCCTTTCTAAGGTCAAGTGCTTTAGTTTTCATGATTATGATAACTATGTTAGTGATTTCCTAGAAAGGAAGAAGGAAAAAAAGAAAGTGGGAGCTTTAGACACTGCAAAAGAACTCTCTAGTAGAATGCAAGATGAGTTTTCACTTATAGCTTGTATTTTTAGCTCAACCTCATAGTGTGTTTGGTATATAGATAATGAGGCATCATTTCATATGAAAGGAGTTAGAGAGTAGTTCTCTATTTATAAGGAGGACAACACCAATATTCATATTTCTATGGGAAACTTGTCCAAACTCAACCCAATTGAGAAAGTGACTATTCAATTTAAGAGGGAGAATGAAAAGATAAATCTAGTTCATGATGTTTTGCATGTTCTAAGATTAGGTATGAAATTTAATTTTATATATGTTCTTTAGGGTAGGGGTTGTAATCTACTATTTAGAACGTCTTGTGTGTTGATTAAGCATAAGGATTGGAAATCACCCATTACTATTAGAGTTAGGAGCGATCACCTTTATAGGTTGTAGTTTGATACTCCTAAGGAACTTGTGAGCAACAATAATCCTAAATATTGTGGAGAGATATGGAAAAGAATGATGGGCCATATTCATCATGGAGCACTCAAATTTTTTTGTGAGATGGTGAAAGCTATTCTAAAGGTGAGCATAGAGCATGATGATGTTTAAGTAAGGGATGAATGTTGGGGAAGTTTGTCAAGGCATCTTTTCCAAGGAGTGACACTAGGCTTGAGGGTGTTCTTGATCTAGTACATTCTGATGTATGTAGACTGATATTGACAAAGTCTCTTAGAGGATATGAGTACTATATTACATTTAAATTTGATGATTTCTCCAAGATGACTTGGATATACTTCTTGAAGACCAAGGATAAGGTTTTCACTTGATTCTAAGAGTTCAAGGCTCTTGTAGAGAACTCAACATGAAGGAAGATAAAGGTTTATCGATAAGACAATGGAGGTGAGTGTTAGGATTAACCTCAGATAGAAATAACAATTACATGCTAATATGACCAATACCAAAAAATAGTAGATCACATAAAAGAGAACACAAGACACCAAGATTTAATGTGTTTCACCCAATCCCTGGGCTACATCCACTAACAGCATGTCCAATATTATTATTATCCAATGATTACAACCTGATTATAATTTGTAATCCCTTACAACTCAATACTACTGCAAGAAGCTACAATTTTTGCATCACACTTTATGGAATCCCTAACCCTAAGCCTTTTTATACAAGTGTTTTCTGCTTACAAAATTAGGGATAGAATAATAGAAAAATAGCAACTAACACCTTTAACAATATAAGGGCATTTTTGGCTTCAAGGGTGCTACCCCCAAAAACCCCTACAGGGTTGTTGCCCCTCGACCCCACCCTGTACTACGATAGGGAGTGCACTTGGGGTGGTGCCTCTTGACCCTTTCCTGGGGACACTTCCTCCAAGCCCTCGTAGAAATAATACGGGGAGAAAACCATGTCAAATAAAACTCTAAGTTTGATTAGGCTCCATATCACAATAATGAGTACAAAGGAAATAACTTCCAGGAGTTCTTTACCATGCAATGAATCAAGAGAGAGTGAAATATTGCTTACAATCCATAGAAAAATGTAGTTGTTCAGAGGAAGAACCCTTCTATATTAGAGGTGGCAAGGGCTATGCTACATGATCAAGACATGCCCCACTATTTAAGGGTAGAAGCTTATAGTACAATAATCTATATTCAAATGAGGGTCCCACGTAAGTACTAAGGAAGATGATACCATAGGAAGCTTTCATAGGAAAGAAGCTAGTTATTGGTCACTTTAGAATATTTTTGATTTTTCCATATTGTCATATTCTAGGTGATACACGTACCAAGTTAGATCAGACTTCCAAGAGAGGGTACTATTTTGGGTGCAATAAAAGCTCAAAGTAACATACGATTTTTATCCCAAGGACTAGAAGAATTATTGTAAATCTTATGTCAATTTTATGGAAGACAAGGTATTTAGAAGGTCCAGAGATTTTCTAGCCAATGAATAGAATAAGCACCTAGAAAAATATCCAAGGCCTAGTCAAGGGTAGCAAAAAAAAAAAATAGTGTCCAATACACGTGTAGGCTTAGGTTGTGAAGATTCACATAGTATGGAGCAACAAGTGCAATAAGAAATACATCTAGAAGACATAGAAGTTGATATTTCATCCTCTATAGTTGGCAATAGGAACAATGAGGTTCAAGATAGACAAAGGGATACTCAAGAGGTTGTGGGAGCTCCTAGAAGGACTACTAGAGAGTGGAGACAACTAGCCAAGTTCAATGACTATGTAGCATTAGTTAGTTGGTAGATAATGAACCTTCCATCTATGAAGAGGTTGTGTGACATGAGGTATGGTGGGATCCTATGGTTCAGTATAACTCAACTATGTAGAATATTGTGTGGGAGGTAGTGCCTAGACCAATAGTTATAGAAGTAGTTGCATCACATTGAATCTATAAGAAAAAGCACATTATAGATGGTAGCATCAAGAAATACAAGGCAAGAAAAGGAGTTCTCTAAAAAGGAGGGAATACGCTATGAGGAGACATTTTCTACAGTGGCCAGGTATACTTCTATATGAGTTGTGATATCATTTGCAACACAAATGGGATAGAAAATTCATCAAATGTATTTGCGGATAAGATTCCTTAATGTTGAGTTCAAGGAGGAGGTATACATAGAGCAAACATAAAAGTTTCTAGCACATAGCAAAGTAACCCATGTGTGTAGATTAAAGAAAGCCTTCTATAGACTCAAGTAGGCTCCTAGAGTTTGGTATGAACACATTGATACATACTTGTAGGAAATGGGCTTTGTGAAGAGTGAAGTGGATGCTAACCTCTACTACTTGGTGGTTGGGGGTGAGATTCTCATACTTGTTCTTTATGTAGATGATCTATTTCTTATAGGTGCATTAGGGATCATAGAGGATTGCTAGAGGGATTTTGTAGAAGAGTTCAAGATGAAGAATTTGGGAACTATGCACTACTTTCTAGACATGGAAGTGTGGTGGGAAGATGGATAGATTTTCCTTGGTCAAGAGAAACATTGCATTGAAATCTTGAAGAGATTTGTGATGGAGGATTGCGAAGCCATGTCTACACCCATGATTATGAATCAGAGGAAGGTAGATACATCTAAGTAGAAGAATCTAGATCCCACTTTATATAGGTAGTTGATTGGTTTTCATATGTATTTAGTCAATAACAGGCTAGATATTGCATTTTCATGAACTCTCTTACTCAGTTCATGGTTGAAACAAAGACAATGCATTGGACAATGACCAAGGATGTGTTGCATTAGTTGCATGGTATTGTTGAGTTTGGGATTAGATATATTCAAGGTGTAGGTACTAGATTAATAGGCTATACTGACATAGATTGGGTAGGTAGTACAATAGAAAAAGGACTACTTTAGGGTCTTGTTAATGCTTAAGATTAAGAGTTATATCTTGGCTCAATAGGAAGCAGAAGTCTATGGATTTGAGTTCAATAGAAGTAAAATACATAGAAACTAGCATTGTGACATATGAAGCTATATGGCTTTGAAAGTTATTAGTAGCCTTCTTTGGTTACAAGGTTGAGACTAGTGTGATATATTGTGATAATCAAAGTTGCATCAAGTTATCTACAAATCCAGTATTTTATGATAGGTCTAAACATATAGACATCACATATCACTTCATCAGAGATTGTGTACAACACAAGGTTTCTCAACTACAATACATACCTATAGAGGAGTGAGTATTCTACATTCTAAGGCATGTGGGAAGAATATATTCATCTTCTTCAAAGATAAGTTGGTGTTATGTAGAAAAAAATTCTTGCTAAGAGAGAGTGTTAGTTTTCATAGCTTGGACAATTGTCATCAATATGCTATTATTTAGCAAGTAATTGTTTTACTAACTAATGGGTTAGAATAGGGATAAATATTTGTTACTTAATTGGCCACTTTTAGAAGAAACTAGAAACCAACTTGGTTAGGGTTTTCGAGTTGTTTTAATCTCTACCGTTAATTGAGAATCAATCTCAGTTGTTGGTTTCCAATAGGAGTAGTATAAAAGGGGGTCAAGGGAAATTTGGAGAGAACAATTTGTAGAAGCATTTACAGTGTTTGAAATTAGTTTTAAATGATAAAAAGCTATTTTGTAGTGTTATCAAGGGCATACTGATAGCAATAGAGGAATATTAGTAGGAGAAATTGATAGGTTGTCGGAGTTCTGCCAGTGCGAGGAAATTTTTTTCTAACTCTTGATTTGCTGATGTTAATATAATTTCATCATTAGTGGAACTGGTTTTCCCTTAGTGCTTTTTCTAGGGATGATTTGTTTAAAAAATTTGTGTTCAATGTGTTTCTTATTTCTTTCCATAATTTATTATTGAAGTTTCAGTTGTGTTGTTTTTCAATATTAGTTGTGAGTTTATTTTTGACAATTTAGTAGTAGTTGAAGGTAGAAGATTGATAATTAGTGATTGTAATATAAATTTTCACAATGCATACAATGAACATATGAATAGTGGAAAGACACAGTAATGGAGCTCTTGGTGGGATTATTGACATTGTTCCCATCATATGTTCCCATGTATGTAATTGTACTTTTTCGTAATTACCATGGGAAACCATGAAACCAACAAGATCCATAACATGTACAAGTAGTACTTATAACATTAAGATGGTAAGGACAACTCGCCCTCCTCATGTCATGTAATATTACTATACACAAACCTTAAGGGCTCATACTACAAAAGAGAAACATTGTCAATTGTAAAATAAAGACGTAATGATTGGCATTCACAAGCCATTAGATTCATATAGAGAGAAGTATGGAGAGGGGGAGCTATTGAGAAAAATGAATAAGAGAAAGATAAGGATGTGTGTGTGTGTGTGTGTGTGTGTGTTTTTCTATGTGTGAAAATATATGTAGAGATATAAATAGGGAGGGAAAAAGAGTGAGCGTAGATAGATGGATCAAAATCAAATACCAAAGTAGGGAAGAGGAAAGAAGATGGGGAGATGAAGAGATGTAATGATAAATATTATAGGTGATAGATAGATAGATCAAAGAGAAATACAAGAAATTTATTATAGATGTAAAAAGGATAAAGGTAAAGATGTGAAAAGATAGCAATAAGAAATTAGAAATGACTTTCCATGTGTGTATGTAAAAAAGATGTAACAATAGGGATAGCGATGTATGTAAAATAATTATGAGTGAAAAAGAGGAACATGAATAAAGAAATAAAGAGGGATATAGATGCATTAATTTTTCTCAATATAATCCATTGAAATTTATATTTTAGTATCAACATAAACCTTGCACCTCTCAAAGGTGCAAGTGCTAATTTTATATCTTCTTAAACATAGTAAAGTCTTTGTTACTAATATATATATATATATATAGTTATTTATTTATTTATTTTTAAAAGAGGGGTAAACATTTTATTGAATACCAAAGAGAATAGAACAATAGAGGAAACCAAGAACACTAAAGAGCAATATCCTGTTCAACAAGTTGAGCCAGCTTATGAGATAAGTTAGTGGGGAGCATCCTATGATGAACAATGTTCCAATCTAGCGCATATTTGGAGGCCCATTTAGCCAAGCAATCAGCCACACCATTCCACTCTCGAGGGACATACATAAAAGACACAAAATCTAGAGAATTGCATAATTGAGTGATCTATTGAATAACCAATGCTAGATGACAATACACATCCACAAGGTTTCATCTATTCAATAAATTTAGAACCACTTGCGAGTCAGTCTCAAAGACAATTCTTCTCCAACATTATTGACAAGACTATTCCACTACAACCAAGATAGCAAGGGCTTTCATGAGATTATTTTTATGGTAACACTTGTAAATAGAAAATAGAAACTAAACATGACCAGAGCTATCACACCCATCTCCCCCAATGCTAACTAGTCTAGGATTTCATTCAAATTTGTCAAGATCCTTCTTAACCAAATATCTTGACATGCTGCTACATTTAGTACTATGTATTCAGCCTCTATTGTAGATTGAGCAATAATAGGCTGCTTCTTGAATGCCCATGAAATTGCACCTGATCCCGTATGAAACATGTATCTGAAAGTGCTCTTCCTATCATCTAGACTTCTAGCCCAATCACTATTTGTGTAACCAATCAACTTGAATTCACTTTGTGCAGTATAAGAAATCCCAAATCCCTTGGTACCATTCACATACCTTAGGATCCTCTTTCCTAGTTGCCAATGGGAATCCTTTGGTGTTTCCATAAATCTAGAAATTAGACTTACTGCATGCATTATGTCTGGCCGAGTTGCAGTCAAATACATCAAACTTCCAACCATACTCTTGTATAGTGTTGGATTCACGCTTTTTTTGCAATCTTCCTTGCTCAACTTTAGGCCTACTACTGTTGGTGTTGGGGTTGCCTTACTATTCTGCATCTTGAATCTCTCCAAGATCTGCCTTGCATATTTTTCTTGAGAGATGAAGATGCCATCATGCATTTTTTTTAGTTCTATGCCTAGAAAATACTTCAAGAGACCTAGGTCTATCATTTCAAATTCATTTTTCATAGCCTCTTTGAACTAAACAATTAGGAAACTATCATTTCTAGTGAAAATTAAATCAACAACATACAAGAAAAAAATTAACACATTACTATTTGCTACCTTGATGTAAAGTGTGGGCTCACCATCACTTTTGCTAAAGCCATTTCTCATCAAATATGAGTCAATCCTTCTATACCATGCCCGTGGAGCTTGTTTGACCCATATAGAACTCTCTTCAATCTATACACCTTGTGTTCTTCACCTCTAACTTCATAAACAAGTGGCTGCTCCACATAAACCTCTTCTTTCAATACACCAATTAGCAAGGTAGACTTCACATCCATTTGATATTTCTTACATTTGTGTTGAGCTACAATTTCTATGACAACACATATGGTTTCCATCCTTTCAAGTAGGGCATATGTCTCATCATAATCTCTGTCATATTGATGTTTGTACCCCTTGACTACCAAATGTGCCTTATGCTTATCTATTTTTCCTTTAGCATTACACTTGGTCTTGTATACCCATTTCACTGCAATTACTTGTTTCTTGGGAGGTAAAGTTGTTAACTCCCATGTCTCATTCTTTTCAATAGCATCTATTTCCTCATCCATGGCATTACACCATTTCTTCTCATTCACAGCTTCCTCAAAATAAATTGGATCACTATGAGAAAATAATGCAAAATTTACACTCTCATCATGATCTTCTTCACACCTTTCATCTTGGTATATCTACCTTATAATCTTGGTCTTTCTTGGCAATAGAGAGGTGAGAGTGGGATCTGAATGCTCAGTATTATTGTTGCTACTATTTTGCATACTAACCCAGGGCTGTCTTGAAGTGCTTGGAGTTATTGCTTAGCATGTTAAAGGCTGCTTCCCTTTTTGTCTTTGTCTACAATCCATATTTGCTACTCTTTCTTGCTAATCACCAATATCATCCTCTTCCTCTTCAATGGTAGGCACTTTACGTAAAGTGCTTTAGGATTCATCTACTGAGTCATCCCATGACTAATTTTCAAAAATCCACATCTCTTGAAAAGATGATCTTCTTGTTAATTGGATCATATAGCCTATAGGTCTTTAATTCTAAGTTGTAACCTATGAAGATGAACTTAACACCTTTATCCTCTAGCTTTTTCCTTTGTTCCTTAGACACGTGTGCATATGCTACACATCCAAACACTCTCAAGTACTCAACTATCCATCTGCCCCTTGACCAAGTCTCAAGAGGTATCTTGTCACAAACTAATTTTGTCTGACACCTATTGATCAAGTGTATTGTTGTTGCTACATCCTCTCCCCAATATTCAATTGGGAATCCTTTTGCATTCATCATGCTTCTTTCCATTTCAACAATGGTCCTATTTTTCATCTCAGCTAGTCCATTTTTTTGCAGAGTATAAATGGTTGTAAGCTATTTCTTGATGCCATTTTTCCTACAAAAGTTTACAAACATATTGGAGGTATACTCCCCTCCTCTATCTGATCTAAGGACCTTAATATAGTTTCCACATTCTTTTCAGCTAGGGCTTTAAATTCTATAAATTTGTCAAAAGCTTCAAATTTCTTCTTCAAAAAATACACCCATATCCTATGACTAAAATCATCTATGAATGTCATTAAATAAGTACTCTGCCCAACAGAAGTAGTTTTCATAGGACCTACCAAATTTGAATGCACCAATTCTAATGGTGCTCTAGCCCTTCTAGAATTTCCAAAATTAAACGGAAGCCTATGTTGCTTGCGCAATATGCAAGTCTCACACTTGTCATATGAATTTACAATGCTTGGAAAACCATCTACCATTATTTTCTTGAATAACAAATTTAAACCAGCAAAGCCAAGATGTCCATATTTGAGATGCCAAAGCATCGAGGGGTCTTAAATCATGCTTCTAAGAGCTGATTGCTAGTGTACTACTGTACATGCATGCTTGGCAGGTGCAACACTGACTTGAGAAGAGAAACATTTCTCTATCCTCAACGAGAATATCTAGTTCTTTATCATTTGGACTACTACAAGTAATCTATTAATCCTATCCTTCTGATGAATGACATACTTTTCATTTTCCAACAACACTTTATATCCATTTTTAATGAGTTCTCAAACACTCATCAAGCTGTGCTTCATACCGAGCGCAAAATACACATTTTGTATTTCCTTCTTCTCACCTTGCTTGGTTCGAACCATAATAGATCCTTTGTCCACTATGGGAATAGTTCTATTATTTCCCATTTTAATTTCAGACTTAAAAGTCTTATCAATGAAATAAAATAAACTTTCATTACCACTCATGTGGTTGTAACATCGGCTATCTAGGTACCATACCTTAGGGCTTCTTTCTTCACCAATGTTACACATGATGAAGGCTATGGGATTTTTGCATTTCCCATGTTCACATCAGCCACATTAGCATTTTTTTTTTACTGATCACCCTATTTCTTCCAGCATTTACTTGCATAATGTCCACACTTATGACAGTAGTAGCATTCAACATTACTCTTATTGGAGTTGTAATTATTCTTACCTCCTCTAGAGTTGTTTTGAGAGGTTCTTGCTCCCTCTTGGTTGCTTTCTTGTCCTGAGCTTTCTACACTAGCATTACTTTGACCATTCCTTCCACGACCTCTACTTATTGAACCTCTACCAGAGCCATTTCTTCCTCTCCTCATACCCCTTGAATTCTCTTAAGCCTTGAAAGACTGCTTTTGGGAAGTAGCAGCTGACCTATTTATCTAGTGCTCATGGGTTTGAAGAGTTCCCATCAACTCATCTATGGTCAATGTGGTGAGGTCCTTAGCCTCCTCTATGGTCATGACAAGATTTTCATATTTCTGAGGTAAACTCCTAAATATCTTCTCTACTATTCTCTTCTCATCATAGTCTTCTCCATTTGATTTGAGTCAGTTTATCAAAGTGGAGATTTGTGAGCTAAACTCTACAATAGGTTCATTGTCCCTCATCTGAAGGTTCTCAAAGTCTCTTATGATCATCTATAGCTTCACTACTCTAACCTTATCAGTTCCCTTGAAGTTTGTCTCAAGGATATCCCATGCTTCCTTTGCATAATTTGTTGCTGCAATCTTGGGGAAACCTATCTCTATCATAGCTGCCTCAATTAGACTTAATGCCTTAGCATCTTTTCTCCTTGACTCTTTCAACTAAGTGTTTTGTGGATTTGTGGGAGTAGAATACTAAGTTGGGTTTATGAATGCATGATGGCATATTCATTTGACCTTAGCGTTGATGTTGCTTCATCTTGATTGACCCAAATATTATAATGAAGTAAAACAAGAAATGTTTCATTGTTCTACTTTAATTCTCCTCCTTAGTCAAGCCTTCTTATTACATGACACTTACCTTTCACAATGAATCATGTCAACAAATAGCAATAAATGTTGTGTTGCCTTTTTAAAACAAATTTCATACCATAACTCAATATCCTTGATTCAAATGATAGTGTTATTAGTTCCTATCTGCGACAAAGAGCTATAGCCGAGGATTAAGCCATGAACAGTGATTAATAATTTTAATCATAGCCAATAACATTGTTGTATTTTCCTTGTATGATATTTATCTTCTATTTTTTCCAAGGAAACATAATTGATCTTTAATTGTTATCTTTGTAAAATGTTTGCTGTCACATTTTTCTATGTGAGAGAAGAAACGATTAAAGTGTTGTGGCTATTGATGTTAGGGAAAGTGTTTGACCCGACATTTTTACAAATTATCTTAACACTTGGCGTGTTTGACATAGAATGCCCCATTACACATCTCAGTATGCATTGCTCTTTCCTCACCTGGACACCATGGTTAGAAAGGAAGGGAAATTGGTTAAAGTCTTGTTAATATTAATCTTGAGGTTTCTTACACTCTAAATATTAGATTCAATTTTCTTTTGTATTAGTTTATTGTTATAGTTTGTTTTTAGTTCTGATAGTTTTGTATAACTGTTTATAACTGTTATTGCCATCTCTTTTATAAATTTTTCTTTATTATTTTGTTTGTATGGAGGAACATTAAATAATAAATGGGTTCCACTTTCTACATATTTATCTTATTTTTCAATCTAGGCCAATAGTGGTATGAGAGCTTTGGAATTAATTTATGCACAAAGCATCTGAAGGCTGGAGTGTTTTTTAAGAAGCAAAATAAAGAAAGTGGATTTAGGTGCAATTGATTTAATTTTGATAAAGTTTTTACAACTTGATTACATTACTAAATTTTGGCAAAAAAATTTCAACAATCATTTACAATCTGTGCAAATTGTGTTTCTTTTTGTATTCACAATGCAATCTATTGTTTCATTAATTGGGGAAACATTATCTAGAAAAGATAATTGGATGGAATGGCATAGAAATGTGGAAAATACACTTATATTTAATGATTTATGGTTCAAAATATGTGACAAAAATACTCAACTTGTAGAACCAACTAATGCTAAAGAATAAAAAATACAGTGATACAAAAATTCAAAAGCTTTAGCTTTGATAAGAGCTTCTATTAATGGACAAGTGTAGCGACATATACAAGGATGTACACTTTCCTGGGATGCCCTTGATAAATTGAAAATTTTATTTGATTCTCATTCAAAGTTAGAATTTATTCAATTGCAGTTAAAACTATTCAATCTTGAATTGAAAAATGGTGATGTTATGAGTCTAGCTTCAGAAATTAGAGCTATACAACAAGATGTTGATGCTGCAGGTGGGAAAGTTGATATTTATTTCACAGCTTTTATCAAAGCACTTCTTCAAACACATTCCACATATCTAGAGTCTCTTCAGGAAAGCACCCAATTAAAAACCATTACTTTTGATCTATTGTTGAAAAGTTAGCAGAGTGTGAGTAAGCATGTGGAAGGAAAATAGATAATCCAAATGAAAATGTTTGTCTTGCTTATCAAGAAAATCTTATAAATAAAATAGCTTCAAGAGGTGATGATAATGATACAGGAAAAGGTAGAAGTCAATGGAAGAAAATTGATAATCAAAATGATAGGCACTTTTTATATTGTAAAAGATGTGTTAGAAAAGGTAGTCATGAAGCACATGAATGCAAACTCTCTTGGAAAAAGATATAAAGTTTTAAACGAAACTCTTTTAAGAAAAAAGATAAAACCAAAGTTTATAATAATGATAAACCTTCAGATGATAAAATTTCAGGTGCCGCTCAATTTGCTTGTGATAGTGATGGTGATCAATATGTTCTTACTATTTTAGAATGTGCATCTACTTCCTCATGGTATGATACTTGGATTTTAGATACTGGAGCCACACAACACATGACATTTAGATGTGATTACTTTGAATAATTTAAGAAAAGTGACTGTGGTCTGATTTACTTAGCTGATAAATCAAGTCTTAAACCAGTTGGAAAAGGAACTATTCAATTTAAGTTGCCTAATCTTCAAAATTTTGTGCTTCATGATGTTTTATTTATTCCTCAGTTACACTGCAATTTACTATCTCTCATATTGATTCGCCAAAAAAGTTACTCTATTCTGTTAAAAGATGCTCAGGTTGTTGTAAGAAAGCAATATAATATAATCAAATTGTGTTGACTAGAAGTGAGGATGGAAGATTATTAAAATTAAATGGAACTCCCACTCTTTCTAAAAAAATTTCTTATCTTACAGAGGAACGTATTCTATCTACTACTATGCTGTGGCATGCAAGATTAGGTCATATATGTTATGATAAAATTCATATCATGAAAAAGAATGGTGTTGATGGCTTACCTATTTTGCCTAAATGTGTTGAAAAGTGTGAAGCATGCATTCTAGCCAAGCAACATAGAAATTCTTTCCCTTGATCCAATTGAAGGGCACGAAGAAAATTATAGCTTATCCATTCAAATTTATGTGGGCCTTTGCCAATAAATTTTTTGGGAGGATCTAAGTATTTTATGTTGTTCATTGATGATGACAGTCATATGACTTGGATTTATTTCTTGCAGCAAAAATCAGAAGCTTTTGAAACTTTTAAAAGATTTAATGGTATGATTGAAAATTAGGCTCAATGTAAAATTGGTACTCTCCAAATTGACAATGGTGGAGAATTTACTTCTCTCATTTTTAAAGATTATCTATGTCAACATGGGATTCAACATCATCTCACTATACCAAGTACTCCTCAACAAAATGGAGTTGTTGAATGAATGAATAGAACCATCATGAATATGGTTAGAGTAATGTTATACTTTAAAGGAATCAAGTTGTATTTTTGGGTTGAAGCAACAAGAACTGCAGTTTGTCTTCATAATAGGTATCCATCATCAGCACTTCACCAGGCAATTCCATATGAGGTTTGGTTCAGATATCCTCCTTCTATTCAACGTCTTAGAATTTTTGGTTCGACTTGTTATGCTTTAATTCCTAAAGACAAAAGAAGTAAGTTGCAACATCATAGTTTTAAATGCATATTTCTTGGATATTCTGAATCCTCTAAAGCCTATAGGTTGTATGATGAAGCTAATAAAAAAACTCATCATTACATGCGATGTAGCATTTTTTGAAACTTCTAAAAATGTTGAAGATATTGAATGTCAACATCTAGAAGAACTATCAAAATATTCTACTTGGAAAGAAAATTCCTGTGAGATTATACATTCTAGGGGGTGGACAAATTATTTAGCCTCACCTTTAATGGATTAACATGTTGCATCTATACCTCAAAATCAAGCTGATCCATCTATGAATGAACAAGAAGAAACTCAATCAACCAATGAGCCTGAAATTTTTGAACCACTGGAAACTATGACAACTTCTTTTGTGCAACCAAAATCTTCTCATAAGTGGGAAAAACAACTCCAACAAACTCTAAAAGACTTAAGACCTAATGAAATAGGAAAAATAGGTACAAGAAGTTCTTAAAAGGTGAGGCTAGCAGCTCAATCCAATGTTGTAGATAATATAGAGTCTATTGATGAACTCAATCTTGCAAGTGACTTTGAACCAACTTCCTATATTGAAGCTAAAGATAGTGAAGTTTGGAGGTAGGCTGTGCAGGATGAGCATGATGCCTTAATAAAGAATGGCACATGGGAGTTGATTGGTCTACCACTTGATGGTATACCTATTGGTTGCAAGTTGATTTTTAGAAATAAATATAAAGCAAATGGAATCCTTGAAAAGCATAAAGCTTGACTTGTTGCGAAAGAATATTCCCAAAAAGAGGGAATAGATTTTGTTGAAACATTTGCACCTACAGCAAAATGGACCACCATCCGTGCTTTGTTAAGTCTTGCAGCTCAAAATGGGTGGAAAATTTACCAAATGGACATCAAAATTGCATTCTTAAATGGTGATCTCAAAGAAACCATCTATATGACTCAACCTGAAGGGTATGTCAGTAATGGGAAAGAACATTAGGTATGCAAACTCAAAAAATCTTTATATGGTTTGAAACAAGCTCCTTGGGCTTGGTATGAAAAACTTACTAGGCATCTGTTGAAGCTAAATTTCCAGCATTTTGAGTTTGATGATGCAACAATTTTTGTTAAAAAGACTAATAACATTATTATCTATCTTTTTGTTTATGTGGATGACTTATTTATCACCAGTAGTGATAAAAATACTATTCAAGATGTGAAACAACAATTGAAGTAGGGTTTTTATATGACTGATTTAGGTCATCTTCATTACTATTTAGGTATTGAGATGATTCAAAAACCTTATTCTATTTTTATTACCCAACAAAAATACATTGGTGATCTTTTGCAGAAGTTTGGCATGACTGATTGCAAACCACTTAGTACTCTCATGGAGAAAAATATCAAACTCACATTAAATGACTCCTTGGCATTGGTTGATGCAACTTTATATAAGAAACTTGTTGGTAGTTTGATCTATGCCACAAGCACTCATCTAGATATTGCTTTTGCTATTGGAGTTCTTTCAAGGTTTATGTAACAAGCCCACCAAGCTCATTGGTCAGCTGCTAAAAGAATTCTTCAGTATCTGAAAGGAACTCAACATAATGGGCTGAAATACTCTAGAACAAAAGAGTTTTCTTTGATTGGATATGCAGGTGACTCAACAGATGGTAAATCTACTACTGGTTTTTTAATACACCTTGGGTCTGGTGCAATTTCTTTGAAATCTTTAAAAAAATCAGTCCCACCTATCTCTTCTTTTGAAGGTGAATATATTGCAACATCTGAAGCAACTCGGGAAATTTTATGGCTTAGAAGGATTCTTGAAGACTTGCAAACACCACAGGTTTCCTCAACACCACTCCTCATTGACAATCAATCTGCTATCAAAATGGCTAAAAATCCAATATTTCATGATCACACCAAGCACATCAACACAAAGTATCATTTGATTTGGCATCATGTAAAACATGGCAGTATACAGCTGAAATATTGTCCCACTACATATCAGCTAGCAAACATATTTACTAAGGCATTAGGTAGAGAAAAGTTTGAAAAGTTTAGAGGAATGCTTGGTTTAATCCCTTCAGATTAAGGGGGGGATGTTAATATTAATCTTCAGGTTTCTTACACTCTAAATATTAGATTAGGTTTTCTTTTGTATTAGTTTATTGTTATAGTTTATTTTTAGTTCTGACAGTTTTTTATAACAGTTTATAACTGGTATTGTCGTCTCTTTTATAAATTTTCTTTATTATTCTGTTTGCATGGAGGAACATTAAATAACAAATGGTTTCCACTTTCTACATATTTATCTTATTTTTCAATCTAGGCCAACAAGTCTATCCTCCTCTAATAGTCAGGCATGCAAATTATTTGTGTCTAAGAATTTCAACTAAGTATATATTTTTTGAGAGTATTTTTCTGTAGAGATTTCCAAGGTACCGCATTGCAACAGGAGAGGTATCCACAAGAAATTGGCTATGTATGGAAGAAATATCATGTGGCTTCATGTGCATTCTTGAATATTAATTCCAATTTTTCTAGTGGCATACAATTGGAGTTGGCTGCATTGTGTAGGTACATTTAGTCTCCACCATAAGGGCTTGTTTGGTTGCAAGCGTAGGAATAGAGAATTAGAATGGAAATTTGGAATAGGAATAGAAATGGAGAATGGGAATGGAAAAGACCTATCACATTCTTGTTTGATTCGTGTGGTATTTGATTGGGAATGCCTATCATCATATTCATGATGAATCTAAATTTAGGGACTTCCCATATATGAAAGCCAGTATTAGGGGTAGACATAGAAAGCTTTGGCAATGGGGAAAGGATTAGATTTGTGCTAAAAAGATGAGTTTCTATAGAATGGAGAGGAATAGGCCCTACTTAATCTTTCCCTACAATGGCCTACAAGTCCACATCAATGCCAATGTTAGCCCCAAATCAGTGAAGTTTAAAATTTGAAGCTAGAAAGAATAAAATCAAATTTTGTATAGCTGTTGAGCAAATGATTTGTAAGAAGACGTCATTTAATCCTATATTGTTTTTGTAAAGTTCCAGTTTAGTTATGGAGACAAAATTATACTCGACATGCCCATTCCCCTTTACAACAATGCCAATTGAATCTAGTCTGCTTTACCAAAGCAGCTTTTTGAAATATACAAACAATAGAATGAGCAGAAATGGTGCTTTCTTCACAAATAGTAGAATGAGCAAGAGTTCAACCTAACCCCAAAAATATCAATGCCTAACATGGACGTAAAAGATTTTGAAATATGATTAAATGAGATTGAGAATGGGAAGGGGCATTCAAATTACAAGTATTTTTGAGATTAGACAAAAGCTCATTTTGGGCTATTTTGGGAATTCATATCCTATTCTACATTCCAATTCTGCCAACCAAACAGAGAATATAATTCATATTCTAATTTTCAATGCCAATTCTCATGCTATTCCAGCAACCAAAAGGGGCCTAAGAGAACACCATAATATCCATGTCTTAGGGTTTTCATTTATGCATTTGGCCATTTTGCTCTACCATTATTTTCTTGTTCATATGTTTGTCCATGGCATAGTCTATGGTCTGTTATAGTTTAAGAAAAAGGATGAACCTTGGCAGTTAAGGTTCAAATGAATTCTCTCAATTGGATGGTAAGTTAAAGGAAGAGCTTAGTGAGCATTGTAAGCAAGAGTTCACCACATGCAGAGTTGTCTACTCAAACGCTTGAACATGAACATGTAGAAATATTTTATAATTTTTGTTGTCTCGTGTCCACCTACCAACCTGGCATCCCCTGTCCAACTCCAAAAGTCATATACATTTATTGTGGTAGGTGATTTCAAATTTGAAAAAGAGGGGGAAATTTTGTGTGGATAGTAGGAAGACAAAAGAGAGGGAATTTCATTTATTCTATGAAGCAATCTCCATTCATTCTTATACAGAGTTAGAGATGTTTGCAGCAATAGTAACAGAGAATGTTTATTTGAATATTGTGTACATGAGCACTTGTGAGAGTTTTTCTTGTTGAAGCATCATTGCTTTAGGTCTTTTCCATGTAGCTATAGTTGCTACAAGTTTATTTCATACACAACACTTGTAGCTAGTTGTACTTTCTATATTTATGTTATTTAATATTTAATTTCCAGTTCATAGAAAGCAAGCAAACAATCTGGCATATTTCTTGCTTATTTCACTTGTGTTGTCTCCTTCCTTGTTTATTCCACTAAGTTCTTGATCTCAAGTAAAATAGAGTAGCACTTTGCTCTTGCTGGTTGCATTTTTTGTGAAATGTTGTTTGAGTTTTTCATGTGGGTTAACATGCTACCGCGATGAGTGTTAACATTACTTGGCATGCTCTTAGTTTGTTAACATGCTATTGTGATGAGTGTTAACATTACTCGGCATGGTCTTGGTTTGTGCTTGTGCTGAGTAGTTTCTTTGATGGCTGATTTATTTGGTCCTTCATGTGCTGAGTTGTGTGGGGTTAACACACAAGTTATCCCCCTGTTTTGAAATATTTTACATGTTATCAAAGCTTAATGGCCCTATATCCTAGTGAGTTTGGGCATTTATCTTTGTGGGTGTTTAATTTTATTATGTAGGAGACATGGTAGGAGATGCAGGAAAGATATGGTAGTAACCACCATCCTTTAATGGACAAAATTATGATATTTGGGCAAAGAAGATGAAAACCATAATGGTAGCTAATGATTTGTGGGAGTTTGTGGTTAATGGGTTTAATGATGTGACAGATCCAGCTCAATATGCTGCCCTCACCAACAATCAAAAGACTCAATTGAAGGAGCCAAGGAGAAAGGATGCTAAGGTATTAATTTTGATTAAGGTACCAATGATAGTGACAATCTTCCACAAGATTACAGCAGAAAATTATGCAAAGGAAGCATGGGATATCCTTGAGAAAATTTCAAGGGGATTGATAAGGTTAGAGTAGTGAAAATAGAACAAATCAGAAAGGGGATTTGAAAACCTTCAGATGAAGGACAATGAACCCATTGTAGAGTTCAACTCATGAATCTCCACTTTGATAAACTAACTTTTCAAATGGAGAAGATTATGAAGAGTAGAGAATTGTGGAAAAGATATTGAAGAGTTTACCTTAGAAATATGACAATCTTGTGATGACCATTGAAGAAACAAAGGACCTCACCACTTTGACAATGGATGAGTTGATGGGTATTCTCCAAACCCATGAGCACCACATAAACAGATCAACAACAACTTCCTAAGAGCAGTCTTTCAAGGCTTAAGAGAATTCAAGAGGTAGTGGGAGAGGAACAAATGGCTCCAATAGAGGCTCAAGAACTAGAGCTCATGGAAGGAATGGTCAAAGGAATATTGGTGGCAAAAGCTTAGGGCGAGCAAGCAACCAAGAGGGAGCAAGCACCTCTCAAAATAGCTCTAGAGGAGGTAAGAAGAATTACAACTCTAATAGGAGCAATTTTGAATGCTACTACTATCATAAGTATGGGTGCTATGCTAGTGAATGCTAGAAAAAATAGAGTGATCAGTCAAAGAAAAATGTAAATGTGGCTGATGTAAACATGGAAAATGTAAGAAATCCCATAGCCTTCATCATGTGTAACATTGGTGAAGGCAACCTAGAAGTATGGTATTTGGATAGTGGTTGTAGCAACCACATGAGTGGTAATGAAATTTTATTTTCTTTCATTGATGAGACTTTCAAGTCTAAAATTAAGATGAGAAATAATGGAACCATTCCCATAGTGGGCAAAGGATCAATCATGGTTTGCACCAACCAAGTTTAGAAGAAGGAGATACAAAATGTGTATTTTCCCTCGGTATGAAGCACAACTTGATGAGTGTTGGACAACTCATTGAAAATGGATACAAGGTACTGATGGAAAATGACAAGTCTGTCATTCATGATAAGGAAGGGACTAATAGATTACTTGCAATAGTCCAAATGAAAAAGAACCAAATGTTTCCATTGAGGATAGAGACATGATTCTCTTCTCAAGTCAATGTTGCACCTCCCAAGTATGCATGTACAATAGTACATCAACAATCAGCTCTTAGGAGCATAATTGAAAACCCCTCTAACTTCTGCATTTAAGGTATGGACATCTTGGCTTTGATGGTTTAAATTTGTTGTCCAAGAAAATAATGATAGATGGTTTTCCAAGCATAGTAGATTCATATGACAAGTATGAGGCTTGCATTTTTGGTAAGAAACATAGGCTTCAATTTAATTCTGGAGATTCTAGAAGGGCTAAAGCACCATTAGAGTTGTCACATTCTAATTTAGTAGGCCTTATGCAAACTACTTCTATTGGGGGGAGTACTTATTTTATGACATTCATAGATGATTTAAGGCATAGGACATGGGTGTATTTTTTGAAAAGCAAATCTGAAGCTTTCGATAAATTTGTTGAATTTAAAGCCCTAGCTGAAAAAGAATGTGGACACTATGTTAAGGTCCCATTGTGGGCTTTTCACACTACCGCCCCAAAATTTTGGAGACCCCCTATTTTTTAGTTTTCGTAGTAATTTATTGGTCTAGAGGTTTCAAATTTGAACATTTTACACCATGGACACCTTCAGGCCAGGAAGGATTTGATTTACTGTGAAGTCCCTTTTTCACTTGATTTCAACTTGATTTTTTGGAACAACCAATTTCATCCTTAGGCCAAAAAATTTTCAAAGAGCAACACTTGGCAAGTTAAAATTGTAGATTTTGTACTTAGACAATTTCTTTTAAAAAATTGGATATAATTGTTTAAATTTGGATAATTCTCAAAAAATGAAATTTTGTTAGATTTAGGTTTTTGGAAAATCTTGAATTTCTTTGGGGAGAAAATTTTTCTTTTGTGAAGATGTGATCAAATTGCAAAATCAATTTTAGACTCTAGAAATGATTTTATTTTTGTCAAAAATTTAAATTCCTTCGCAAAATCAATTTGAATTGAATTGCAAAAAAATTGGCTTCAAATCGATCAAAATTGCCTTGAAATTTTTTAGGTCTTTAAGGAAATTAGTAATTTAATATTGAAGAAATGGCTTTTGGCAAGCCAAAATCCAATTTTAGTGACATATTAATTGCTAAATCATCATTAAATGGAAACATTTAGCATCTCCAATGCATTATTTACTTTCTTGTTTCAATTTTGGTCTAACTAGCAATTTAAAAAAGTAAATTCCATCTTGGCAAAGTTAATTTTAGGCTAAGCATTTAATTGAGGGACAATTTTGTGTTCTAATTAATTTAGGTTTTGCTCCTAGGGTCCCAGTTGGCCCACTAGGAAGGATGAGAAAGTAGGCCATAAGAGGAAACTCTTTTCCTTTTTCTCCTTATTCCTCACTCCTCCTCTTTGGTGCTTAGGCGATTTTGGCTAGGAACATATTTTCTCTTCCTTGAGTGATTTTCTTAAGGTAGATTGGCATCTTCCTTGGGTGATTTTTCTAGCTAGGGAAAATTGGCATTATTTTTAACAAATTTCTTAATGGTAGAGATCTCTATGTTTGGCAATTTTCCATGATTTAGGGCAGACCTAAACTCTTCTTTCTTGGAAAATTTTGTGGGAGCCAAAACTTGTGGAAGAAAAAATTCTAATTTTCAAGAGTGGCTGCGATTTTCTCCTAGAGATTGGATGATTTTGTTGGTGAAGAAAATAAGTGATACAATCTAATTTTTTTGGCTCATGCATGGGCAATTTCAAGTGGACAAAATTATGATTTTTTCAGCTAGAGCCTCAAGATTTGCAAGGGATTTGAAATTCTCAAGTCTGATCCTAAATTCCAAAAGAAGACTTGGTCATTGGTAAAGGTAACTTCAAATCATTAAGAGTTGAAAGGGGTCCTTAAGCTGATTTCTCTCTTTCATTCTTGTCTAGATATTGTCTCCCTTGGTTCTTCTTGCACTTCATCATCCACCACTTCATCATCCTATTATAGGTTGAAGTTTGGAGATTGATAAGTGTAGAATCCATTATAGGACATTTGAAGAGGTAGAAATAAGCTAGACCACCCTAGGTATTGGAGAGGGAGATATAAGTATAGACCATCCTAAGGCAAATGCGAGCCAGAAATAAGTTGTAGTCCCACCCCTAGGTTGAAGATTGGATATTGATAAGTGTAGTGATAGGGCATTTGGTGAGGCAAAAATAAGTGTAGAATCCATTAATAGAAAGAAGCTTGGAGATCAATAAGGGTAGTCCATATCACTTCGAATGAAGAGGCTAAAATAAGTGTTTAGGATGGTAATGTTAGTGCAAGCAAGAACCCTAAGGGAAAAAACACTAAGAAACACAAAGAGGATATGTTGCCCAAAACAACTTTCTTCTCAAAGATGAGGAAAATAATTGATACCAATGTCGGAACAGTAAAAATGATATAGGTAAAGGACAGACTGAAGGAAGGAGAATTCCCCATGGCAAAGAACTACAAAATTAGAATTGGCTACACGAAGGAAAGAAAAGAATCACCAGATTATCGAAGCTCATAGTGGCACACTTCAAATTAGAATATTATGATCTTATGGCCTAGCTCAAGGTATGCAATCTGAAAACTAGATATACTTCTTTATTGATGAAATTTCAAATGGAAGTGGCAAATTTGATTGGGCTAGAATTATAAGAAAAAATCTAGAGTTACAACTTAGGGCAGTGCAAAGGTAGAAATAATTCCACATGGGGTCCTAGCCCTTCTAGTTTATTGCAAGCTAGCAAATGTTGAAGTGTGAACTTTGGTGAAGGATGAAGTCAGGTGAAGAGAAAATTTGACTGAAGATTGAGATTCAAGAAGCCCCACAATCTCAAGAAAGAATGAATTTCAAATAAGGGAAAATTTAGAGGAAGTAGTTTGAAAATATTTGAGGCTAGGAAAGGCTTGGCTAGTCATGCAAACCAAATTCAAATGGGAAGGTTGGAAGACTAGGAAGACAAGGATAATGGGGGAGATTAATTTTCATTTTATAGTGCCCAAGAGTAAGGCTCTCAAGTTGAAAAGAAGTTCACATCTAGGAAAGCCATCGAGGCTAACGAAAGATTACCCCAATTGCATGAAGACCTCCTCCTTTTAGGGTTAGGACATCAAATACAAGCAATTTCTAGTAGTGATGAGAAAGTTTCTAAGGACAAGCTCAAGCATCCAAGGCTTCACCTTGTCTCAAGGATTGAATAGATTTATAAGATAAGGTTAATGAGGTGGCACTTTCATGTGCATGCAATCAAATCATTCCAAGTGTCCTATGTTCTCATTGGTTGACAAATTATTGTAATTTTCTCATTGGCCCACAAGGTTGGTGCCCTCGTGTAATTGGTTGAATCATGGTAACCCTAATTAAGGTTTGTAAGATATAATCTTGGCCCTTGATTTTTCCTCTTAATCTTGGCAATTCATTGTATTTTGGAGCCTCTATATAACGCCATTTTTCTCTCATTTGTGAGGGAGTTATGTTGGAGAATTGTTGCAAAGATACTATCAAAAGTGTTCTCTATTCATTGTTGTGGCTTGCATGGTGGATATACATGATCATTTTGGTGTACTAAATTGTTCTTCTCATCTCTCAAATTAAAGTATAATTTCATTTCATGTTGTTAGAGTAGAAGTAGATGGCTAATTGTATGGTGATGATTAGTGAATGTTTTATAGGGATCTTCAACTAGGCCACTAGCATCTTAGCTTCTGGTTAGGGAGCCTTGTGTCATAAACTAGTTCTCTTTTCCTTTGAATCATTGCATATATGGAGGTGGAGCCACTAGTTAACTTTCATTAGATTCAACCCCCATCCATTTGCTAATCTTTCCATTCATTGGATTAGGAGTAGAATAGCAAGTAGTTGAGTAGTCAAATTTAACTCTAAGAAAGTTAGGAAGGTGGAAGTCATTAGAAACATTATTGCCTCCTCCTTGCACAATTAACATTATCTAGCAATACACCCTCCACAATCATTTTCACCATCGACATCACCTAGCACTCATACAAACTCATCACCATCTCACAACAAACCCAAGTCATCCTTGAATGAATAGCGTAAGGCTGCCTACATGATTACCAACAAATCACATCGATATACTGAGTTAGTATCCACAAGTGTAAGGAACATTACAGTTATTCTCATGTCCCATGAGTATTAACTTTTCAAGGGAGGAATTGTGTGTTTGATAATCTATATCAGATATTCAATTGCTAATCTGTTATGTGGTACAAAAATTGACATCAATAGGTCCTTAGATCAGATAGAGGAGGGGAGTATACCTCCAATTTGTTTTTAAATTTTTGCCAGTAGAATGGCATAAAGAATAATCTTACAACCAGTTAGACTCTGCAGCAAAATGGAGTAGCTGAGAGGAGAAATAGGACCATTGTTGAAATGGATAGAAGCATGATGAAACCAAAAGGGCTCCCAACTAAATGTTGGGGAAAAGTTGTAGCAACAATAATATATTTTATAAATAGGTGTCCACAAAGTCAGTTCATGACAAGATTCCTCTTGAGGCTTGGTCAAAGAACATATATATATTTGAACACTTGAGAGTGTTCGGATGTGTAGCATATGCACATGTTCCTAAAGAATAAAGAAAAAAGCTAGATGACAAAGGTGTGAAGTGTATCTTCATGGGTTATAGCTTAGAATCAAGATCTTATAGGTTATATTATTCAATCACCACGAAGATCATCATTTCAAGAGATGTGGAGTTTCTTGAAAATTAGTCATGCGATGGCTCAGTTGATGTATCTTCAAGCACTTCAAGAAAAGTGCCAACTATTGATGAGGAAGAGGAAGACATTGGTGATGAGTAGGATGATGGAGCAACAAATATTAATGACTATAGACAAAGGCAAAATGGTAAGCAGCAAATGATAGTCAAAGATTCAGCCCCAGATAGCTCTAGACAGCTCCAAATTGGTGTACACAGTGTACAAAAAAGTAGTAGCAATACTGAAAATTTAGATCCCACTCTCACCTCCCTATTGCTGAGAAAGACTAAGAGTCCAAGGGAGATATACCAAGATGAAAAGGTATGAGGAAGATTATGACGAGAGTGTTAATTTTTCATTATTTTCTCATAGTGTTCTAATTTACTTTGAAGAAGCTATGAAGGAAGAAAAATGGTGTAATGCCATGGATGAGGAAATAGATACTATTGAGAGAAATGATACATGGGAGTTAACTACCTTGCCTCCCAAGAAGCAAGTAATTGGAGTAATATGGGTTTACAAGACCAAGTGCAATGGTGAAAGAAAAATAGATAGGCATACGGCACGTCTAGTGGTCAAGGGGTATAAACAACAATATCAAAGAGACTATGATGAGACATATACCCTAGTTGCAAGAATGGAAATCATGTGTGTTGTCATAGCAATTGCAGCACAACACAAATTGAAGGTATATCAAATGGATGTGAAGTCAGCCTTCTTGAATGGTGTATTGAAAGAAGAGGTTTATGTGGATTAGTCACCTGGTTATGGAGTTTTGGTTGAAGAATACAAGGTGTATAGATTGAAGAGAGTTCTTTATGGGCTCAAGTAAGTTCCATGGATATGGTATAGTAGGATTGACTCATATTTGATGAGCAATGACTTTAACAAAAGTGATGGTGAGCCCACTCTCTACATCAAGGTAGCAAATGGTAAAGTGTTGATTGTTTTCTTGTATGCAGATGACTTAATCTTCATAGGAAATGATAACTTCCTAATTGATGAGTTCAAAGAGGCCATGAAGAATGAGTTTTAGATGACAAATCTAGGCTCTTGGAGTACTTTCTAAGTATAGAAGTAAAAAAAATGAATGATGGCATCTTCATCTCTCAAGAAAAGTATGCAAGGTAGATCTTGGAGAGATTAAAAATATAGAACAATAAGGTAACCCCAACACAAATAGAAGTAGGTCTAAAGTTGAGCAAGGAAGATAGCAAAAAATGTGTGAATCCAACACTATACAAGAGTATGGTTGGAAGCTTGATGTATTTGACAGCAACTCGAGCTAATACAATGCATGCAGTAAGTCTAATTTTTATATTTATGAAAACACTAAAGGATTCCCATTCGAAAATAGGAAAGAGGATCCTAAGGTATGTGAATGGTACCAAGGGATTTGAGATTTTTTATATAGTAGATAATGATTTAATGTTGGTTGGTTATATGGATAGTGATTGGCCTGGAAGTTTGAATGATAAGAAGAGAACTTCTAGATACATGTTCCATATTGGATCTGGTGCAATTTGATGGGCATCCAAGAAGCAACCTATTGTTGTTCAATCTACAGTAAAAGATGAATACATAGCAAAAAATGTAGTAGCATGTCAACCTATTTGGTTAAGGAGAATATTGACATATTTGAACGAAAGGCAAGAGGATGGAGCCATAATCTTTTGTGAAAACATCTCCTCAATTGCACTATCTAAGAATCCAATCTTCCATGGGAGAAGAAAGCACATAGATACCATATATCACTTCTTTAGAGAGTTAGTGGAGAATGGGGATATCAAGATGGAGTTTTGTAAGTTTGAGTAGTAACTAGCAGACATATTCACTAAGCCTTTGGGCATTGGATTTTTTGTGCACTAAAGAAAGAGTCTTGGTGTAATTGGTTTGGATCAGCATTGATCCTTGTTTTTGTTTTCTTAGGAAAAAGGGGAAGTGTTGGATTATTTTATACTTTTTGTTGTCCCATGTCCACCTACCAACCTACCATTTCCCATCCAACTCTAACAGTCATATTCATTTATTGTGGTAGGTGATTTCAAATATGAAAAAGAGGGGGAAATTTCGTGTGTACAACAGGAAGAAAAAAGAGATCCATTCATTCTCATACAAAGTCAAAGGTTTTTGTAGTAGTAGTAGAGAATGTTTCTTTGAATATTGTGTACAACAACACTTGTGAAAGTTTGTCCTATTAAAGCAATCATTGCTCCGGGCCTTTTATATCCAGCTATACTTGCTTCAAGTTTATTTCATGCACAACAATTATAGTTAGTTGTACTTTCTATATTTAGTTTATGTAATATTTCATTTCTGGTTAACAGAAAGTAGGCAAACAATCTGACATATTTCTTCCCTATTACACTTTTGTTGTCTCCTTCCTTGTTTATTCCACTGAGTTCTTGATCTCAAGCAAAACAAAGAAGCACTATGTTCTTTATGGTTGCATTTGTTGTGAAATGTTGTTTGGTTTTTCATGTGGGTCAACATGCTACCATGATGGGTGTTAACATTACTTGGCATGCCTTTGGTTTGTTAATATGCTACCATGATGGGTGTTAACATTACTTGGCATGGTCATGGTTTTTTCTTGTGCCGAGTAGTTTCTTTGGTGGCTGAGTGATTTGGTCCTTCATGTACCAAGTTCTGTGGGGTTAACATGCAGGTTATCCCCCTATTTTGAAATATTTTGCAGAACAGTCATTCTAACTGAACTTTTTGGCACAAAAGACACTCATAAGTGTGAGTGCAACCCAGCTATATCCATCTTCTTCAAAACATTCCTTCTCTACACCTCTTCCAAATTTCCATTTGCACTGTAATCCAAACTCATTAAAGCCATTTTATTTCTTCATAAAAGCTTTTCAATGAAAAATGCATATGAAACCTTCAAATAGCCCCATATGAGCTTTGACAACTTTTCTACCTTAGCAAATTTTGTGAACTCTGTAGTAAAATGTGGTCACGTGGGGCAACAACATCTAATAGCCCATTTATGGGATGCTCATCTTGCAAGAGTATTCAGCCTTTGGATTGTTCAATTTATTTTTTCCAAATATTTAATTTGTAATATTTTTTGTTTTATTGGTATTCTAAGGTACTAGTTTTACCCTTGAGGATTTTCTATCTCATGGCAATCATTTTCCAAATGTGCAAGTTAAAAATTTTATAAGACAACATATTTTTAGAAGGACAATGGCTTGGGGCATCCTTCTATTTTCATCTGCACTTTCTTAGACTAGTTTGGTGGATTCTTTAGAGTACTTTTGGGCTTCATTTTGGTTTTCTTTAAAAATATATATGATTTAATGGTTGTTTTAACACAAGGATTTAATTAAAACACATCTTCCATTATATTTGTATTCTTTGCGATGGTGGTTTTAATAGAATGATTGGACAACTTAGTCAAAGGCTAGATGCAAAATGGGACATCTTTGTACTTTTATCTTTTCTATTCTAAAAATTCATGTAATTGCATATGGTGTTTCATTTAAAAGGAAAAAGAAAACAAGTATTTAAAAATTTTGGACTAGCAAGAACTTAGTGTGATATGTCATATAAAAGCTCCTCAGTGGTTTGTTTGTGGAGATACTGACAATGTGTTCTTTCTCCCTTACTTTTGATCAAGTTTAGAATCATAGGTGATCTTCATACTCTAAGAGCATTGATTAATTAATCGTGTTGAAAATGAAATAGATGTAAGCTATTTTCTTTTCCCCTCAATTTCACATCTTATGCTATGCCATGACATCCTATTATAGAGATCTATTATATTTTTTGTTTTGCCTATCTTAATTTTTGTTACTATAAACCTCTTCCTACAAGTCCAATGTTGTCCTATTAACAATAGGAATATTGTGTGTAATTGCAACTAGCTGATTCCACTATATGCTACAATTTTTAGTCTTTTACTTTTCAATTAAGTGTCATAATGGCACCTTAGAACTCAAACATTGATTAAGATTCAAAGTTTCTATTGTCACATTAGACTTAATATAATAAGCCAATGTTCACAAAGGTCAAGAATATCAACTCATAAAATTGGAACTAAAACTAATAGTTCTAGAAAAACCATCCCAAATGAATCAACAAAAGCCACCAAATGCATATCTAAATACGTGAATTGGACCCAAAGAGTTCTAGAGAGCCCTGAAGACTTTACAGCTGCCCACTAAACTGTTGAAGAATAATGCTAGTTTTATAATTAAAAGTTTTAATATTAATTTATTAGTATGTGGAAAGAAATTTTCAACTGTTCCCATTCATAGAGTATTTTCTCCAATTTTTTATAGCTTTGAGCATGTGCACATAATTTTACTAGTTCTAATTCAACTAGTAATTCTCTAGGTCCTCTTTTGATTTCTAACCATATTTGATCCTTGAAATTTTGGGCCAAAAGCTGCCAATTGCCACCCTTTCATAAAGGTAACTTATAATTTCACAATTAATAGTGTTATAATATGGTTGAATACTTAAATTCACTACAAATTCATTACAAATTCATTTGTTCATTGACAACCAAGTTTACTAAAAAGCATATTATAAAAGTTCAAAAGATGAATTTGTTGTTACATGTCAATTCCTAGGGAAAATTAGGTCAAGACAAATACAAATCAGTTGATGATATCATCTGCAACATCATCTTTCTCTAGCTCAAATAGTAAGTCTTCTAGGGAAACCTCATAAATCTTTATATATTTATGTTTTGAAGCTGCTTGATTGTATAGCTTCAAAGATGCACATGGATTGCTTCGGTATTTAAAATTTAAAATTATGATTTCATCATAGTTCATAAAAATAATATGTATGTTTTTTTTATTTATTGATTTGAACACAAAACTACTGCTCACCATCAAATAATGGAAAATGCGAGCTAATTAATTGGAGTGTACATATCGATGTCTACTAAATTTAGCATAGTATTGCTATTATCTTTTCTAAGTGGTATTTTAGATTTTCTCTTTCTTATGGTGTTGTTTCTTCTTGTGGGAAATTCTGAGTTTTTCTTTGCTCGGTGGTTAGAGGTGATTGAGGGCACTCCTTGTGCATCTCCTTCTTTTCTAGCATCGGTTGAATGGACTATGTGTGCTTTTTCTAGTAGATGAAATATATTGTTAGTCAAGTACTAGAAGGGTCTCATCCTTCTTTGAACTTTGGCTTATCTAATAGAATGGATCTTAGCAGTTCCCAAATCAAAGGTGTTTAGTTCATATTTTTCCTCTATTCTAGCTTTATTTTAGTCTTCGGCGGCAGGGGCTAAGCTTCCCTACAACTCTTATTTTCGTTATACCCTTTGAAATCAAGGATTGTATATATAATGTCTTCAAATGCTCAAACTAAAGTTTTCTAAAGTTAGACTTAGTTTATTATATCCTTTGAACATGGCTTCACCTCCTTGTGTTACAAATTTTCAAACCATCTAAACTATATGCTAGCACGCCTTATGATTAATATCTAGAGTTGTTGAGAACATGTGTCTCAACCTTGCAATCTTCTTTTGGAAAATTCCAAAATTTGTTTGTGGAAGTTTTCCACTTGTTTATACATTGGAAATTGGTTAATGAGTTGTCAAAAATGAGTCTTGTCCATAGTAGAATATAGGTAGGTCATTTTCAAAGCCTTGATGACTCATTTTGTGACTTTTATGGGGGTCTAGACTAAGAGACAAAATTATGGACGGCATTACTATTTTAACCTTGTTGTGTTTCCATATTGGAAATGTAAATATCAAAAATGGGTAACATGTGGCATGGTAGTTTTGCTCATGGTTTTGTAAAACCACAAGTGGTTTCTAGGTTGTAAAATCACTATAAAAGGAGGGCTTGGGGAGGTGTTTGTGTAATTGAGTTTAGTTTGCAAGACTGGTGCTAGAAGGAGTCTCTTCAAGTTTGAATTGTGGTGATGCACTCCTATAAGAACTTGCATTGCAAGTGTATTGTAATCATCTTGGTTTGATAATACATTGGGTGAATTTTAGAGGGTGGTGTTTTTCTACTTAAAGGGTTTCCCCATGGTAATTACTATGTTATGTGTTCTTTGTTATTTTTATTATGGTATTATGCATTTGTTGAGATATCTACAGTAGTTAGTTGAATTTGCATAATCATCCTCTCAAAGGTTAGCGTAGGAAGTGATTCTATGCACCTTTAATTCCTTACAAGTGGTATCAAAGCATGGTCAATTTCGGTTCTATTTGTTGGGTACAGGGTTTTTTAAGCTAATCAAGGTTTGAGTGGGAGCTTATGCAGAGTATTTCATTTCTGTGTTGCAGGATTGAAAAGATGGCAAGCATGTGAGGGAGAATTGATGTTGAAAAGTTTTCTCTTCCAAACTTTGAGATGTGGAAGCTGAAGATGGAAGATTTATTGACTGATCGAGATCTATGGGATGCGATTGAAGAGAAGAATTTGAGGCCCACAAATTTGACTTTAGCCACACAATATGATGTGATTGATAGAAAAGCTAAAGGTCTCATTAGATTGTGGCTTGTAGACTCAATTTTGATTAATTTCCATCAAGAACCTACCACAAAGAAGCTTTGGAAAAAGCTAAGTGAGATCTATCAAAAAAAATCACTTGTGAATAAGATTTTCTTGAGGAAGAAGTTGTATTCCTTGAGAATGGAAGAAGGTGGACAAAGTTTTGAGCATCTAGAAAGTTTTAATATGTTGGTGACTCATTTGACCTCAGTAGGGGTACTAATGGATGAAGAAGGAAGGTGTCAAATCTTTCTATGTTCATTTCCAAACTCATGGGATAGTCTTGTGATGGCTATAGGGAGCACTTCAGTTGTCTTGAAGATAGAGGATGTTGTTGGTTCTCTACTTTCTAAGGAGATGAGAAGGAAGGTCTCTTTAAATGCCAAAGAGGCTTTGAGTGTTCGAGGAAGACCAAAAGAAAGAGGTAAGAATGAAAAGTAGCATGGCCATTCTAAGTCCAACATAAGGGGAGATCAAAATCTCCTAGTAAATCCAAGGCAATTTGCTAGAATTGTGGCAAACCTAGAGACTTTCGAAAGGATTGTAAAGAGGACAAGAAAAAGAAGAAGAAGAAGAAGCAAGATTCTGATTTTGAGTCTGAGAAGGAAGATGGAGATGCTTTCATTATAGCTTTGGCCACTCATGCACATGAAAATGCATGGTTAATAGAATCAAGTGCATCTTTCCACATGACTCGTAATAGAAACTTGTTTAGTAAGTATGCAAATTTTGATGGTGGTAAGCTGTATTTGGGTGATAATTTAGTACTTGATATTGTTGGTCATGGAAGTATTTGTGTGAAATTTTTTGATGATAGAATTAGGAGATTTGATGGTGTCTTGCATATCCTTAGACTAGCAAGGAATTTATTATCTATTAGTAAGCTAATAGATTCACGTGTGCATGTATAGTTTTCTAAAGAAGGTGTAAAAATGGTGAGAGTTACTATGGTAATAGCAAGAGGAAGTAGATTGGGTATATTGTACCTATTTGATGCACACACAGTTAGAGAAGGAGAAGATTTCTTTTTCAATAGATGGTCATGGATTTTGGGTACTAAAGGGTGCTCCGTCTACCGAATCAAAGTTTCCTACAGAGAAGACCATGTTATGGCACCAAAGACTCGGCCACATAGGTGAGAAGGGTCTACGGACCTTGAAAAATATGAACCTTTTTGATAGGTTAAATGATTGCAATCTTGAATTTGATTTTTGTGAGCATTGTATCTATGGTAAACAAAACCACATTCAGTTTCACTTGAGTTCTCATAAGTCTTCGTGTATTTTGGATCTAATCCATTCAGATATATTTGGTCTAGTTGATGTTCCTTCTATTGGTAGATCAGTTTATTATGTTTCTTTCATTGATGATTTCAATAGAAGAACATGGGTTTATTTTATTAGGAGTAAAGCTGAAGTTTTCAATCTTTTCAAAGAATTTAAAGCAATGGTTGAATTGTAGACTGGAAAGAAAATAAAATGTTTGAGAACTGATAATGTTGGTGAATTTTTCTCCAATGATTTTGACACATTTTGTAAAGATTGTGGTATTAAAAGAGAGAAGACCACTCTATATTCTCCACAGTAGAATGGAGTTACAAAAAGAATGAACATGACCTCGATTGAAAAGGCTAGGAGTATGCTAACTGGTGCTGGACTAGAACAAAAGTTCTAGGCTAAAGCTATAGCCACTGCTTGCTACCTAATAAAAAGGTCTCCTAAATTAGCTCTTGTTGCTAAGATACCAATGGAAGAATGGTTGGGCCACAAGCCTTCACTTAGACATCTAAGACTGTTTGGTTGTGAGGCATATGCTCATGTGCCAAAGGAGAAGCAAACAAAATTGGACCACAAAGTTGTCAAATGTATCTTCATCAAATATAGTTATGGTGTGAAAGGATACAAGCTTTGGGATCTTGTTGCACAAAAGGTATTTTATTCCAGAAGTTTTATTTTTAGAGAAACTAAGCCTTCTTCTATAACAATGCAGCTAGAACAGATTGAAGAAAAGAAAGATGTGATTCAACTTCTTGCTACCCCTAAGAAAGTTGAATCAAGGCCCTTAGAAAGACAAGATTTTGAAGAGAGCTCTATGAGTTCTAAATCATTAGAGAAAGAAGGAGAACCTAATCATGAACCTAAACCTCCTGAATGTGAACCAGATCTTGTTCAAAGATCTACTAGACAAAGGAAACCACCTAAAAGGTATGGGTATTCTCCTAATGATTGGAGGTGCATATTTGCATTGAATGTTATTATTGATGAACCAAGATGTGTACAAGAGGCTCTTGGTATGAATGATTTAGAGTCCTAGAAAATAGCCATGGATGAAGAAATGGTAGCTCTTTAGGGGAATCAAACATGGGACATTTTACCATTGCCTAAAGGATATAAGCCTATTGGTTATAAATGGGTGTTCAAAAGGAAGATGGGTTTAGATGGAAGCATTGAGAAGTATAAAGCACGTTTGGTTGCAAAAGGTTACTCTCAAGTTGTGGGAGTAGATTATGGTGAGATTTTTTCTCCAATAGCCAAATTGACATCCATTAGATTTTTTCTTTCTATTGTAGCAACTTATGATCTAGATGTTGAGCAAATGGATGTGAAAATTGCTTTCATTCATGGAGATTTGGAAGAAGAAATTTACACGTCACAGCCATAGCACTATGTGGTGAAAGGTAAAAGTCATTTGGTTTGTAAATTGAAGAAATTCTTGTATGGTTTAAAATAGTGTCCTAGGATGTGGTACCATAAGTTTGATACATATGTGTTGAGTTTGGGATTTGTGCGATCTAATTCTAATCACTATATATATTTCAAATCTGATGGTGATGGTTTCCTGGTTATTGCCTTGTATGTCAATGACATTTTTTTTATTGGCAAAGGAAAATGTTTGATTGCAAAGTTAAAATTTCAACTCTCGATAAAGTTTGAAATAAAAGATCTTAGTACAGCTAGGCACATTTTGGGAATAGAGATTATAAGAGATAGATAGAAAAGAAAGCTTTGGATAGGCCAGAGTAAGTATGTTGGTACTATTTTGAAAGGTTTAATATGCAAGATTCAAGACCATTGAGTGTTCCTATTACTATGGGAACAAAGCTTTCTAGCTCACAGCGTCCTACATCCCCATTGGAGATGGAAGAGATTAGTCGAGTACCATATTAGAGTGATGTTGAAATTTGATGTATGCTATGATCTGTACAAGACCAAACATTTCCCAAGTAGTGGAAGTACTTTCTCTTTAAATGTCTAATCTAGGAACAAAACATTGGGATACAGTAAAAAGAGCTTTTAGATACTTGCGGGGTACCTTAGAGTAATCAATATGTTTTCATGGAATAGGAAATGAGCATTCCTTGGATATTCAAGGCTATGTGGATTCAGACTAGGTTAGTGATGTTGATAGAAGAAGATCCACCAGTGGATATGTGTTTACATTATTTGGTGGTGCAATCATTTGGATGAGTAGGTGACAGGTTGTGGTTGCTTTGTCCACTACTGAGGCAGAGTATATGGAAGCTACTCATGCCTGCAAAGAAGCCATCTAGCTAAAGAGATTATGTTCAGATATAGATTTCAAATAGGGTGTAGTGAAAATTTATAGTGATAGCCAAAGTGCAATCTGCCTAGCAAAGAACCCAACTTTTCATGCGAGGACCAAGCACATTGATGTATAATATCATTTTGTGAGAGATATGGTCAAGGATAGCAAGGTGAAGCTAGAAAAGGTAGAGACTTTGGTGAATGTTGTTAATGCATCAACTAAGCTCGCGAACGTAGAGAAATTTAGATGGTGTTCAGAGCCTATGGGCCTCTTGGCCCCTAGTAATTAAGTACATGATATTTAGGATCCCATGACTCTTGCAAGGTGTTTGACAAGTGGGAGAATGTTGAGAACGTGTGTCTCAACCTTGCAATCTTCTTTTGGAAATTCTAAAATTTTTTTATGAAAGTTTTCCACTTGTTTATACATTGGAAATTGGTTATTGATTTGTCAAAAATGAGTCTTGTCCATAGTAGAATATAGGTAGGTCATTTTTAGAGCCTTGATGACTCATTTTGTGACTTTTATGGGGGTTCTAGACTAAGAGACAAAATTGTGGACCGGATTACTATTTTAACCTAGTTGTTTTTTTATATTAGAAATGTAAATGTCGGTAACATGTGGCATGGTAGTTTTGCCCATGGTTTTGAAAAACCACAAGTGGTTTCCAAGTTGTAAAATCACTATAAGAGGAGGGCTTGGGGAGGTGTTTGTGTAATTGAGTTTAGTTTGCAAGACTGGTTCAAGAAGGAGTCTCTTTGAGTTCAAGTTATGGTGATGCAGTCCTGTAACAACTTGCATTGCAAGTGTATTGTAATCATCTTGGTTTGATAATACATTGTGCAAGTTTTGGAGGGTGGGGTTTTTCTCCTAAGAGGGTTTCCCCACAGTAATCACTATGTTATTTGTTCTTTGCTATTTTTATGATGTTATTATGCATTTCTTAAGATCTTTACAATAGTTAGTTGAATATGCATAATCATCCTCTAAAAGATTAGTGTAGGAAGCGATTCCATACACCTTTGCTTCCTTACATGAGTATCATTGTCATGGATTTTGAATGCAAATTTTTCTACCCTAGAAGTATAGATAGCTTGATATGGGTACGTGCAGGATCATGGTGTGCCAAAAAGTAGCAATGTGAAAAAAATAGAGTTTGAAAACGTCTAAAAGCACTTCAAAATCTACTTTGACTTTTTTTTACTAATCCAGGCACCAAACCTGGAAAGTAAGACAAACCTTATTGAATATTCGATAACCCACACAATAATATTATAATAATATAATAATTATAATTATTATACTATAATATAATATAATGTTATAATAATAATAATACTATAATATAATATAAAATATAAGATAATCTAATATAATAAGAAAAAAGTAACATATTATAATATAATATATTATAAATTATAATAATATAATATAATATTTTATGTTATAATATATAGTAATCTAATATAATATATATATATAATATTAAAATATAATATAATGTAATATAATATATCTATAATACAATATAATAATTAAAATGTAATATATTATAATATAATATATAATAAAAAAGTAGTATATTATAATTAATATAATATATGCATAAAATATCAAATATCTGATATTATATCATATATCTGATATTATATCAGATATCCAATATCTGTGCTATTACATAAAAAAAAAACACAGACCCACGGGGCCCTTATTTCGCATTTTTTGGGGCAAGTTTTTAGCATGGCAATCGGATATATGATATAGAATCGGATATCAGATATTAAGTTTTTTTTTTTAACTCATTTTAAACTTAAATTCAATAGATTTTAGCATAATTTTGTTTGTTTTAGTAGAATCTAGGGTTTTTTTTGAAAAAAAGGGTTAAAATTAAGGTTTTTTTTAAATATATATTACGTTTTTCAATTCAATAGGAATGGTTGATCAAAATTATGAGACTGAGGTAGGGAATAATATTCCTCATAACCCCTCACCAAATGATCCAGTACCCCCAAAAAATCATCCACCAAATGATCCTCTACCCCCTTAAAACCCTCCTCGAATCGAGGATTTGATAAATGAAAATCTCACTAAGTTGAGAGGTTTTCATAGAACATATAATAATGTACCTGCATTGGCTCCTATGTTATCCACATTAAGCACCATAGTGGATAACATTGAAACCCTTACGAACCAACAAAATGCTACTCTTCATTGGCGTGATGAAATGCACAAGATGTTTGATGATGTTTTGGATTATGATGAGGTTGCAGCCCTCAATATAACCAAAGATGATTTGGCTAGCCTTTTTGTGAACCCAAAAATCGGTTTACCAGTCCACCCAAAAAAATCCAAACTATCAATTAAATGGTGCACAAATGATGCCATACGTGAAAAATTTTGGGATTATTGGTGGATGGTCTTTGATATCCCTCCACGTGGCAATTTAGACATATGATTTTTCTTCCTTAGAAAATTATATGCAGAATTTGTGTTGAAACTTAAAGTGAACTATTGGAGCATGAAGCCCAACATGGGCATAGGACTAGGAGCTCCTAAGGATAGACCCTCTTCCCAGTGGAAGAAAGCTGACACTTTTGTCCCCCCAACTGATATCTATCCCCATCCTTGAGTGTAACATCTAGATATTATGGAAGAGGCTAGCTCACAAACCATCTAAGCCACTCATAGGCTAAGTAGCCTAATGATATCTCAGGTTAGGTAAGTCCTAGCTCCTCGTATTGATGATGCTGGTGCCAGTTCATCATCGACTAGCTCATCACACATTTGCGTGCCTCACACTTGCATTACATGCAAGAATATTTTCCTAGGTCCCATAAGTGATCTTCCTGAGTATTTTTTGTATTAGAAGAAGATACACCAGACACACGCGTAGAGGCTATAGACCCTGATGCAAGAGAAGACTGAAATGCAAAGGTATGGACTCCTTCGGTGTCGGTATGTGTGTACATTTTTTTTTTATGACATATGTGATTTAAAGTTAATTTTTATAATAGAGTAATTTTAATTTTTAAGTCATACTAACTTTTACATGTATGTGATCTTCATTCATGTTTAGTCGATGACCGAGGAAGAGCTTAGACAGATTGATGATGCCATGCTCTCGGCCATTTCATTTGACCTTGAGACATCTATGGTACATTATGTTGTGTTTGCATTTTTTTTTAAAATTTGATATTGTAGCATATATGGTTACTAATCTTTCTTTTATCTTGCAGGTACCACCTGTCCCAAGGGGACAAAGTGTGGGGGGTTAGCCAACACGCATTGACAAAGGAAAGGTAATTAGGTGCTTTCTATTTGATTAAATATTGATGCATTCTTGTAAAATTTTTGTGGTAATCCCATTTAATTATATTCTTTATTTTATACAGGGCATGGCTATTGGCGATGATCCTATACAAATTTTGCATCGTAGACCATCAGGGATTTCCATTCACACTGAGAGCCCCATTGTATGTATAAGTATCATTTATTTTTTATTATCCTTATCTTCATAAATAAATTCAAAATTTATTTCTGTGATATTAACAACTACTATTTTGTATCTCATAGCAGACTCCTAGTGCACATGAGGTCCGATGGGAGAGTTATGTAGATTTGATGACACGACCACTCTCTCTTGAGGAGGAGCCTACAATAGTAAGTTGTATTTTAAATTCATGATTAAATATGTTATAAATTTAGCATGCTATGAATTATAATGTTATAGTTTAAATTGTAGATTCATCTGACAAACATATTTGAACATATACAGCCTACAATCAGAGAGGTACAAGCATTGTTGAGGGCATATGAGAGGACTCTTAACTAGTGCAGGAGGTCGACGAGAGAGGTATTTATTATGAAATTTAGATAGTATAAATCTTCATTATAAAAAAGATCATTATGCATTTGAGTAATTCAATGTTAGATACAAAGAATCATATAAATTTAGTAGTCTAACTTTGAGTTTTCCTTTTTTTCTTATGTAGGAGGCATCTGATCCACCTAGTGTGGTGAAGAGGCTACATTTTGATCAACCACCAGCACCCGAGGATAGTATAGTTTTCGTAGGATGCATCATGAGACATTTTGAGATGGCATATGCATGGTTGTATATAGAAACATTGATATTATACACATTCTGATGGCATGATCAACCACATTTTGTATATGGATCTATGTATTTTGATATATATTTGAGTACTTTGTCTATGGATACATGTATTTTGATATAAATTTTTGTCATTTACATGCACAATGATATAAATATTAATTTAGTATCTAGTATTGTTCAATATACCGTGGATCATGTGTATTGTTCATGTTTATGGAATATCATTAATTTTGATTATGTTTGTTATGTTCAATTCAAATGTAATAATTTTTGAATAACATCTTAAAAACCTTTATTATCAAATTTGGAGGCAATGTATAATTTGAAGTGCTATCATGACATAAACACACTTGTTAACCTCCTACACAAGGTTCACATAACCCCAAATCTAATTTTAAACACCACCTTCAACATTGAAACTAACTCTTGGCTTCAAATCTAATCTCAACAAAGTTAAAGACTCCACTCCTCAACCATAGATTCTATTCCCAACTACCAAGTCATTCATAGATTCATAATCTTTGATAACTAGCAGTTCATTTTGTTACTATTCTCATACTACAACTTTTCAATTTCAACATAACCTTAAAATATCTCAACTTAAGAGACTTGTTTGGATAGTTCATTGATAGCCCTCATGAACTCTGACTTATTTTAGGCCTCAACATCACCATCTTGTAGCATTCAATAGTTCATTGATAAACCTCACGAGCTTTGAGTTATGACCCTCAAAATATCGATCTCAAAATGTACTCAGAGTACCTTGAAGACTCCTTGGTATGGGGTGGCTGTGAAAGATGGATGGTCTCTATGCCTAGAACAAGGGTGTCACTAAGGTTCACCTACCCACCTAGAGCTAATGGAGCTGACAAATCGATGCAAAGATTAGTGGTTTCAAAGTTATGTTGTGGTGCACCTATGAACTAAGGCATACTACGAGTTTTTACATCAAGCAAGATCATTGTGCCAAATCCAAACGAAATGTGATCTCTCAAAAATGAGATAGCTTATTTTAAGTCTCAACATCACTGTCCTAAAGCATTTGACAATCCATCAATAGTCCTCATGAACTTCGAGCTATGACCCCCGAAAGATTGACCTCGAAATGCACTTAGAGCACCTTGGAGACTCCTCGGTATGGGGTGGCCATGGATGATGGATGGTCTTCATGGCTAGAACAAGGGTGTGACTAGGCTTCACCCACCACCCCATAGCTATTGGCACTGATGATTTGATGCCAAGATCAGTGGTTCCAAAGTTACACTATGGTGCACCTATGAACTGAGGCACACTGCGACTTTTGGCATCGAGCAAGATTGTTGTGTCAAATCCAAACAGAATGTGATCTCTCAAAAATGAGATAGGTTATTTTAGGATTCAGCATCACGGTCTGATAGGATTTGATAGTTCATCAATAGACTTCACGAGATCTGAGTTATGACCCTCAGAAGATTGACCTCAAAATTCACTTAGAGCACCTTGGAGACTCCTCACTATGGGGTGTCCACGAATAATGGATGGTCTCCATGGCTAGAACAAGGGTGTGAATAGGGTTCACCTACCCACCTAGAGCTAATGGCATTAACGATTCGATGCCAAGATCAACATTTTCAAAGTTACATTGTGGTGCACCTATGAACTGAGGCACACTATCAATTTTTGCTTCAAGGGAGATCATTGTGCCAAATTCAAATGGAATATGATCTCTTAAAAATGAGATAGGTTATTTTAGGCCTCAACATTACTGTCCTGTAACATTCAATAGTTCATTGATAGCCCTCACAAGCTCCAAGTTATGACCCTTAGAAGATTGAGCTCAAAATGCACTTAGAGCACCTAGGAGACTCCTTGGTATGGGCTGGCCATGAATGATGGATGGTCTCCATGGCCAGAATAAGGGTGTGACTAACGTTCACCTGCCCACCTAGAGTGAATGGCGTTGATGATTCGATGCCAAGATTAATAGTTTCAAAGTTATGCTATGCTGCATCTATTAACTAAGGCACACTGCAAGTTTTTGCACCGAGCGAGATCACTATGTTGAATCCAAATGGAAGGTGATATTTCAAAAATGATATAGGTTATTTTAGGCCTCGACATCAGTTTCCTATAGCATTTGACAATTCATTGATAGCCCTCATGAGCTCTGAGTTATGACCCTCAGAATATCGACCTCGAAACACACTTAGAGCACCTTGGAGACTCCTCGATATGGGGTGGACATGGACGATGGATGGTCTTTGTTACTAGAACAAGGGTGTCACTAGGGTTCACCCACCCACCTAGAGCTAATGGCACTAACAATTTTATGTCAAAATCAATGGTTTCAAAGTTAAACTATGGTGCACCTATGAACTGAGGTACACTACAAATTTTTGCAATGCGCAAGATCTCTGTGCCGAATGCAAATGAAATGTTATCTCTCAAAAATGAGATAAGATTTTAGGTCTCAACATCAAAGTCTTGTAGCATTCAAAACTTCATCGATAGCCCTCACAAGCTCTGAGTTATGACCCTCGAAAGATCGACCTTGAAACACACTTAGAGCAACTTGGAGGCTCCTCGATATGGGGTGGCCAAGGATGATGGATGGTCTCCATGGTAGAAAAAAGGGTGTTACTAGGGTTCACCCGCCCAACCAGAGCTAATGGCACTGATGATTCAATTCCAAGATCAGTGGTTTCAAAGTTACGCTGTGGTGCACCTATGAATTGAGGCACATTGCAAGTTTTGGCATCAAGTGAGATCGTTGTGCTGAATCTAAATGGAATGTGATCTCTCAAAAATGTGATAATTTATTTTAATCCCTAACATCACTATCCTATAGAATTTTATAGTTCATCGATAACCCTCACAACCTCAGAGGTATGACCCTAATAGGATCGACCTCGAAATGCATTTAGAGCACCTCAGAGACTCCTTGATACGGGGTGGCCATAGATGATGGACAGTGTCTATGGTTAGAACAAGGGTGTCAGTAGGGTTCACCTACCTATCTAGAGCTAATCACATTGATTATTTCATGTGAAGATTAGTAGTTTCAAAGTTACGTTGTGTTGCACCTATGAACTGAGGCACATTGCGAGGTTAGGCATCGAGTGAGATTGTTGTGATGAATCCAGATAGAATGTGACCTCTTGAAGATGAGATAGGTTATTTTAGGCCTCAACATCTCTATCCTATACCATTTGATAGTTCATTGATAGCCCTCACGAGCTTCGAGTTATGACCCTCAGAAGAAGGACCTCAAAATGCACTTAGAGCACCTTGGATACAACTCGGTAAGGGGTGGCCACAAATGATGGATGGTCTCTATGGCTAGAACAAGGGTCTACCTACGATTCACTTTCGCACTTCGAGCTAATGGTGCTAATAATTTGATGCTAAGATCAACCGTTTCAAAGTTACGTTATGGTGCACCTATGAACTGAGGCACATTGCAGGTTTTGGCATCAAGGGAGATCGTTGTGCCAAATCCAAATAGAATGTGATCTCTCAAAAATGAGATAGGTTATTTTAGACATCAACATCACTATCCTTTAGCATTTGATAGTTCATCGATAGCCCTCATGAGCTCCAAGTTATGACCCTCAGAAGATTAACCTCAAAATGCACTTAGAGCACCTTAGAGACTCCTCGGTATGGGGTGGCCATGAATGATGGATGGTCTCCTTGGCTGGAACAAGGGTGTGACTAGGGCTCACACACCCACCCAAAGCTAATGGCATTGACGATTTGATGCCAAGATCAGCGGTTTCAAAGTTACACTGTGGTGCACCTATGAACTGAGGCACACTACGAGTTTTGGCATCGAGCAAGATCATTGTGTCCAATCCAAATGGAATGTGATCTCTCAAAAATGAGATAGGTTAGTTTAGGCCTTAGCATCACCATCTTGTAGCATTTGATAATTCATCGATAGCCCTCATGAGCTCTAAGTTATGACTCTCAGACGATTCACCTTAAAACACACTTAGAGCACCTTGGAGACTCCTCGATATGGGGTGGCCATGAATGATGGATGGTCTTTGTGGTTAGAACAAGGGTGTGAGTAGGGTTCACTTGCCCACTTGGAGGTAATGGTGATGATGATTTGATGCCAAGATCAATAGTTTCAGAGTTATGCTATGGTGCACCTATCAATTGAGGCACACTACAAGTTTTGGCATTGAGTGAGATCACTGTGCTGAATCCAAATAGAATATGATCTGTAAAAAATGAGATAGTTTATTTTAGGCCTTAGCATCATTGTCCTATAGCATTTGATAATTCATTGATAGCCCTCACGATCTTCGAGTTATGACCCTTAGAAAATTGACCTCGAAATGCACTTAGAGCACCTTGGAGACTCCTTGGTACAGGGTAGCCGTGGATGATGGATGGTCTTCGTGGCTGAAACAAGGGTTTCACTAGGGTCCACCCACCCACCCAGAGCTAATGGCACTGACGATTCGATGCCAAGATCAGCTGTTTCAAAGTTACATTGTCGTACACCTATGAATTGAGGCACACTACAAGTTTTGGCATCAAGGGAGATTGTTGTGTCGAATCCAAAAGGAGTGTGATCTCTCAAAAATGAGATAGGTTATTTTAGGTCTCAACATCACTATCTTGTAGTATTTTATAGTTCATCAATAGCCCTCATGAACTTCAAGTTATGACCCTCAGAATATTGACCTTGAAACACACTTAGAGCACCTTGGCGACTCCTCAGTACGGGGTGGCCGCAGAAAATGGATGGCCTCCATGGCCAAAACAAGAGTGTCATGAGGATTTACCCACCTAGATAGAGCTAATGGCACTGACAATTTGATGCCAAGATGAGTGGTTTCAAAGTTACGTTGTGGTGCACTTATGAACAGAGGCACATTGTGAGTTTTGGCATCGAGCAAGATCGTTGTGCCGCATCCAAAAAAAATGTGATCTCTCAAAAATAAGATAGGTTATTTTACACCTTAGCATAACTATCATGTAGCATTTGATGGTTCATCAATAGCCCTCATGAGCTTTGAGTTATGACCCTTTGAAGATCAATCGTGAAATGCACTTAGAGCACCATGGAGACTCCTCGGTATGGGGTGGGCGTGGATGATGGATGGTCTTTGTGGCTAGAACAAGAGTGTCACTAGGGTTCACCCACCCACTCAAAACTAATGATACTGACGATTTGATGCCAAGATCAATGGTTTCAAAGTTATGTTGTGGTGCACCTATGAATTGAGGCACGCTGCAAGTTTTATCATCAAGCGAGATCACTGTGCTAAATCGAAATGGAATGTGATTCTTCAAAAATGAGATAGGTTATTTTAGGCCTCAGAATCACTGTCATATAGCATTTGGTAATTCATTGATAGCCCTCACGAGCTCCAAGTTATGACCCTCATAAGATTGACCTTGAAATGCACTTAGAGCACCTTGCAGACTCC
Organism: Cupressus sempervirens; assembly: GCA_028749045.1. Taxonomy (NCBI): domain Eukaryota; kingdom Viridiplantae; phylum Streptophyta; class Pinopsida; order Cupressales; family Cupressaceae; genus Cupressus; species Cupressus sempervirens. The sequence continues at coordinate 560,523,119 of CM053790.1, forward strand.
TTGGTATGGGGTGGCCACAGATGATGGATGGTCTCCATGGCCAAAAAAAGGGTTTCACTAGAGTTCACCCATGCACTTGAAGCTAATGGACTTGAAGCTAATGGCACTGACAATTCAATGCCAAGATTAGCAGTTTCATAGTTACACTTTGGTGCACCTATGAACTGAGGCACACTATGAGTTTTGGCATCGAGCGAGATTGTTGTGCCAAATATAAATATTATGTGATCTATCTATAATGAGATAGCTTATTTTAGGCCTTACCATCCTATATCATTTGACAGTTCATTAATAGCCTTCATGAGCTCCAAGTTATGACCCTCGAAAGATTGACCTTGAAATGCACTTAGAGCACCTTGGAGGTTCCTAGGTACGGGGTGGCCATGAACAATGGATGGTCTTTGCGGCTAGAAGAAGGGTGTCACTAGGGTTCACCTACCCAACCAGAGCTAATGGAACTAATGATTTGATGTCAAGATCAACGGTTTCAAAGTTACATTGTGGTGCACCTATGAATTGAGGCGCACTACGAGTTTTGGCATCGAGTGAGATCATTGTGCCGTATCCAAATAGAATGTGATCTCTCCAAAATGAGATAGGTTATTTTAGGTCTCAGCTATACTATATTGTAGCATTTTTTAGCTCATTGATAGTCATCACAAGCTCCTAGTTATGACCCTTGGAAGATCAACCTCGAAACGCACTTAGAGCTCCTTGGAGACTCCTCAGTACAGGGTGGACACGGATGATGGATGGTCTCTGTGGCCAAAACAAGGATGCCACTAGGGTTCACCTGCCCACTTAGAGCTAATGGTGGTAATGATTTGAATAGTTCTAGCCATTCAGAGTTAGATTTTGAAAAGTTGTTAAGAAAATTGCAAAAGTTGCTAAGCAACTTTTTGCAATTTTTGCAATTTTTACGCTAAGAGAAGTTTTATTGCAAATTTGTTTGTAAATGGACTCTAAAAACTTATAGGGACCCTAATAATGTTCTAAACATCTAGACTTACCTAAAAAATATGGAATTTACCAAAAATCTACTTTATTGGACCAATTGATGCCCAAGGTTTATAGTTGCACCATGGGGTCTTATGTCCATTACAAATGTGGATAGTCATAGGGAGATCATTAGATCTATCCCTAGACCTTATTACATGAAGACAAGAAAAATGATTAGATGCTTTGTACTATTGTTCCATCTATTGATGTGATAAAAAATCGTATAGAATGGTTAGTGATTGTGCATACCTCATGTATGCATTACTTGATTTATTTATTTTTGATGAGATGTGGTTCGTATGTGATCTATTAACAAGCTTTCTTAGCATGAGAATTGTTGGATAACCAATCCATTTTCTTAATAATTCAAATGGGTGTGCCTAAGGGCTCAACATTTTTGGGTGATATTGAATCCACACGAAAAATCACTTTTTCTTCTAGAGATGCTAAAGGGTGTATGCAAAGGGACTAGCATCATTTAATATTATAGAATTTCATTTTTGTGCATTTTTATGGATATGCATTTGGAAACATGTCATGTGTTCTTGAAAATTCTTTTACTTTAGGTCTTCCTTGATCCTTCAACAACTTTACATTTGTTGCTATAATAAGATGTGAATATATGAAAATTATTTTGTGCTTTTGATAGTCTTTGAATGTAGGAATTTTGTTCTTTTTAAGCATGTATGTCTGCAGCCATGTTCCAGCGACAACCACTGAACCAGCAGGATATGTGAATCCATCATCATCTATGATTGGTTCTACAAGTTTTTGTTTACCTCTTACACAATGTGCTAACCAAAAATTGGATTTCTCATCATTCCCCTGTAGTGCAACCAATGCAAAGACATGTCCTGGCTGAAGTAGATCTAATAGATGGTTATGCTCAACTGAACTTTACATGTCATCATTTCTAATAGAGGGTATGATAAATAATGGAGTAAGATAATGTGGAGCCCATGTTTCCACCTAATCACTTGACTCACAATGATCCCAATCACACTGAAAACAACTAGGAAAAAAGAAAGCTAGCTTTCATGTTCAAATGGTCCATATACTAGAATCAGAGCTCTGGAATGAATGCATTTTTGATGAGTCTCTCACTATAGCACAATTTGATCTATCAGCTATGGAACCTTCATCAACCAACTAAAAAATCCTGCATACCACTGAATCAACAGTCCCCCCCTGTGATAATGTTAAACTACACCAATCAACAATGCTATGAGCATCAAGAAGCTCTGCTGCTGAAATCTTCAATTGCTCCTTAACTAAAGCTCTCTTCATACATGCCCCTACTCCATCATGTTCCCCTTTTCCATGGTTGGACTCAAGAAAACTCCAAATATGAGGCACCCCTCTCTCTACATGCATCCTACACAACCAATAAAACATGCGAGCATTCTTGAATTGACCTATACAGTTATCTAACCAAATGATATGTCTATCCATAGCAATTGCATACTCATGTAAGAAATCAAAATAATTCTCAAAATAATATTGCATTAACTCATGAAAGTGAGATTTATCATCACTCATATAAAAATGATACTCTCTAATAATCTTTTGATTATCTTCCGCACTATTAGGGGCATGCCTATATGTTATATGAACAAAAATAGCAACCTGAATGGAGTTGAAATATTGAGATTGTGTCTCATTTTTAGGTTGCAATGTGATATAATAGTTCCAATGAGAAAAGTCTCCATACACATTCTAAATTGTTGATCCTACCACTAAGACCTATGATTATGTCTTTCATACTTGTAAAACAGATTTGCCTTGAAATCTAAAATAAAACTAGCCACACTGATATCTTTTCCAACCAATTCACATCTAGAGCTCTCACCCCCACTCTTCAATGTGTATTTCACCATTTTATATACCTTTTTATTAACTATTGTTTTTCCAAGATCTTTTTCGCACCCCTTATGAAAACATGTGTCAAACTTGGATAAGCCACCACATTCTGAACACTTCTCATTTAAGTAAGCATTTCTATAAAAGAAACAACCATCAACTCTACGAGATAACAATTGATCTAGCAAGTCTCGATGATTTTGAAAGCCCACTAGCACCACAATCCTCTAATATTTATTTACTATGCAAAGTAGAATGGATGGAGCATAATAGTTCATGGTGCATAGAAAACTCAATATTATATTTGCAACATGTATTTCAAATTTTGAGGGGCACATAATAAAATGGCTTCAAAGATTCAAAATCCCTTTGTGATATATGAAGAATTGGATGACTCTCTCTAAATTGTTTGAACAACACAGTTTGACTTACCTCCAAATAGTGTTTAGGATGTAGTGTGCGGTCTCTGATGCCAATTCTCAACTATAACATGTCTTTAGCATTGGGTGATACTCGTGAGCTAGAGTGTCAAAATTGTGTAATTTCTTCTTTCACATCATCAGATAGTTTCTTATCAAAATGTAGAAGTCTCCTACCAAAAGCCAATGTCTTATTTTGAAAAGGATCATCAATTTTCTCTCGTCGACTAAGTGCTCTTCTAAAAGTAGTACAATTTAGATTCAAATCAATACAAGTTTGTCTCATATATCCACCCTTTCTCAAATGATGACTTACCAAAGATATTGTAATAACCCTTCAAGCAGCTTTGTTATCCTTCTCCCTGCTATTTTTTCCAATGTTATTGAGAGCACTAAAAAGATTCTTCACAATAATGTCATTTATTTTCAACTTTCTATTGACATGAATCTTCAATTTGGAAAGCATAGCTCTCATCTTTTACATCTTTAATAAGTGCATGAAAAGCTGACATTGCTCTACCACTATCTTGTTGTTGAAAAATATTTTCTATAATCTTGAAGCCCATAACCGAATGATTCTTTCTAATTTTTTCCCTTCCAAACTAGTAATAATCATTTCATCAATTTCAATTATCCATTTTGGTGTTTTAGAACCTTCATGTCGATTATAATTAGGAGATATGTAAGATTCTTGTGCATTAGGTTCCTATGCATTGTCATGTTTGACATGGTCAATTATGCAATTTGGATTATTACTTGGTAGCTTTTTGTCCTCAAAATTTGCATTCTCTAAATTTTCAATTCCGAAATTATCATTTTCAATAGGTACATTTTCATTCCCCAACTGTACATATTCATTATCTGACTCTATGATTTCACCTTTGACTAATTCATCATCAACTTGACAGATATTAAACACACCTTGTCTTTTTCTTCTGTGTTCCATTTTCTCCCTTTCCCTATATGCTACAATGTCTTCATTAGATACCTTCCTTTCAAATTTAGCCTTTCGACGACTGCTATTGCCAATTCAGATGACAATATCGGACACCTAGGATTATATTTTCAAAAATAAAATTGATTGGTTGGGCCCCAAAATGTGACTTTTTGTAAAAATTATAAAAAAAACCTCTAAAAGTGATGTTGTCGGGTCTACAGGAACAAGGAATATGTTGGAAAGTGATGCAAGAAATATCAGTTATCCAATTTCAAATTGAATATTCACTATAACCCCTACAAGATTTTGGAGGGAAAATTGAATATGTGAGTTATAGTTTATGACTTATAAATTATTTAAGTTATACTACTATGTAAAGATATATTATAATATATTATATATAAAATAATGTAACATAAAGATATAACATATAATCTATTAATATATAATAATACATTATGTTATTCTTATTATAATCTATAATATATTATTATTATTATGAGCTATGTTATTAATATATAATAATATATTATCTTATTAGTATTATAATATATAAATATTATATATATATATATATATATATATATATATATATATATATATATATATATATATATATGTCCCTGGGGGTCCTAGGACCCGTAAGGACATATTAGAATGCTTCATATGGGTTGAAGGGGGTCATAAGGTGACCTATGACCTCTTTCAACCAATTACATGATGACATATGTCCCTAGGGGTTCTAGAACCCCTAGGAACATATTAGAATCCTTTGTATAGGTCGAAAGGGGTCATAGGTTGACCTATAATCCCATTCAACTAATTAAAAGATTACATATGTCCGTAGGGGTCCTAGGACCCTTAAGAACATATTAGAATCCTTTGTATGGGTTGAAGGGGGTCATAGGGTGACCTATTACCCCCTTCAACCCATTACATGATGACATATGTCCCTAGGGGTCCTCCGACACCTAGGGACATGTTAGAATCCTTTGTATGGGTGGAAGAGGGTCATAGTATAACATATGACCCTCTTCAACCCATTACATGATGACATATGTCACTAGGGGTCCTAGGATCCATAGGGACATATTAGAATCATTTGTATGGGTCGAAGGGGGTAATAGGGTGACCTATGACACCCTTCAACCCATTAAATGATAAAATATATCCCTAAGAATCTTTCGTATGGGTCAAAGGGGGTCATAGGTTTACCTATGACCCACTTCGACCCATTACATGACAACATATGTCCCTAGAGGTCTTAGGACCCCTAAGAACATATTAGAATGCTTCATATGGGTGAATGGGGGTCATAGGTTGACCTATGACCCCCTTTGACCTATTAAATGATGACATATTTTGATAAAGGGTCCTAGGACCCCTAGGGATATTAGAATCTTTAATATGGGTCAAAGTGTGTCAGAGGGTGACCTATGACCCACTTTGACCCATTATATGATGGTAGATGTCCCTAAGGGTCCTAGGACACCTAGGGACATATTCCCTCATATGGGTCGAAGGGGGTCATCGGCTGACCTATGACCCCCTTCGACCAATTAAATGACAACATATGTTCTTAGCGATCCTAGGACCCCTAAGGATATATTAGAATCATTCATATGGGTCGAAAGGGGTTCATAGGGTTACCTATGACCCCTTTCAACCCATTACATGATGACATATGTCCTTAGGGGTCCTAAGACTCCTAGGGACATATTAGAATGCTTCATATGGGTCAAAAGGGGTCATAACGTGACCTATGATCCACTTCGACTCATTGCATGATGACATATGTCCGCAGGGGTCCTAGGGCCCATAGGGATATATTAAAAATTTTCGTATGGGTCGAAGTGGATCATAGGGTGACTTATGACCCCCTTGGACACATTACATGATGACATATGTCCCTAGGGGACTTAGGACCCCTACGGACATATTAGAATGCTTCATATGGGTCGAAGGGGCTCATAGGTTGACCTATGACCCCCTTTGACCCATTACATGACAACAATGTCAGTAGAGGTCTTAAGAATACTAGAGACATATTAAAATGCTTCGTATGGGTTGAAGGAGGTCATAGGTTGACCTTTGACACCCTTTGATCCATTACATGATGACATATGTTTGTAGAGGTCCTAAGACCCCTAGGGACATATTATAATCCTTTGTATGGATCAAAGGGGTTCATACATTACCTATGATCCTGTTCAACCTATTACATGATGACATATGTCCGTAGGGGTCCTAAGAAACCTAGGGACATATTAGAATCTTTTTTATGGGTCAAAGGGGGTGATGGGTTGACCTATAACCCTCTTCAACCTATTACATGACAATATATGTCTGTAGGGATGTTATCAACCCTAGGGACATATTAAAATCCTTCGTATGGGTCTAAGCGGCTCATGGGTTGACCTATGACCTCCGTCGACCCATTACATGATGACATATGTCTGTAGGGGTCCTAAGAAATCTTGAAACATATTATAATCCTTCCTATGCATTGAAGGAAGTCATAGGTTGACCTATGACCCCCTTCGACCCATTACATGATGATATATGTCCCTATGGGTCCTAGGTCCCTTAGGGACATATTAGAATCTTTTGTATGGGTCGAAAGGGATCATAGGGTGACTTGTGAATCCTTTTGACCCATTAAATGATGACATATGTCCCTAGGGGTCCTAGGACCCCTAGGGACATATCATAATCCTTCATATGGGTCTAAGGGGGTGATAGGGATAACTATGACCCTCTTCGACCCATTACATGATGACAAATGTCCCTAGGGGTCCTAAGACTCCTAGGGACATATTAGAATATTTTTTTATGGGTGGAAGTGAGTCATACTGTGACTCCCTATGACCCATTACATGATGAAATATGTCACTAGGGGTCCTAGGACTACTAGGGACATATTAGAATCTTTGGTATGGATCAATGGGGGTCATAGGGTAACATATAACCCCTTTCAACCCATTACATAATAACATATGTCCATAGGGGTCTTAGGACATTTTAGAGTTCTTCGTATGGGTTAAAGGCGGTCATAGGGTGACCTATGACCCCCTTTGACTCATTACATGTTGGCATATGTCCCTAGGGGGTCCTAGGACCTTTAGGGATATATTAGAATGCTTCATATGGTTTGAAGGTGGTCATAGGTTGTGCTATCACCCCCTTCAACCCATTTCATGATGGCATATGTTTGTAGGGGTCCTAGGACCCCTAAGGACATATTAGAATGCTTCGTATGGGTAGAAGGCAGTCATAGACTGACCTATGAACCTCTTTGACCAATTACATGATGACATATGTCCCTAGGGGTCCTACGACCCACTTCGATCCATTACATGACAACATATGTCCCTATGGGTAGGACCCCTAGGGACACATTGGAATCATTCAAATTGGTCAAAAGGGGTCATAGGGTGACCTATGACCCCCTTCAACACATTACATGACAACATATGTCACTAGGGGTCCTAGGAGCCCTAGGGAGATATTAGAATCCTTCGTATGGGTCGAAGGGGGTCACATGGTGACCTATTACCCCTTTGGACCCATTACATGACAACATATGTCCCTAGGTGTCTTAGGACACCTAGGGACATTATAATCCTTCGTATAGGTCGAAGGGGGTCATATGTTGACCTATGACCCCCTCTAAGCTATTACATGATGACATATCTCCCTAGTTGTCCCAAGACACATAGGGTGTCATAAGGTGACCTATGACCCATTTCGACCAATTACATGTCGACGTATATCCCTCAGGGTCCTAGGACCCCTTAGGACATATTAGAATCCTTTGTATGGGTCAAAGGGGGTCATAAGGTGACCCATGACCCCCTTTAACCCATTATATGAAAACATATGTCCCTAAGGGTCCTCGAAACCCTAGGGACATATTAGAATCTTTCGAATGGGTTGAAGTGGGTCATAGGTCATAGGTTGACCTATGACCCCTTTCAACCACTTAAATGATAACATATGTCCTTAGGGTTCCTATGACCCCTAGGGACATATTAGAATCCTTTGTATGGGTCAAAGAGGGTAATAGGGTGACATATGATCCTCTTCAACTCATTAAATGATGGCATATGTCCCTAGAGGTCCTTTAACCCCTAAGGATATATTAGAATCTTTCGTATGGGTCGAAGGGTATCATAGGTTGACCTATGACCCCCTTAGACCAATTTAATGATGACATAATGCTTCATATTGGTCAAAGAGGGTCATAGATTGATCTATGACCCCCTTCAACCTATTACATGATAACATATTAGAATTATTCATTTAAGTCAAAGGTGGTCATAGGGTGACCTATGATCTCTTTCAATGCACTACATGATGACATATGTCCCTAGGGGTCTTAGGACCTTGAGGGACATATTAGAATCATTCATATGGGTCAAAAGGTGTCATAGGTTCTTTGACCCATTAGATGACAACATATCTCCCTAGGGGTCCTAGGAATCATTCATATGGGTCAAAGGGTGTCATAGGTTCTTCGACCCATTAGATGACAACATATCTCCCTAGGGGTCCTAGGACCCCTAAGGACATATTGGAATCTTTTGTATGGGTCAAAAGGGACCATAGCTTGACCTATGACCCCTTCAACCAATTAAATGATGACATATGTCCCTAGGGGTTCTAAGACTCCCAGGGACATATTATAATACTTCATATAGGTTGAAGCAGGTGATAGTTTGACTTGTGATGCCTTTCAACCCATTACATAATGACATATATCCTAAGACCCCTAGGGACATATTAGAATCTATTGTTTAGGTCAAAAGGCATCATAGGGTGACCTATGACCCTTTTCAATCCATTATATGATGACATATGTCATTAGGGACATATTAGAGTCCTTCATATGGGTTCAAAGAGGTAATAGGGTGACTGATGACCTCCTTTGACCCATTACATGATGACATAAGTCGCTAGGGGCCATAGCACCCCGAGGGACATATTAGAATGTTTTGTATGTGTTGAAAGGGGTCATAGGCTTACTTATGACCCCCTTTTACCCATTACATGACGACATATGTCCCTAGGGACATATTATAATGATTTGTATGGGTCGAAGGGGGTCATAGGTTGACCTATGACCCCATTCGACCCATTACATGGTGATATATGTCCCTAGGGGTCCTAGGACCCCCTTCTACCTATCACATGACAACATGTGTCCCTAGGTGTCATAAGACATCTAGGGACATATTAGAATCCTTTGTATGGGTCGAAGGGGGTCATTGGTTGATCTATGACCCCCTTCGACTAATTAAATGACAACATACATCTCTAACAGTCCTAGGACCCCTAAAGACATATTAGAATCATTCATATGGGTCGAAAGAGGGTCATAGGGTGACCTATGACACCTTTCAACCCATTACACAAAAACATATGTCCCTAGGGGTCCTAGGACCCTTAGCGACATATTAAAATGTTTCATATGGTTCAAAAAGGGTGATAAGGTGACCTATGCCCCCCTTCAACTCATTGCATGATGATATACGTCCTTAGGAGTCTTAGAACCAATAGGGACATATTAGAATACTCTGTATAGGTTGAAGGGGGTCATAAGGTGACCTATGACCCACTTTGACCCATTACATGATGACATATGATCCTAGGGGACCTAAGACCCCTACAGACATATTAGAATGCTTCATATGAGTCGAAGGGGGTCATAGATTGACTTATGACCCTCTTCAACCCATTACATCATGATAGTGCCCGTAGGGATCCTAGGTATACTAGAGACATATTAGAATTATTCGTATGGGTCAAAAGGGCTCATAAGTTCAGTTATGACACCCTTCGACCAATTACATGAGAACATATCTTCGTAGGGGTGCTAAGACCCCTAGGGACATATTAAAATCCTTCGTATGGGTTGTAGGGATTCATATGTTTACCTATGACCCCCTTCGACCCATTATATAATGACATATGTTCGTAGGGGTCTTAGAAAATCTAAGGACATATTAGAATCCTTTTTTTGGGTTGAAATTGGTCATAGGTTGACCTATGACCCCCTTCGACCCATTACATGGTGACATATGTTCATAAGGGTCATAGGAACCCTCAGGACATATTAGAATCTTTCATATGGATTGAAAGGGGTCATGGGTTGACTAATGACCCCAATCCACCCATTACATGATGACATATGTGCGTAGGGGTCCTAAGAACCCTAGGGACATATTAGAATCTTTCGTATGAGTCGAAGGGCATCATAGGTTGACCTATGACCCCCTTTGACCCATTACATGATGATATATGTCCCTAGGGGTCTTAGGACCCCTAGGGACATATTAGAATCTTTCATATGGGTCAAAGGGGGTCATAGGGTGACCTATGACCACATTCGACCCATTACATGACAACATATGTCATAGGACACCTAAAGACATATTAGAATCCTTTGTATGGGTCAAAGGAGGCCATCAGTTGACCTATGACCCCTTTCGACTAATTAAATGACATAATATGTCCCTAGCAATTTTGGGACCCTTATGGACATATTAGAATCATTTATATAGGTTAAAAGTGGGTCATAGAGTGACCTATGACCCTCTTCAACCCATTACATGATGGCATATGTTCCTCAGGGATCTAAGACCCCTAGTGACATATTAGAATGCTTCATATGGGTCAAAAAGGGTCATAAGGTGACCTATGACCCCCTTCGACTCATTACATGACAACATATGTCCCTAGGGGTCTTAGGACCCATAGGGACATATTAGAATCTTTCATATGGGTCGAAGGGGGTCATAGGGTGACCTATGACCCCCTGTACCCCATTACATGATGACATATGTCAATAGGGGACCTAGGACCCCTGCACACATATTAGAATGTTTTATATGGATAGAAGGGGGTCATTTTTTGACTTATAACCCCTTTCGACCCATTACATGATGATAATGTTTGTAGGGGTATTAGGAATACTAGAGACATATTAGAATGCTTCGTATGGGTCAAAGGGGATCATAGGTTGACTTATGACACCCTTCGACCCATTATATGATCACATATGTCTGTAGGGGTCCTAGGACCCCTAGGGACATATTAGAATCTTTTGTATGAGTTGAACGGGTTCATATGTTGACCTATGACCCCATTCAACCCATTACATGATGACATATGTCTGTAAGGGTCCTACAAACCCTATGGACATATTAGAATCTTTCGTATAGGTCGAAGAGGTTGATAGGTTGACCTATGACCCCTTACAACCCATTACATGATGACATATGTTCGTAGGCATCTTAAGAACCCTAGGGACATATTAGAATCCTTTGTATGGGGTTAAGGGGGTCATGGGTTGACTGACGACCCTTTTCAACCCATTACATGATGAAATATGTCTGTAGGGGTCCTAGTAACTCTAGGGACATATTAGAACCTTTCGTATGGGTCATAGGGGGTTATAGGTTGACCTATGACCCCCTTCAACCCATTACATGATGATATATGTCTCTAGGAGTCCTAGGACCCCTAGGGACATATTAGAATCTCTCGTATTGGTCAAAGAGGTTCATAGGGTGACCTATGACTTCTTTCAACCCATTACATGATGACATATGTCCCTAGGGGTCCTAGGGCACCTAGTGACATATTATAATCTTTCGTATGGGTTGAAGGGGGTCATAAGAAGACCTATGACCCCCTTAAACCCATTACATGATGACATATATCCTTAAGGGTCCTATGACCCCTAGTGACATATTAGAATCCTTCATATGGGTCGAAGGGAGTCATAGGGTGATCTATGACTCCCTTTGTCACATTACATGATGACATATGTCAGTAGGGATCCAAGGACCCATAGGGACATATTAGAATCCTTTATTATGGTTGAAGGGGGTCATAGGGTGACCTATGGTCCCTTTCGACTCATTACATGATGACATATATCCCTATGGGTCCTAGGATTCTTAGGGACATATCAGAATCCTTTGTTTGAGTCAAAGGGGGTCATAGGGTGACATATGACCCCTTTTGACCCATTACATTATGACATATGTCCCTAGGGGTCCTATGACATATTAGACTACTTCGTAAGGGTCAAAAAGTATCCTACATTGACCTATGACCCCCTTCAAGCCATTATGTGATGACATATGTCCTTAGGGGTCCTAAGACCCATAGGGATATATTAGAATGCTTCGTATGGGTCGAAGGTGGTCATAGGTTGTGCTATGACCCCCTTCAATTCATTACATGATGATATATGTTTCAAGGGGTCCTAGGTCCTCTGGGAACATATTAGAATGCTTCGTATGGGTCGAACGGGGTCATAGATTGACCTATAACCCCCTTCGACCCATTACATGACATATGTCCCTAGGTGTGCTAGCACCCACTTTGACCCATTACATGACAACATGTCCCTAGGGGTCCTAGGACCTCTAGGGATATATTGGTATTGGTCTAAGGGGTTCATAAGGTGACTTATGACCCCCTTCAACCCATTACATGACATATGTCCCTAGGGGTCTAACATATTAGTATGGGTCGAACCTTATGACCCCCTTTGACCCATTACATGATGACATATGTTCTTAGGAGTCCTAGGAGCCCTAGGGAGATATTAGAATCTTTCATATGGGTCGAAGGGGGTCATAGGTCACCCTATGACCCCTTTCGACCCATTACATGACAAGATATGTCTTTAAGGGTCCTAGACATAATAAAATCCTTCGTATGGGTCAAAGGGGGTCATACATTGACTTATAACCCCCTTTAAGCCATTACATGATGACATATGTCCATGGAGATCCTAAGACACCTAGGGACATATTAGAATGCTTGGTATGAGTCAGAGGGGGCCATAGTGTGACATATGACCCTTTTCTAACCATTACATATCGACATATGTCCCTAAGGGTCCTAAGACCCCTAGGAAAATATTAGAATCTTTCGTATGGGTCGAAGAGGGTCATAGGGTGACTTATGACCCCTTTCTATCGATTACATGATGACATATATCCCTAGGGTTCTTACGAACCCTAGAGACATATTAGAATCTTTCGAATGGGTCGAAAGATGTCATACGTTGACCTATGACCCTTTCTTGCAATTAAATAATGACATATGTTCCTAGAATTTCTACGACCCCTAGGGACATATTAGAATCCTTCATATGGGTTGAAGAGATTAATACGGTGACCTATGACCCCCTTTGACTCATTAAATGATGACATATGTCGCTAAAGAATATATTAGAATCTTATGTCTAGGTCGAAGTGGGGACCAATTAAATGATGACATATGTCCCTAGGTGTCCTCAAACCCTTAGGGAGATATTAGAATGCTTCATATTGGTCAAGGGGCTCATAGGCTTACCTATGACCCCATTCGACCCATTACATGATGACATATTCATAGTAGTCCTAGGAACCCTAGCGACATATTAGAATCCTTTGTATGGGTCGAAGGGGGTCATGGGTTGATCGATGACCCCTTTCGACGCATTACGTGACAACATATGTCTGTATGGGTCCTGAGAACCCTAGGGACATATTATAATCCTTCATATGGGTCGAAGGGGGTGACAAGATGACCTATGACCCCTTTCGACCCATTACATGATCATATATGTGGCTAGGGGTCCTAGGACACCTAGGGACATATTAGAATCTCTCGTATGGGTTGAACGAGGTCATAGGGTGACCTATGACCTCCTTTGACCCATTACATGATGACATATGTCCCTGGGGTTCCTAGGACACTAAGGGGCATATTATAATGCTTCGTATAGGTTGAAAGGGGTCATAAGGAGACATATGACTCTCTTCAACCTATTACATGATGACATATGTCCCTAGGGGTCCTAAGACCTCTGATGACATATTAGAATATTTTATATGGGTCGAAGAGGGTCATAGGGTGACCTATGACTCCTTTCGGCCCATTCTATGATGACATATGTCACTAGGGGTCCTAGGATCCCTAAGGACATATTAGAATTCTTTATTGTGGTTGAGGGCGTCATAGGGTGACCTATGACCCCCTTCAACCCATTGCATGATGACATATGTCCCTAAGGGTTCTAGGATCCCTAAGGACATATTAGAATCTTTTGTATGAGTTGAAGGGAGTCATAGGGTGACACATGACCCCTTTCAACCCATTACATGATGACATATGTCCCTAGGGGTCATAGGACATATTAGAGTCCTTTGTATCGGTCGAAGGGTGTCTAAGGTTGACCTATGACCCCCTTCGACCCATTATATGATGACATATGTCCCTAGGGGTCTTAGGACCCTTAGGGATATATTAGAATGCTTCTTATGGGTCGAAGGTGGTCAAAGGTTGTGCTATGACCCCTTTCAACCCATTACATGATGACATATGTTTCTAAGGGTCCTAGGACCCCTAGGGACATATTAGAATGCTTTGTATGGGTCAAAGGGGGTCATAGGTAGACCTGTAACCCCGTTAAACTCATTACATGATGACATATATCCCTAGCGGTCCTAGGACAACTAAGGACATATTAGAGTCCTTCGTATGTGTTGAAGGGGGTCATAGTGTGACCTATGACTCTTTAAACAAATTACATGATGACATATTTCCCTAGGGGTCCTAGGAGCCCTAGGGAGATATTAAAATCCTTCGTATGGGTTGAAGGGGGTTATAGGGTGACCTATGACCCCCTTCGACCCACGACATGACATGATATTTCCCTAGGGGTCCTAGGAACTCTAGGGACATATTAGAATCCTTCTCATGGGTCAAAGGATGTATGACCCCCTTCGAGCCATTACATGATGACATATGTCCCTAGGGATGCTAGGACACCTAGGGACATATTAGAATGTTTTGTATGGTTCAGAGGGGGACATCGGGTGACCTATGACCCCCTTCGACCTATTACATGTTGACATATGTCCCTAAGGGTCCTAGGACTCTTAGGGACATATTAGAATCCCTTGTATGGGTCGAAGGGGGTCATAGGGTGACGTATGACCCCGTTCGACCCATTACATGATGACATATGTCCCTAGGGGTCCTAAGAACCCTGGGGACATATTAGAATACTTTGAATGGGTCGAAGGAGGTCATAGGTTGAATTATGACACCTTTCGTCCAATTAATTGATGATATATGTCCCTAGGGTTCCTATGACCCTTAGGGACATATCAAAATTCATCATATGGGTCGAAGAGGTTAATAGGGTGACCTATGACCCCCTTCAACCTATTAAATGATGACATATGTCCCTAGGGGTCTTAGGACCCCTAGGAATAAGTTAGAATCTTATGTATGGGTCGAAGGGGGTCAATGGTTGATCTATGACCTCCTTCAACCATTTAAATGATGACATATGTCCCTAGGGGTCCTAAGACCCCTAGGGACATATTAAAATACTTCATATTGGTCGAAGGGGGTCAAATGTTGAGCTATGACCCCCTTCAACTCATTAAATGATGGCATATGTCCCTAGGGGTTCTAGGACCCCAAGGGACATATTAGAATGCTTCATATGGGGACCCATTACATGACAACATATGTCCCTAGGGGCCCTAGGACTCCTAGGGACATATTAAAATAGTTTATATTGGTCAAAGGGGGTTTTAGGGTGACCTAAGACCCCCTTGGACCCACTACATGATGACATGTCCCTAGGGGTCTTAGGACCCCTAGGGACATATTAGAATCATTCATATGGGTCGAAGTGGGTCATAGGTTGACCTATGACCCTCTTCGACCCATTACATGACAACATATGTCTCTAGAGCTTCTAGGACTCCTAGGGACATATTAGAATCATTTGTATGGGTCAAAAGTGGTCATAGGTTGACCTATGACCCCTTTTGACCAATTAAATGATGACATATGTCCCTAGGGTTGTAGGACCCCTAGGGACATATTATAATGCTTCATATGGGTCAAAGGGGGTGATAGGTTGACCTGTGACCCTCTTCAAGCCATTACATGATGACATATGTCGTAGGACCCCTAGGGACATATTAGAATCCATCATATAGAGCTCAAAGTCATGAATATTTTCATATAGAGTTCATACTATTCTAATAAGATATAGTATATTGCATTAAAAAACTTCTACAAGTACGTATTTTAACACTCAAGAATATGTCAATTTTTAGAAAGAAAAAAATATTAGATCATATTAAAAAATATAAAAAATAATATGGTGTTCTAGAAGATAGACTCCTCTTCTAGAATCTATAATTTTTCTTTTGGTTGGAATACATTTATTTTGAAAAATGGGGTGGGAAATGAAAATTATCAATTTGATTAAGTTAAAATTTGAATTGTTATAAAAGAGAAAATATAGTTCTAAAGACAATTTTTATTTTTGATTGTTCTAGCTACATATGCTATCTATAACATAATCTAATATCAAATGGAAATAAGTTTATTTTCATGTCAATTTATGGTGGGAACTAGACCCCTAATTTTGAGCATTTTTCAGCAACTAAAAAGTCATCTTTAAAATTAGAAAAATATATCATTTCTTACTCCAAATAATTATTAAAAATTATAATCCTAAACTTCATCCATTTCTACACATTTCATTAGTTTGCTTCATTTTCAAATTCTAAATAATAATACAAGTTTTATGTTATTGAAGGTGAACATATATACTTTTGTTATCCTTTTCCTTTGTAAAAGGGTGACACAGGCTTGTGCTTTTACCCATTATCTTTTTTACAAAAATCATTTGCAAACTTAGTGAAACTTTAGGTTATTTTATTTTGGGTTCCCTGGTAGGGCATTACAAGCATAGCTCAGCTACTTTCTTGGATGTGGTCTCATACACCATACATCCACATATCACATGCAAGCTCAACTCAAGCACGATAGGTGCCAACACACATGCAAGAAATAAAAACAAGAAGGATATATATCAACTTCAAAAATACTCAAGGCAAACATAGAGTGAAACCCAAAGAAGTGCACAATAAAACATGGCTCAATCAGCTACTATGCCAAGAGCATGGATTCCTATGGAATCCATAAATCATCTTGTTGAAACACAAGTAAATAAAACAAGGCCCAAAAGCAACAAAATACCCAATTTATGGAAAAATCCAACAAAAGGACAAAAATTAGCAATTCAAAATTGAAGGAGTACTTTTGGATTAAGGTATAAAATACTTGTAATGTCCTCTATGTCATTCCAACCTCATTATCCTACTTCTTGTATCAAGGACTACAAGGTCCATAATAATCAATCCAAAACATAGCAACAAACATATTGTGGGTAGCATGTAAAATGATGCAACAAATAAAAAGCTCAAAAATTAAACATCAAATAAATCAACAAAATTAAAAATCATTGGTCTAAATCTACCCAACATCATACTTTTCCAATAAAATCTCAGATCCAAGCACTTCACCAAAATTCAGCAACATAACAATACAAAAGATTCAAACTCCAAACGTACAAACTACAAAAACTCAAACCCATTTAAGCTGGTCAAGGAAAGCAGTAAAAATTATGGGGTAACACTATTTCTCAGTCCATGAATTAATAACAATATACTTCAATTGAAAAGACAAAGTTGATCAATAGAAAAAAGAGAACTACCTCACTCAATTGTTAAATACTATTAACCAAGAAAAGGGATAAATAAATAATAAGTTCACTTAATCAGATGAAACCTTTAGGGAAATGAAGCAATTCTGGTAGAAATCAAATAAGCCACTCCATAAACAAATCCAACACCTAGATCTAACACGAAAAGAAAAAGATTAATTATCTCCAAGAGGGCTTTAGAGAAAAATCACAAAATTCTTATAACATAAAAAATTAGAAGTGAAAATAAAACTCACTTTTTAACATTATAGGCAATTTTTCTAAAGTGAAATTCAAGATAGATTATTTACATTTCCCAAATTAAAATGAATCAATTCCAATTAAATAGGAACCAACTATAGAAAAAATTTCGGTAATAAAAATAGAACCATTTAAATACCCAAATGCATTAAATCATCATTTTAATCCACAACAATTGTGGGAACACTAATGCACAAACATTCACTAGTCTATCAAAAATAAAATATGAATATGGATTTACTAATCACATACTAGAGAGATAATGTATAATAATAAGATATGGCTCCCATACACGAACAACATTGGCTCAATATGCAAGTCTAAAGCTACTATTTCTTGGTTCCATTACTGGGGATATAGGTACACACTGAATTCCTACAATTCAGAATAATTGTATCTAGTACTTGTTTAGTAGATATTTAGAACACCAAATGTAGATGCTTACTATATAAATAGTCGAAACACAAATACAAAAAAATCATGTGAAGGATAATAGGACACCATGTAGACCTCACAAGCAACTAGGGCTTTGTTCCCTCTTTGTGCTAGCACCCACAAAAGGTCCACACATAGAAAGTGTATAGCACAACAAAAGAACCTATAATCATATGATAAAGTATTAAAATTAAATTATTTAATTGACCATTTTACCAATTTTCTAAGCATATATCAATAGAAGTAAAAAACTAAAATATCCAACATCTTATATGGCACAATATATAATGAAATCCCATAAAATCATCCTAATATAACATCCATCATCTTGAATGCAAAATATGTTATATAAAAACATAAAACATCATTATAAAATATGATCAAAATGCCATTTACAACATAATCTAACATATAAATTAGCACTACTTTAAGAATTGAAATAAGGTGTAGTAATCAAATATATCATACACAACCACTATTCACATCATAGGGGTACTCATGGAATAACATCATGATACTATCTAAAACTAGGTAAAAATTTGCGCATACCTCAGTAAAATCATAAGAACATATCATACGTCAAATACCAATCAAAATCACAATAGTCATCTCATAAAGGACACAATAATCAACTATAAAGGGTGCATCTTACAAGATTGCATAAAGCATAAGGACAATCACCACATCTCAAGATTAGCTCAATTGATTACACCATAAGGTAAATCATCAAAATCATATCCATCAAGATGGAATACAAAATGTAGACACACTATAACCCATGACTGGGCCCCCAAAAAAGTTCAATAGAAGAATGTCAACAATTTTGATGTCTGGAGAGACATGATCAAGAGGTGGCTAACATAATTGTTAGCAAAGAGGTCAGAGGCTAATGGCAAGGAGTTTATTATGCAAATTAAGCTTTTGGCTATGTACCAGATCATGGGTATTGTGCTATTAAATCAGGAAGCTATATATTTTGTCGAGGCTTTAAATGTTTCAGGAGCTATTTTGATCTCTCACAATAAATTCTATCTCCATCAAAGTCAATTTAATGTGAAGATCATGATCATTAATGGAAGACTTTGCTACTTAGAAAATTTGGTGCACCAAAATTTGTAATTACTCTACAATGTTGACTAGTCCATATGGAAATTGAAAAATATAGTCAATGTCATCCATTTGTAGTCTAATGCCATCAAAAGAAGCATAGAACCAACTGGACAAAAGTGTGTAGCCATCAATGAACATGTGTACAGGTGCACCAATTTCAAAGAAATCACCAAATCTAGAGGAATAATGGAAATAAAGTATTATTAGTGTCTAGAGGGATTTTAGCTTGGTGTCGAGGAAAGATTATTTCTTATAAAATGAAAGGTGATCATTCACTGTAAGGAATCTTAGATATAGAAGAGCAGAGAGAATCCCAAAGAGGGCCAAGAGCTCCTAAGACAAATTGTAGAACAATTCATTTATCACTGGAGATCATATATCCATTTCAAATTGTGTTACAAATCTATTTATCAGTATAGGACCCTTTCATCCATGAATCTTTGTATATTTTGAATGGTATGGTGATCAATAGCTTATTAGATGAACGTGTAGATATTTTTACTATCATGTTATGAGAATAACCTCTAATAACTTCTAATGTGATAGCTAGCTAAGATAGTGGGAGTAGCATATTGGTAGTGATATCCTTGTTAGTTTTGGTAGCTTGGACATCTATTCATCCATATGTAGTTAATTATCAAATAATTGTTTTGCTAACTAGTTGGTTAGTTTAGAAAAACTATTTGTTAATTAATTGACCATTTTTAGAAGCAACTAGAAACTAACTTGGTTAGGGTTGTTAAGTTGTTTTAATCTTGACCATCGATTGAGAATCAATCTTGATCATTCATTTTCCAATAGGAGTAATATAAAAGGGGGATAGGGGGGCATTTAGAGTATAAGAAGTTTTGTAAAAGAATTTGCAATGTTAGTAAATGATTTTGCAGTGATAGAAAATTGTCTTGCAGTGTTAGTAAGAGCACAATGATAACATTGGGGATAACAACAAAAGAACGTCAATGGGATAAATTATGAGGTTGTATGAGTTCTTCTAGAAAGAGGGAATGAATTTTGTATCTCTTGATTTTTTCAAGTTAATATAATTCCCCATCTTGAAAATTGGTTTTCCCTTAGGGGTTTTTCTAGGGACAATTTGTTCGAAAATATTGTGTTCATTGTGTTGTGAATTTATTTCCATATTTGATTGGTGAAGTTGCAATTGTGCTATTTTTTGATATTAGTTGCAAATTTGTTTTGGGCAGATTAATAATCATTTATGATAGGAGATTAATAATTAGTGACTACAATAGAAATTTTCACATGGTATCAGAGCAATGTTGAGGGTGGAAGAGTTTTTCCCTAGGAAAGAAATTAAGGGTTTATAAAACCTAGACTAATGTCTTTAGATTTATATTGCTTTAATCCCTCTAGATGGCTTTAACTAGTTTGAGAGATTAGGATAGATTAGATGGTGCATCAAATTTTGGTCTCTAGAAGGCCCAACTTTCTTTATTGTTGGAAGAGAATGGTATCAAGGATTATGTTACCACTATTGTAGTTGTACCTATAGATGCTACACAGATTGCAACATACAAGAAGGAATATGCCAAGGTGAGTATGATAATCCTTGATGGTGTAAAGGATCATATTGTTCCACATATCTTGGAGCTAGATACAATGAAGAAGTTGTGGGATGCAATTATGAATCTATACCAGAATGCTACCACCAACAGGAAGATGATTCTTAAAGAGAAGTTGAAGAATAATTAGATGAACTAGGGAGAAGAAATCACAAGTTACCTAACCAGGATTAGACTTGTCAAGGATGAGGTAGCAGTTGTTGGAGATAGTCCCAGTGATGATGAGCTAGAGAGAATAGCCCTAAATGGGTTTACTTAGCAATGAGATGTCTTTGTTCAAGTTGTCTGTGGAAAATATATATTACTAAGTTGGGATTGACTATGGACTAATTTCTCTTAGGAGGAGTTTAGACTATGTCTTGTCAATGGGGCCAACAAAGTCAAAAAAGTGAGGTGGAATAGAAAAATGTTGCCCTAGCAGGAAAAGGAAAAGAAAAGAAGGGGTCTAATAAAGGATCAAATTCACAAAGTGAGAAGAAGAAGAAATACCTTTCTAAGGTCAAGGATTTTAATTTTCATGAGTATGGTCACTATGTAAGTGATTTTTTAGAAAGGAAGAAGGAAACGAAGTAGGTGACAGCTTCGGCAAGTGTAGAAGAATTATCTAGTAGAATGAATGATGAGTTTGCACTTATAGCTTGTATGGTAAGCTCAACCTCATAGTGTTTTTAGTATATAGATAGTGGGTTTTCATTTCATATGACATGAGTTAGAGAGTACTTCTCTATTTATAAGGAGGAGAGCACCAACATCCAGATTCCTATGGGAAACTTTTCCAAACTCAACCCAGTTGGGAAAGGGATTGTTCAATTTTAGAGGAAGAATGGAAAGATAATTCCATTTCATCATGTGTTACATGTGTTAGGATTAGGTATGAATTTAATTTCTATATTTTTTCTTTAGGATAGGGGGTATAATTTACTCTTTAGAGGGACACATGTGTTGATTAAGCACAAAAATTGGAAGTCACCCATAACTAGAGGAGTTAGGAGTGGTCACCTTTATAGATTGTAGTTTAATACTCCTAAGGCACTCATGAGCAGCAGTAATCCTAGAGATCTTGGAGAGCTATGGCATAGCAAGATGGGCCATATTCATCATGGAGCTCTCAAATCGCTTTGTGAGATAGTTATAGGTGTTCCAAAGGTGACCACAAAGCATGATAATCTATATAAGGGATATGTGTTGGGGAAGTTTGTAAAATAATATATCCCAAGGAGTGACACTAGAGTTGAGAGTGTTCTTGATTCAGTACATATAGATATATGTGGACTAATGTCAACAAAGTCTCTTAGAGGATATGAGAACTATGTTACTTTTATTAATGATTTCCTCTAGGAAGACCTATATATACTTCTTGAAGACCAAGGAAGAGGTTTTCTGTCAGTTCCAAGAGTTCAAGGGTCTTGTGGAGAACTTTAAAAGAAGGAAGATAAAGGTACTTTAGTCAGACAATGGAGGTGAGTACAAAGGAAATAACTTCTAGGTGTTCTATACTAGAGAAGGAATCAAGAGAGATTGGACTGTTCCCTACAATCCACAACAAAATGGAGTTGCTGAGAGGAAGAACCATTCTATATCAAAGGTGGAAAGCACTATGCTACATGACCAAGACATGCCCCACTATTTATGGATAGAGGAGTGTAGTACAGTAGTCTACATTCAAAATAGGGTTGGACACAAGGTGTTAGGGAAGATGACACTAGAGGAAGCTTTTACAGGAAAAAAGCCATATGTTGGTCACTTCAAAATATTTGGGAGTTTGGTATATTGTCATATTCCAAGAGATACACATACCAAGTTAGATAAGACTATAGAGAGGGGGTAGTTTTTTGGGTATAGTGGAACCTCAAAGGCATATAGCATTTTTATCCCCAGGTCCAAAAGAATTATTGTCAGACATGATGTTAGGTTCATGGAGGAAAATGCATTTAGACAGTCTAGATATTTTCCAATAGATGATCAGAGTGAGCAGCCAATAGAAGCTCCAAGGCCTAATCAAGGGTAGCAAAGCACAAGTACAATTACTAGTACAAGTGTAGGCTTAGGTGGTGAAGTTTCATAGCGCATGGGGCAAGAGGTGCAATAAGAATTGCATCTAGAAGACTTAGAGGTTGATATTTCATCCTCTACATTTGGCAACAAGAACCATGAGGTTCAAGATACATAAAGGGATACTCAGGAATTTTTGGGAACTCCTAGAAGGAGTAGTAGAGAGTAGAGACAACCAATCAAGTTGAATGACTATGTGGCATTAGTTAGTTAGTTGGTAGATCATGAACCTTCCAGCTATCAGAAGTCTATACAACATTAGGTATGGTACGATGCTATGGTTGAGGAGTTTAACTCAATTATGTAGAATGATGTGTGGGAGGTAGTACATAAATCAACAAATAGGACAATAGTTGGATTGCACTAGATCTTTAAGTTAAAGGAAAATGTAGATGGTAGCATCGAGAAATACAAGGCAAGGTTCGTGACCAAGGGGTTATCTCAAAAGGAGGTAATATTCTATGAGGAGACATTTGGTATAATGGTTAGGTATAGTTCTATATGAGTTGTGATACCATTTGGAGCATAGATGATATGGCAAAGCCATCAAATAGATGTCAAGACAACATTCCTAAATGATGAACTAAGAGAGGAGGTATACATATAGCATCCAAAAGGATTTTTAGCACATAGAAAGGAGACCCATGTGTGTCGATTGAAGAAAGGCTTATGCAGACTCAAGAAGGTTCCCAGAGCATGGTATGAGCACATTGATGCATACTTGCAAGAAATGGTCTTTGTCAAGAGTGAAGCGGATGCAAAACTCTACTACTTGGTGGTTACAGGTGAAGTTCTCATTTGTGTTATTTATTTGGATGACCTATTTCTTATAGATACAATAGAGCTCATAGAAGACTACAAGAGGGACCTTGCAGAAGAGTTTGAGATGAAGGATTTAAGACTGATGTACTACTTTCTAAGCATGGAGGTTTGGTAGACAAATAGAGAGATCTTCCTTGGTCAAGGGAAATATTGCATTGAGATCTTGAAGAAATTTGTGATGGAGGATTGCAAAGCCATGTCTATGCGCATGATCATGAATTAGAGGAAGGTAGGTAGATCTAAGGAGAAGGATGTAGATGCCACTTTATATAGGTAGTTGATCGATTCTATTATATACTTTGTCAATAGTAGGCTAAATATTGAATTTGTAGTGAACTCTCTTATTCAATTCATGGTTGAATCAAAGACAGTGCATTGGACAGTGACCAAGCATGTGTTGCATTACTTGCATGGTTCAGTCAAGTATGGGATCAGATATGTTTGAGGTGAAGGTATCAGATTGATAGGCTACACTAATGTAGATTGGGTAGGAAGTACAATGGACAAAAGGAGCACTTTAGGGTGTTGTTTTAGTTGTTTCAGTTTGGGATCAGGAGTTGTATCTTGGTTTAGTAGGAAGCATAAATCTGTGGCTTTGTGTTCAACATAAGTAGAATACATAGTAGCTAGCATGGCAACATGTCAAGCTATATGGCTTTAAAAGTTGTTAGTAGCCTTCTTTGGTCAGAAGGTTGAGACTACTATGATACATTGTGATAATTAGAGTTGCGTCAAGTTGTCTAAGAATCTAGTATTTCATGATAGGTCTAAACATATAGACATCATATATCTACTAGTACATTTTAGATCAAATTTCAACCTTTATTTTTGACCTAGCTCTTAAAATGATTGATGAATAATTTTTTTTTCATTTTTATGCCCAAGTTGGTCAAAATTTCAACCAACTCGGGTTCACATAACAAAAAAAGAAAAAAGTTGTTTTCATTTTGCTACCGGCCAAATGAGGGTTTGTCTACATGTGCACCGCACGCGGGAGCTCTTTGAGGTGAGGTAAGTCCATGTCATTACCTCTGGTGGCATATACATTGTTTTTTAAAGTGATAGGCTGCA
Organism: Cupressus sempervirens; assembly: GCA_028749045.1. Lineage (NCBI taxonomy): Eukaryota > Viridiplantae > Streptophyta > Pinopsida > Cupressales > Cupressaceae > Cupressus > Cupressus sempervirens. Next base: position 560,548,247 of record CM053790.1, read on the forward strand.
TCATTAAGTAAAACTCTCAATATTTTCATGCTTTGGAGATATTCGATTTAGAACACGAGTTAGCGACTCTATCTAAAACCGAACAAGGACATATTTTAAGAGTTATACACATTGCTCTTCTTTGCACTCAAGGCTCTCCTACAAAGCAACCGTCCATGTTTAATGTTTTGTCAATGTTAACAAATGATTCAAAGATTTCAGATGTACCCACTCCACCGGCCTTGTTGGATCTTTCAATAGAAATAACTCCAATGTCTTGCCCAATAATTGCTGAAACTTCATCTTCAACTTCCTCAACGTCACATGGATCCATCAGTATATCTCTCTTCCTACGCTAAGAGTTATTATTGATCTCCCTATTGATCAGAGTAGATTTGGATGCTAATAAATGAAACATGCCATGTTTGGTTGATGGACTCATCACATTATACAAAGTCTTTAAACACACACAAACACTTGCCCACTTACAGTAAAAGATATGTGCATATTGTTGGTTACTGCCAGTGCCAAATAGAATGAACAGGGAAGGAAGAACTCTTACAAAGTAAACAATTTGTTTTAGAATTTCAGCATTTCCATATGGATATTTCTTTCTTCCTTTCTAAAAGATTTTAATAAATTTTATCAGGCCAAAGCAGTTTATGGGACTCCAGACCACACCCATTGTATAAAAATTGGTATAATGGTTTGATAAAAAAATTGAAGAATGGAAGAAACAAAATTTTCATGCCTACTCTTTCCAATGATCATTATCTTGGTCAAAATTTGGCTAGCTTGTATCTTAGAATTTGAAGAACCGTCCTCATTTTTGGAATAACTAAATAACTAACATAGGGGCTTCTACATTGCCTATTATTGGATGTTTCAAAACTAGGGGAATTAATAGGGAGAATTTAGCCATCTTTAGTTCAATTCATGGCAGGCCTCTCCTATAAACCCTTGGGTTGTAGGCCTAGTTTAATTAGGCCAACAAATAACTAAATATAATTGGTTATAATTGAAATTTGGATTTATATGGAAGAATTCAAAGTTCCAACCTTACAAATTGTTCAGATTAGGGATGAACCCTACTTTGCCTCATTTAACAACTGATTAATTTGTGATTAGTTTGTAATTGAAATGTGAAAATGGAGTAGTTTATATTTTTGGATAAAAAATTTTTTTAAGGATTGAAGGAATGTTATGTCAACAAATTATGGTTATGATCTCATCTCATTTGTTGAAGATCTATGGGCTATAATTATGGCATAACTCAAACACAATGAAGACTTGTAGTCGTATCTCTTTAAGGTATTAGGGAAATAGATTGACCAAGACTTTTTAATGAGCTGGTTATCTTCACTAATGGTTTGGTCTTCAAAAATTCATATGAAAATTTCTAACCATGAGAGCAATTATTTTTCACAACTAGATAACATTAACATGTACACATACAATACCATATTCAAATGACATTAAACTAGTAACTTTCATGAAACAACAATGCCATGAAATCAAACACCAAAGTGACAAATAATAATTTTAGATACTTGACGGAGAATGTGAATTGAAAAGGCCATATGTATTGTCTTGGCTACTTGTATTCCCTTCTTAGCACCCTTATGGGTTGCAAAAAACTTAATCACATGAACCATTGCCTTTCCCACCCCAATAAAGTGGACCCAATAGGTTTTCTTGGGAATAATCCTAGAAGGGCCTAAGTCATAGGCTTAAATTGTGATTGATTTGATCAAGGCTTGATTATAAGAGGATTTGATGTATCTTTTGCTACATCAAGGGTTTTTCCTCATCACAACATGGTTAAGTACAAGAGGAGTGCCTAAGTTATATCAAGAGAGGGACTCATCTCCACTCCATTCTAGTACATTTCAATTGAAAAGGAATGGTATTTTTTCTATGTGTATTACATTGTGAGTCCATCTATTTCTTGGTCTTTTGCATTGATAACAATGAAGATAACTATTAGGGGCATGCAACAGTCTCGATTCAAAAGGTCATATGAGACTGGGACATAATTCACAAGTAGTTACTTCCTTAGTATGATAAATTCCAACTAATAGACTTAGGTTGCTTGTGAAAAGTTTGTCATCCCAAGAAGAAGTAGCTTTTGGCCTATGTCACATGGTTACCTTAGAAATATTGTCATCTATATTCTTCACATCTTAGATAACCCTTAACATTTTTTACCCATGAGTTATAAGTGATTGCCAAACTAACCGTCCTAATATGATGTTTAGCTCTAGTTACCATTATTTGCATAATGTATAAGTACATGGTAAATGTGCAATCGTTACCTTACCATATCTAGGGTAACCCTTGACAATCTTCACCTTTGTCAACTAGGTAAATGCCAACTAATCCACAACAATAAACCAAATATCAATTATTAGTAATATCTAATGATTGTCATGTTAGAAAAAATTATGTCTTAACCTTGCAATAATAAAAAGGTATTCTTGGTACCAAGAGAAAAAGAAGAAGGTATTATTCATGAAGGGTTACTATTGGTATGTGAGTGTGAGAGGTTGCAAGAAGGGAATACTCCCCTTGTGGGCTTTGGTGTCAAAGGTAGTGTGCTTTAATGGGGGTTTCTTGGGGAAATGTCCCTAAAAAAAATTTTCATTTATGATTTGTCACTGTGAATCTTGACCATTTATCATTAGGTCATATATCTAATAGTAGATGTTTTGTATGCCTTGTTTTCCCTAAAAGGCAACCCTATATTATGAGGGCATTATATAATGACTATCCTAAGAGTTTGATAGTTGTTGAGTTGCATATAAATCTTCACTATTGATACTCTTGTGAGTAGTTTGCATTGTATTTATATTGTAATATTTTAATGGTTTTTGAATAATATATTGGGAAAATTTTGGGGAGTGGAGTTTTTCTTGTGAAGGGCTTCCTCTGTTAGATCATTGTGTTGTGGTGCACGTGTTATTTATGCTTAATTTTATTAAGTTTCTATAATTGATGTAAAGATTTGAGATAATTTTTGTATAACCCTTCTTTCAAGGTTAGTGTAGGATGTTGTTTTGTTACCTTAGCTCACTTACATTTCTATTAATAATCAATATCCTAGAGGTTCATACATGGGTCATATCTAGCCCAAGGCTAATTGACATCATAAGTAGAAATTGACTTAGTCTAGGAGTCATTTTTTAGATTGATGCTAATTAATTTTAGTCAGGTATTGTATGCCCTTATAGAAACATATTGACTAAGAACATAATTAACACATCCCTTATAAACTTGAGGTCGTGGGTGCACCCTTTTCTCAACCTAACTATATATGTACTAACTTTTAAATGAGATCATAATTGCACAAAATTCTTCTCACAAGGTTTCTCATAGGATTCCTATAAATAGACTCCCATAACCATTGTTTTATTATATTTATTATGTCTTACTTTAGTGGGGATTCGTTAAAATGATCCACAATAATTAGTGCTGACTACAAGCATAAATTTTTGACATTGTTTCCAATTCAATATCCCTGAAGTATAATACTTCTATCTAAGGACATTAGGGTCTCTAATTAGACCTAGCTACTAATATTGACCCTAATATAATGTGAGAATCTTGAAACCCTTACAATTACATGTCAAAGATATCTACTTGACATGTTTTACACAGAGAATCAAATTCTCACGAGAATTTAACAATTGGAATTTCTTCTCAATGATTACAATTATAATCATCCTTTATAATTCTTTGGAATGGGAAGTGAGTAGGATAAATGGATTTAATATATTTGTGAAGCTAATTTATTTTTGCAAAGTGACATTCCTAAGCAAAGGAGGGGATTTTATATTGTCTTGGCAACACCATTTAAAAATGATCATTATTTGGGCATTTATCATTATTTATCTTTTTTATACACTTCATTGGTAGTTTGCAAGGTGGAGAACACTAAAGATTCTAGCATTTTCTAAAAAAGTTTGAGATTTTTCAAATAAAAAACTTTTATCTCTAGGAGTTGATGTTCCATGGAGACTGCTATGGAAACACCCATCTCACCAATGCTTGCTTACTATTTTTTCACCCTACATTTTGATGTAATAGGATCACTTATCTTGGTGCAAATAAGCTACAAATTGAATTAGTTTTGTATGAAGAGGTTAAAGGAAATTAAATTATCTAGTGTATCGGTTAAGGACGTATGAATCCCTTTCTATGCAACATATATTCCCATCATAAGGATAAAAGGAATTGGTACATTAGAAATGGTGAAAATGTATTTATGGATTTGTTACATTCAATAGAGGGCTGGATTGGTACACTTGAAATAGATGCTATATTACAAAAATGATAGAAGCAAAGGGTTTTGCATATGAGTGAACAAATTTCAACTGTTTGGAAAAACACCTTTCTAGAGTCCATCCAAGGTGCAAAGAAAGTGTTGTACTTTTAAGTCCATTTTACACTTTTGTTGATGTAGAATAAAAATATTGTAGAGTCGTGGAACTTCAACAGATGTGTGGCCATGCACAAAATCTTTAGCTACTACTCCCAAGAACATAATTTGATGCTACAGGTTCTCACTAATTCAAAACTAAGATATGGATGATTGTGGGTTTTGCGCCAACTCCCATGGCTTCAGAGCTTAAACTAGTAGATGTTTCTATATAACCCCAATTTCATTTTGCACACAAGCTTGATCATATACATTTATGGGTACTTTCTCATGACAACTAATAGGTTTTTTAGCAGGACAAAGAGTGAAATAGAGATTACATGATCTTTTTTTATGATAAATTGAATTATTTACTACTCATATCCAATTTACTCTGAGTTCTGTTTGGTTTCTCTATTCAAAATGTATTTATCATTGTTTAGATCTTGTTCATATAAAAGCATAAGCTTAAAAAATATTAAATTTTTGTATTTGATAGTCCTGAAGTTGCTACTATTTTTATCTAAGTAGCCTCTGACCATAGGATGAAAGTACTAGGTTCAAGAATTCTAAGAAGTTGAACAATACCCGAGACCTTAATTTTAAAGAGCATATAAGAATCGTCATTAGCACTAATTTTTTATAGTATAGGATAATTTGGAGGGACTCAGATATGAAAAAAATCAATTTCATAAACTATACATAGGGTAGCTCCCAAGTCATAACAAGTACGAGTAACGTTATTCTTGCAGGGGTTCCCCCTTTTTGATGCTGATGATATGATCAAGCTTTGATGTGTATCTTAAATGCTTTATGAATGATGTGAAGAAATCTCTTGAAGTATGGAGAAACTTTGGAAATGTTAAAAATATTCAATTTATAAGTAATATATAGGAAAGATAGCTACAAGTCAAATAAAGCACGAGCAAGTTTGGTCTTGCAATAATCTTTCTTTAGAATGTTGATGACATTATTATGCTCTAGGTTGCAATGTAATGGTTTATGGCCCATGTCAATAAACCTCTTGAAGTATACAAATGATTAAAGTGAGAAAATCAATTTTTGAATACATTGTATATGAGAGTATTATTTTTCTTATTGCTATATGGTAGGCAGGAAAAGTAGAGGAATATGATTTCTAAGAAAAGCCTTAATTTGATATTAATATTAAGAAAATATCAATTTCCAGAGTGTAATATTTTTCCAAGAATCTTAGAACCATCTTTGAGTGACTTTGAGCTCCTTTTATTTTCTTTTAAATATTGCAATGAACAAATTGTGCACATCATGGTAGCCTTGCTTTGAAAAAGACTAGAAACGAAAGTGTCCCCTCACTGCATCTTAAAAGAAATATTTTATAAAGTGAATTTAGAAAAAGGGAAAAATTGGTGTGGATTTTCATATAAGTGATATTATTGTGAAGTATTGAATTGTATTTATTGAGACAAATCTCATGAGTTGTAGGGGTGAAGCACAAACACTTCTTTGGAGGTCACTTATACTAGCACTATTGTTTCTCGAATGTGCATATCCATTGAGTTTTCCTCTCAATCAAAACTACTTGGTTTGCTACCTTATTTGTAGAAGGTTCAACAAGTGGCGTCTTGTGAGTCATTTCTTGTAACTTCCTGGCATGTTACTACTTTGGCTAAAGTATATTAAACCATTGAATTTTTCCTGCAGTCAAGCCCCCTTAGCTTGCTACCTATTTGTAAAATGTTTAGTGAGGGTGTTATACCCATTTATATTACGTGAAACCCACTTGAAACCAAAAATCAAAACATTCACCAAGTTATGTGCCTTATTGCAGAATTGCAACATTATTCTATGGGATTTGATGTAATAGGATCTTGTGAAGGTCCTTTTTGATATGTTTGTAATCATTAAAGTTCAAGTTGTAAGCCATTCTTGGCATCAAGATGAAAGGACAAGGGTCATTTATGTAATGTATTAAAATTTCATGGGAAAAGGGAGTCCTAGAATGTACTAGGTTGATAAATGGGGTCAAAGAGTCATGAAATGCATATCAAATGCAAATAAATGCAATGTAATTTGAAAATATGTCAAAATGTTGCCAATCAAGCCACATAGGGCATTATGGTAGAGTCATGGGATCAAGTGAAGGTTTATGAGTCTTTTAAGCATTAGAAAGGTCAATTAGTCTCAAAAATGTCACAAGAATTGAGTCCTAAAGCGCAAGGTTATCATATAGGACTGTTATTAAAGATATTAAAAATTGTTCTAAACTGTCCCAAGACAGTTAAAGGGAATTTGGTCAGTTTTAGGGAGCTAGGAAATTTGAGAAAGGAAGAAAAGAAGATTATATGAACATGATAGATGAATGTGTAAAGGTGTTGAGGAGATTTCAATATGTGATAGCCCTAGAAAATCAATAAAAAAACTCTGTATTTCGCTATTAAAACTGTCACAGAATAGTGACTATGCAATTTGGTTGTTTTTAATTGGTGCAAGATTTATTTCACTTCAAAGATTTTCTTTGAATATGAAAATGGTTGAGAAGGTTATTTTGTAAGTTGATTTTATTTGTGAAAAGTCATTTGTAAAGGATTTTGCACAGGTAATAAGAGACTATCATTGTCATGTGATAGAACTTGACTGTCTGAGGAAAACTCATTGAATTTGACCCCTCCCACTACTGTATTGTATATGTAACTCATGGAAGAGCGGTTGATAATGTATTATGCACCTATTTGATACGATTTTGTGTAGAGATATGCAAGGAGATTAGAGACAAAGATCTTTGAATGTGACAGGGTGATGTTTGAGGGTCACTAGGTGAATGGGACAATTATGAGTTGGGAGATTCCATCCACATGAGGGGTATATTTTCTTGCATAGAAGGTCAAGATTGGATCAAGAGAAGGTGTTGGATCCATTGTAAGGATCAAGAAGTGCTTGGAAGGTTTGATGTTACAAAGAATTTCAACATCCAACCTTTATAGACGATTGAGTGCTAAATTCATGTCCCTTGATGTTAGCCCAAATGGTCTAAGGATTAAGTTTTTTTAAATTGTACAACCACCATGAGGCCAAACTTGCATAAGCTAATTGATTTTTAATTAAGTGAAATCTGAATCCTTCTTTTTACCCTTAGGCCAATCCACTTAGGCCTATTTTTCAACAAATTTTAATTGCAATTATTTCATGGCTGAAATTGTAATGATATTAGGCTCACGAGTTTTCAAGATTTACCCATCTTTTGAGCTCACATGTTCTTGATTGAAGATTGCATTAATATGTTTCAATATTTTAGTCATATTCATGTTCCAATTTATTTGCAGGTATATTTTCATGTGAAGAAAGACCGCACCTGACAATATGAACCCAAAACAAAATAATGAGACAATGGCTGCATTGTGGGCTTAGTTCCGAAGAAAACCTGATAAATGTTATTGTCCTTGCAAAAAGTGTAAAGGCTTAAAGAATCAAAGAATTCTAATCACAAAAACCCAAAGTCATTGTAGGGAATATGGTTATGTTGAAGGGGGCCACAATTTTTGTCTATTGCTGAATGTGGATTTCCTACTGGAGGAACATGGAGGTGTGAATATCCAAGCTAAGGATAACACTCCCATGGAAGAAGATGATAATGTGCTAGAGGACATGATTGAAGAAGATGGTATTGGGGCAGGTGATGAAGAGGCTCACAATGATGGTACTAGTGAATCTGATGATAATGATGAAGATGGTCTTGACATACCTTTACTTGAGAAGGCACACGAGCCTTTATACGAAGGCTCCCAAACAACTCTAATGTCGGCTATAGTGTTGTTGGTGAACTTAAAGGTTATGAATAGTATATCCAATGTAGCAATGTCACATATGCTAAGGTATGTTATTTTTGTCATCTTCAATGTTAGCTTACAATTACTATTCATTATATTAATAATGCATATTTGTTGTTGTAGGTTGACTAGTGAGTTTTTGTTACCACCATCAAACATTTTGCCTTTTTCATATCAAGAATTATCTAACATTATGGATCAAATTGGAATGAAGTATCAGATAATACATGCATGTCCCAATGATCACATTCTATATCATAAACAACATGAATTTTCAACAGAATGCCCTGATTGTCATGTTAGTAGATATCGGTCAAATCAAATAACAAAAAGATTGCCTCACAAGGTTCTTCAGTACATTCCCATTATTCCACATCTTGAATAGTTATTCAAGTGTGCTAGCTTGGCACAATTTATGGATTACCATGCACACAATAGAAGTCAAGATGACATTATGTGAATGCTTGCCGATGGTTCTACATTTAAAGAGATAGAAGAAACATGGTCACACTTTAAAGAAGAATCTCATAATTTGAAACTTTCATTGGCGGCAGATGGTGTCAATCCATATGAAGATATGAGATCTGTTTACTCAGTATGGCCTAACAATAACATTCCTCCTTGGATGTCCATAAAGAGGGAGAACATAATGTTGTCAATGATTGTGCTAGGTATTTTTTTATTTAATAGTTATTTAAATTAATTTATAAATAGTGCATGAAAATGGTTATAATAATTACATAATGTTTATGTTCATTTAATTGCTAGGTAAATACCAAGTTAAAGATATGAACGTGTACATTGAACCCCTAATTGACGAGTTGTTGAAGTTATGGAATGACATCACTATGTATGACATCTCTAGACCAATAGGACCTCGACAATTTCAATTCCATGCAATGCTTGTATGGACAATAAATGATGCCCTTGGGGTAACTCATTTTTGTGGTATGCTATATTGTTAAGATCACATATTTTTGGTCTATTATAGTGCTTACATATTACTATTGAATGCTTAAGTTGTGCATGATAACTGTACATGATCCAATTAAACATGATCTTTTAGGTCTTCAAACAAAGGGAAAATTTTCATGTCCAATTTGTGGTCCGAAGATGAAATGTCGTCATTCAAGAAGTTTAGGAAAGCATGTGTTTGATGAGTTTAGACACTTTCTCCACAATAATCATACATATCAAATTGTCAAAAAATATCTTTTCAATGGGAAAGAAGAGACATCATCAAGGCCATGAAGAATGACACCTCATTTATGGAAGTTGGAATACGATTGACTAAATTGATGAGGTAATGTCCAATTTTTCATATAAAGTTTACAATTTTTATTTTGATATTGTTTTGTATTTATTAATGTTGTAATTGATGCTTGTCAAGGTCATCAAGGCATTAATGACCAACTCACTAGAGGAATGAAAATTTATCCAACTCAATTTAGTATATTACCATACTACAAGGATCTCCCAATCGTGTATTTCTTTGATACTATGCATATTAGAAAGAATGTAACAGAGACACTATGGAAAATGTTGGATGGAAGGTATGATAGAGAACAAATTGCTAAAATTTGTATTGACATTCATGAATCCAATCATGCACAAAAAGTATTCATTGAATCAAATAGCAATGGAGACCGCATAAATACAAGTGCCCTTCCTTGGTTATTAATGGAGCAACAAAGTGATGCATTAAAAAAAGTTATCAAAAAAAAAAAAAAAAATCAACAGGATTTGCTGCAAATATAAGCACTCTTCTACCAAAGAAAGTTGATTTTGGGCCAGGGTTGAAAACACATGATTGGCATACCTTCCTCAAGGTAAGTAATGTTTTCTATTTATAGTATATTTGTAAGATTGAATGTAGCACCAATTGGATTATTTAATAATATATTGAAATGATCATTTTTTAATGGTTGCAGTTTGTTCTACCTCTATCCCTTCTACAATAGTTTGACAACAGTATTAAACAAGTTATATATGATTTTGGAAAATACATGAGGTTAGAAGTGTTTTTTCTTAGATTTGTAGCTTTTTATCTGAAATCTATTGTATAATTTTATTTGAAATCTCTTTTATGTATTTTTGCATGTTGAATCTCTTTTAGGTGGTTATCATCTAAAGAAATTGATAAAAAAGATATAAAATATTGGAAGAGAAAAATTCCACAGCTTATGTGTGAAATGCAAAAGTGTTTACCTCCAATGTTTTCAATGCTCAAAAACACTACCTCATACATCAAGTTGAGGAGATTGAATTGTGTGGACCTGTACAAGCTAGATCAATGTGGATGGTTGAGAGACACTTAAAATTTATGAAAAGCTTGGTTCGACAAAGAGCACATCCTGAGGGTTCTATGATAGAGGGATATATGATATACCAAACCGTGGTGTATATCAGTGAATAGCTTCCAAAGTTTGCAGCAGGTATCCATGTAGATTGCATTTGGGATCCCAACTATATTGACAAATTCAAAGTGGAGTACTTGACGGGGAAAGGTAGATTGAGGGTGACAGGGTGAGGGTGAGAGGTTCCCAGTTTTTTGTTTTTGGTTAAAGGTGTGCATCTTGTGCTAGAATTTTTCCATTACATTTTTTGTTTTCTTGGTTGACCCCTTCCTTATGAACCTTAGGGTTCCAAAATCAATGTGAGAACTTCAAGAAAAAGTTGTGTTTTTTTTTTTGCAACACACACATGCATAGTTGATCCCTAATTGTTCAAACTTGAATTTGTGGCTGTTGAATATTTCTAGGAATTTAACACAAGTGGTGTGAATCCAAGAGGTAAAATTGGCCTTGACTATTCTTTAAGAAGTCAACATGCACATTCATGAGCTTTACACACAACACTTGGTATGGCTGAATCTTCTAATGAGAATTTATTAGATACGACGAGGCAAAGAAATGTCAAGGAACAAAATATTTTGTTTTCATGTCTCTAAAAACACATATTAATATTTATTAGCAATTAAACTATTTAATTTTCTCACAAACCTATTCAAATGCATCATGTCTATGATGAATTTGAATATCTTGGTCATATGAGTGTTAATGGCTCTGTTGGTAACCCAAACATAAGACTATTTTCAAGACATTTACTAGTGATTCATATATAATCAATTAGGCCATTTTACTATAGAACCTTTTCCACATCCTCTTCTAGAATTTTTTGGACAACTGGTATGAATATATTTCTCTAATACTGTTTCAGGGCAATTGTTTATATATATCATGTATCTGGATACCAATTTTTTTGAAGTGTGCTTTGTCTATGACCTATGTACATCATGTTGCTCTGATTTTTTTTGCCCTTTTTCTGGCATCTCTCTTATTGTAATTTCATTATTAGTCAACTAGAGCAAGCCATTATCCTAGATGTTTAGATTCAATTTGGCAACTAAATCGTGTTGTATTTCAAATTTTCATGTAATGCCAAAGCCCCACCACAGGTTACCTTTCTGGTTGAGTTTTTTGGTTAAGAGGTTGCTCAAGACTAATTAAAGGGCTTCATTGTAACAAATGAAGCTTGAGTTGAGAAAATTGTGCTAGCCCTTGTATTTGTATTACTATGCTGGTTCCTTCCTTGCTGAGAGAAACTTCTTATTTCGACAGCATGAATGGATTGTGATGAAACACCAACAGTACCAAGCATAGTTGGAGGAATAGCTATTCTTGGATACATCTTCCACTAAGGAGACTGTTGTCCCTATTTTATATTTTGGCCTTGATAGGGCATAAATGCTGGAAACTTGCTGAGATTGGAAGTTGATGGTGTTCGATCTCCTCCATAACTAGGCATTGTGATCTGTGTTGAAGTTACCGATGGTAGTACATTTGGGATAGACATGGATTTTATATAACTTGCAGCTTGCTTTGTATTTTGGTTCAACTGTTGAGTAGAGGAAAGCTTGTTCTATTCTGTTGTGCTAGAGAAATGAATCAATTTTCATCAATTTTTCAATTAAAAGCTCTTTCCCAAATGGAAGGCATCAACTTGTTATGAAAATTTCCCTTTAGGTGCCTACCAAAAATGGTATGATTCTTCAAAATGATGGGGCTCCTACACAAGCAGCATAATGATATCTTTATGGGATATATTGGATTTTGCCCAAAAATAACAAGTCCCACAACACAAGTTATTTATAAATAGTATTCTGTATATAAAATATGTAATTTCAATTCAATTTAGAGAAAATTGTATCAAGGATTGTATATAAAATATGTAATTTTAATTCAATTTAGAGAAAATATAACACCCTAAATTCACTTGTATCCATTTCATTGCATACTTCTAATAGCTGACCATATAAGGAATTTGGTGGAAAAGCTTGATATGATGCTAGGAGAGTTGAGACTATCCTCCTCAACTAAACTTAAGGGAACATAATGAGTGTCCAATTCATATGGCCCCTTGGGCCACGAGAATGGAAGGACATCTATCATCTTGTAGTTGTCGTATTGAATGACTTGGAGGGGTGAATTGGTGAGCTAACTTGGCGAGCTGAAATGGCGAGCGGACTTGGTGAGTGAACTTAAAGAGTCAACTTGGTGAGGTGACTTGGTGAGCATACTTGAATAGTTGACTCGGTGAGTCAACTTTAGGAATAGACCTAGCAAGCCAACATTGTTAGTGGCCTTAAAGAGGTGACCTAGTGGGGCAGAGTGGCGAGCCTACGTAGAGAGCCCCACTTGGTGAGACGAGATGGTGAGATGACTTGGAGAGCTAACTTTCTGAGCAGACTTAAGGAGTCAACTCATTGAGGCAACTCAGCAAGCTGACTTGATGAGAAAACTCAGAGTCAACTTGGTGAGTGTACTTGAACAATCGACTTGTTGACATGACTTGGTGGGGTGACTTCGCGAGCCCACCTGGAGAGCATACTTGAATAGTTGACTTGGTGAGCCGAACAAGTGAGCTAACATGGTGAGTTGGCTTAGAGAAGCAACTCAGTGGGGCAACTTGGCAAGCACACATAACAAGCCAACTTGCTGAGGCAAGGTGGTAAAACCACTTGGTGAGCTCACTCAAAGAGTCGACTCATTGAGGTGACTGGGTGGGAGTGACTTAGTGGGCTGACTTAGGGGGCGAACTTGGTGAGCGAACATAAAGAGTCAACTTGGTGAGCGTACTTGAATTGTTGGCTTGGCAAGCAGACTAGGGGAGTCGACTTGGCGAGCTGACATGGCAAGTCAACTTAAAGTGGTGAGTTGGTGGGGCAAGTGTGGGTGACTTGGTGAGCTGACCTGGAGAGTTGGCCTAGGGGACTGACATTGTGAGCGTACTTCAATTATCAGCTTGGTGAGCTAACTTGGGGAGCCGACCTAACGATCTAACATGGTGAGTGGGCTTAAAGTGGCAACTTGGTGGGGCAAGTTGGTAAGCCGACTTAGTAAGACCACTTAGAGATGCAACATGGCGAGCTGACTTGGTGAGCAAGCTCAATGAGTAGACCTAAATATTGACCTTGATGAGGCACTTTGGTGGGGTGACTTGATGACCGAACTCAAAGAGTCAACTTGGTGAGCATACTTGAATAGTCAACTTGGTGGGGCAAGTTGGCAAGCCAACTTAGTGGGTCCAATCAATCAAGAGGAAATAGTTGAGAGCTTAGAGTGACAAATTTTTCAGATGATCATATGAAATGAAATGGGTGTACAAGTAGAAAGAAACTAGAAAGACATTGTGTACAAATGAAGGCATGAAATGGATGGTTTTAAAGCACTCAGCACAGACACTCAACATTCAATACATATCATCATTTGAGATCAAATGGGTGTATGGTATTATATGCATAGTGAATAATAAAGGAGGGAATTGAACCCTCCCTGAGGCTCACAGTTGTTGAGGTCCACTTCAGCAATGTCCCTTCCTGTGAAATTTCCATCTAAAACCTTTCTAATGAGATAATGTGTTATGAGCTCTTCATCAGTGGGATGGACCGTGAATCCAAGAGGCGGTTGTGCATCACCCGTATCATGAACCATGATATGGGTGATGCACAACCGCCTCTTGGATTCACGGTCCATCCCACTGATGAAGAGCTCATAACACATTATCTCATTAGAAAGGTTTTAGATGGCAATTTCATAGGAAGGGCCATTCCTAAAGTGGACCTCAATAACTATGTGCCTCAAAAACATTTTACCAAGAATTTGTCAAAATTTTGACCAATGCCCAGTAGTTTTCTACTAAGCATTGGTCAAAATTTTGACCAATGCCTAGTAGTTTTCAACCAAGCATTGGTCAAAATTTTAAACAATGCCTAGTATTTTTCTTCCAAGCATTGGTCAAAATTTTGACCAATGCCCTGCAGTTTTCTACCAAGCATTGGTCAAAATTTTGACCTATGCCCTACAGAAAATGTGCTAGCAATTTCAACAATTTTTGACCAACGTATTGGTCAAAATTTTGACCAACCAGAAGGTTGGTCAAAATTTTGATCAGAAAATTTTCAACCAATGTGTTTGTCAAATTTGGTCAAAGTTTGGTCAAAAATTGGATCAAAATTTTTACCAATAAAGGTAAAAAAATGAGCCCAAATGTACTAGTGATCACTTCATTAGAGATTGTGCATAATGGGGAGTTGTTCAGCTATAGTACATACCTACAGAGGAGCAGGTAGCAAACATTCTGACTAAGGCATTGGGGAAGGCTAAATTCATTTTCTTCAGAGATAAGTTAGGTGTCATGCAGAACAACTTCCTCACAAAGAGGGAGTGTTAGTTTTGGTAGCTTGGACAGTTGTTCATCCATATGTAGTTGATTAGGAAATAATTGTTTTGCTAACTAGTTGGTTGGTTTAGGGACAAATATTTGTTAATTAATTGACCACTTTTAGAACCAACTAGAAACCAACTTGGTTAGAGTTGTTAAGTTGTTTTAATCTTGAACACAAATTGAGAATCAATCTTGGCCATTGGTTATCTAATAGGAGTAGTATAAAAGGGGGCCAGGGGGAATTTGGAGTATAAGAAACTTTGTAGAAGCATATGCAATGCTAGCAAATGAGTTTGCAGTGCTAGAAAATTGGTTTGTAGTGTTAGTAAGGGCACAATGATAGCGTTAGGGATAACAATGGAGGAATACCAACAGGAAAAATTAGGAGGTTGTTTGAGTTCTGCTAGTGAGAGGCAAGGAATTTTGTATCTCTTGATTTTTCAAAGTTAATATAATTCCTCATCTATAGAACTGGTTTTCCCTTAGGGTATTTTCTAAGGTCAATTTGTCCAAAAAATAATTTTGTTCATTGTGTTGTGAATTTCTTTCTCTATTTTATTGGTGAAGTTGCACTTGTGTTATTTTTTGATATCAGTCATGAATTTATTTTTTGAAGTTTAATAATCATTTAACATAGGAGATTAATAATTAGTGACTACAATAGGAATTTTCACAATTCTCAATCTCCTAGATGTAGATGGAATTTTGAAGTTCCTTATTGATTGTGATTCCCTAAATATCATGTGTCATTGTTAAACAGTGAGCTAACAATTCCCTTTCATTTGACACCATTTCTTAGTTTATCAGTGCAAGAATGGTTTTATGTAGATTGCATCATATGCAAGGAATATGATTTTGTATTCCCATTATTGTTATGCATATGAGAGTTTCATAGCTTTGGGTTGGTAAGCTATTGTTTGGCACAAGCCACTAACCATGGCATGATATTTGTAGTATTTGTTGAGCATGGCTCTTCATATTGTATTTCTTCTCTAAGGAAAATTAACAAAGGTCAAATTCCTTAATAATTTCAAGGGATTATGGTCTTGGGTCTTCTTTGATGGCCTTAAGGACTAAGTTGAGAGATCTCTCTAAGAAGAGGAGTCTAAAAATTTATGAAATGCAACATTGAATGAGGAGGTGATAAGGTCGATATCAAATTCAAAGGTAGTATGGTAGTTCATCAAAGATAGCCTTCGATAAGGAAGTCAAAAGGTTGAAATTAGATTCAATGGGAGTCTAATAGTTCATCAAAAGTAACCTTGGATGAGGTCAAATTTAGAATTTAATATCTTCTTAGCGATATCCTCTCAATAGGGGAGAAATTTGAGATGAAATCCCTCGTTAGTGTGGCCTTATTTGTGAGAGAGAAATTCAAGGTGCAATCCCTTATGATGCTTTTTTCTCTTTGAGAGAGACATTTGAGGTGAAATCCCTTATTCCACCCTTTGATATGGTTCATGGTGCATATCTTATGTGTGATGTCATGTAACAATATCACATGGAAAAGTTTGTGGCAGTTTTCTTTGTACCTATGAAATGAATATGTTTGTGGGGTGACAATAATATAACTATAAGATAATTGTACACTACTACCCTCATTATGAGGTGATGATCTCACAATGATGGTTACTATCTCACGAACCAATATGGATATCCATCACATATGTAGATATCTTGAAATCCATTATGGTGCATAGTGCATGTGGTGTTATCTGAGGATGTGACATTATAGTAGATATCTTAAAATCCCTTATGGTGGATAGTGTGTGTTGTAGTATCTGAGGACATGTCATAAAGATAATTTTATAAATCAATCATGGTGGATAAACACATGTGGTGGCATCTGAGGAATTAACATAATGGTAGATATCTTAAAATTATTTATGGTGGCTAGCACATGTAGTGATATCTGAGGACATGTCATAATGGTAGATATCTTAAAATAATTTATGGTGGATAGTGCTTGTGGTCATATACAAGGACATGCCACAAAGGTAATTTCTTAAATCCTATATGGGTGATATTGCATGAGGTGGTATCTTAGGACACGTCATGTGCTAAATATCTAAATCCATAATGCCCAATAATAAGGTGACATATGTGGGCATGCTATATGGAGATATCTAAAGTTCATTGTGATGTTTATGGTGAACCATAATAATACATTCATTATGACTTAACCTAATATGGAAGCCCTTCTATCTAAGATGAGCATTGGAAGCTTTACGAGGCTTACATATCTAACTCACAATGATGTGCCAAATAATAAGAAGAATTATTTAACAAATTAATTAACTAATAAATAAAAATTATGATAATTTAATAATTATATTTATTGTTATAATATTATTATTATATGAATAATATTTTTATTGAATATTATAATTATGTTATATAGTATTATGATATAAGTATTATAATATAACTATATATAATATGCTAATGTAAGATAATTATTCTAATTAATTAAATTGAGTGTTGGTCCTTGGTGAAGGGGCACCACCAATTTATTAAAATGATGATCAAATCTTGCTCTTGAAGATAATGAAGAATATACATACACCAAATCTATAAATAATAAATAATTAGAATTTCAATGAGCTTTATGTGGAATAAATATGTTCACACCTTTATAGTTGGATGATTTCCAATTGGTTTGCAAGGTTACTTTTAACACTTGAAATATATTAAACTTCTATTGTGAAAATCTTTTGTTATACATGAGACAATAGCATTGTCCTTGTGAGGTTGTTGATTTTATAAGAGTAGGGATATGTCTTAGATTCCCTTTATGCAATCTTATCTCTAGTGTTTGTAGGATTAGCTCGTGGAATTATATTATCTTCTCAAACCAACCTCTTTTTACTTTGATTTAGAAATCTTGGTAAAACCTAGAAAATCCGAAAAAAGAAAAAAGAAAAGGGAAATTTTAAATTTTAAATTTTAAAGTGGAAACTTGAATAACCATGGAAGTCTCATTAGATATTTTCAGCCAATCATCATACCACAAGAATCAATCTTGAGTTGAAAAATTACATGCATTAGGAACCTTGGACTCATCTTTGTGATTACATAGTTCAACTATTTAGCACATTGAAGAATTTGATCAAGAGAGGAAAGAAAACCCTCCGTATTTTGTATTGTGTTGTCTATGTCATAGAATTCACACCAATGCAAAGGTCTACTTAATGCACATTGCATATCCTCCATTAAATCTTGGATTGCAAACATAGTATTTGTCATTTTCGCTAAGTTCAAATAAACTTTCCTATATGATATGTTATTTTTAGATACTCAAAATACAATATGGTCATCTTCATTGAGGAGGGAAGCATAATCTATAGATCAACATACATACAAGATGTGACTAGATAGAGGCAATTCAAATTTATTGATCACAAATCCCTATACCCATCGAGTTATCAATAAAATAATTTAAACCTAGACATTCTATAATAAGACATTCTTCAAATGTAACTATATCCATCTCTATGATTACCAATGTAGAGATATATCATAAGAAGACCCCTGATATTTTATGTTGTCTTGTTGTTGTAAAAAATGAATGATGTTTTGTGAATTTTGAAATATGTATTTTCTATCACTATGTTTCTTTTTCTTTGTCATGCTTGGTATAATACAAAGTTCTTCCATATTTTGGAGGCCCTACAAATTAGTATTAGAGAAAATTCTTGCAAGTCTAAAAGGAAAAAGTTGATGCAACCTAGCTAATGAGAAATTATGATCCTAGAAAGGGAAAAGATAGAGATATGAATACACAATTATTAAACAAAAAGAAAGTATCACACATGAATAAAATTGATTTAGAAATAATCTGAGGGTATATAACAAAAAACTGATAATGGGAGAATCAAGATAGAAGAGAGTAGACCCTACCAAACCAACACAAGAAAGGATCAAATCAAAAATTCCATTGAAATCTGTGAACTCTTATCATAGTCAAACTATAAGGTAAGTTTATAATGGGATAGACCATCCTACATCATACAAAGGCACTACAAAAGGCTTGTAATGGAATGGGCATGGGCTACATCATACAAAGTCATAGATAAGGTCTATGGTGGAATAGAGATGGGTTACATCATAAAAATGCACTATTTGTGAAGGATGATTAGTCCAAGATATGATTTTGACCATGGTTAGATGTTTCTTCCTTTCAGAAATTTATTACTCGAAGAGATGGATCTAGTCCTAATTGGAAATTCCTACTTCTTGTAGATTTATTACTTCTAGAGATGAATCTAGTCCTGGTTGGAAATTGGCTCTTCTTGTACATTTTTTACTCCAAGAAATAATTCTAATCTTAGTTGGATGTTTCTACCTCTAGTGAATTTATAACTCCAAAGACATGGATCTAGTTCTACTTGGATGTTCCTACCTCTTGTTCATTTGTTAGTCCAAGAGAAGGTTCTATCCTGGTTAGACCTTCCTATTTTTGAAGGGTGGTTAATCTAAGAGATGATTTTTGCCATGGTTAGATGTTCCTTCCTTTCACATATTTATTACTCCAAGAGATGAATATAGTCCTGGTTGGACATTCCTACCTCCTGTGGATTTATTACTCCAAGAGATGAATCTAGTACTCATTGGAAATTTTTGCCTCTTGTAGATTTGTAAGTCAAAGAGATAATTCTAGTCCTAGTTGGACATTTTTGCCTCTAGTGGATTTATAACTTCGAAGATATGGGTCTCGACCTGGTTGGACATTCCTACCTCATATGCATTTGTTACTCAAAGAGAAGGTTCTATCCTAGTTAGATGTCCCTACCTCTATGGATTTTTTACTCCAAGAGATGTTTCTTTGTTGGTTGGACTACCTTATCTCTTGCCAATTTATTACTCCAAGAGATGGATTTAGCCCTTATTGGAGGTTCTTTCCTCTTGTGGGCTTATTATCCCAAGAGATGGATATATCCTAAAATCTCATGTGTCAACTAAATAATATCTACATATGTATTCATGTGTATACCTGTGCGTAGATATATTCAAGTCTCTACTTTATGTATTCTTTGTGTCTTTATGTATTCATGTATGTTGTGTTTTCATGAATTCATGTATGCTTTGTGCTTTCTCTATATTTTTAGTTGATCAAGAAGAAGAGAATAACTACAATGAACCCAAAATGTATGAATATAGGCTTTGATCCTTTTCTCTATAAAGATGAAAGAAAACTTGTCTTAAAATTTAAGCTTTTCCAAGTTTCTACTATCACTGAGGGAGATGTACATGATAATGTTATAGTAGCATAATAAAATACAAGTTAAACATAAATCTCCAATCATTGCTTCAAGACAAGAAATTTTGTGAGGGGAGGATTTGCATGTTCTTCATTTCAAACCCTAGTTATAATATCCTCTAAATAAATGTTCAATAATAAGTAATAATAATAAAATCTTAAAATAAATAAATAATATATAATATTTTAACACAACACATTTATAAGATTAATTACAATATAAATATAATATTACTATGTCATCATTATGAATTAATAAATTATTATAATATTTATAACATCATGTGGATTTATTCCTCCAAGAGATGGATCTAGCCCTTATTGGACATTCACTCCTTTTGTGGATTTGTTACTCCGAAAGATAGATATATCTTGAATGTGTGTTTATGCCTCATGTGTCTAGCAAAAAAAATCTAGGTCTATGCTTAGATGTATTCAAGTATGTACTTTGTGCATATTCTGTGTGTACTTCATGTATGTTGTGTCTTCATGCATTCATGTGCCTACTTCATGTATGCTTTGAGTCATTTTTGTTGGCATTATGATACATTTTTGTCATTAGTTACAACACTTATTGGATTCTGAATGCTTACCGAGCTCACACCGGAAACCAAGCTTTACCTAGTACTCAGTGTTTACCGAGTAATCAAGGTGAACAAAGAAGTCAGTGTTTACCGAGTGATCAAGGTGAACAAAGCAATCAGTGTTTACCGAGTGATCAAGGTGAACAAAGCAATCAGTGTTTACCGAGTGATCAAGGTGAACAAAGCAATCAGTGTTTACTGAGCATTCAAGATAAAGAAAGGAATCAGTTTTGACCGAGTAAAGATGTACTAAGATGTAACCGAGAACTTCATGATAACCGAGCTCCTGAGGTTATCAAGGAAATTAATTTTTACCGAGCTCAGATGGATATCAAGGAAACTAACTATCACCGAGTCACAAGGTTCTATCAAGTATTTCCTTTGATCAATGAGCAACAGTTCAAAAAGAAGTATTCACCGAGTGACATCTCTTCTACCGAGTCTCCAGTGGTTACCGAGTTTAGAACTATTCAAAGTGTTTAGTATGAACCGTGCCTTCACTTCTACCAAGTGCATGACGATGCCGAGTAACGCAGTGGACGCCGAGTATCAGAAGGACACCGAGTCAGTTCAGTGAACCCGAGTTTTTACCTTGGGCCGACTTTGTATAGAGAATTGCACTTGTTGTTTTAGCCGACCTTGCATGTATTGTTTAGCCGACCTTGCATGTATTATTTATATGGATAGTATATATATGAAATGTATTGTATCATTAAGAAATAGAGAAATAGCAAATGGTAATGAGTGGAAATATGAAAGTGTGAATATGTGAAATTGCGAAAGAAATACATGCATGCGAAAGTATGTGGGCTGAATTGTGAAGATATTCAGTAGGTCTAGTTTTGAAGCAGAAAAGTTTTATCTATCACATCAAGGTGAATCAGAGCATAGCGGATCTTATTAGCAATCAGTTGTAATCAGATCCACTGTTTCATTCTAACAGGTGAATCAGTTTTTTGCAAATCCTTTAACAGGGTAGACTTAACAGTCTTTTGTAAATCTCCTAACAGAGTGCATACTTTATTGTATGTTTGGAAATCCTCTAACAAGGTGGATCTAGCAATCCTTTGTGCTCCTAACAGGGCAGATCACCAGAAGTGGTCATTGTAAGCCTTAACCGGCCAACTTCATACTGCAATAACGAAGCTTGTGGGTTTCATCCCCACCCCAGTTTTACTTTCTATTTGGAAGGTTTCTGGGTCACCAAATCTGTGTGTTCAAATGTTGCAAATGATTTTGTTTCATGCTTACAATAGGTTACTTGGATGAATGATGAATATATCAGTATACAGTTTTATTGTTTGAAATTTTAGAAGTTACTGATTCACCCCTCCCCTCTCAGTAACTTGTCATATCTTGAATATTTCCAACAATTGGTATCAGAGCTATAAGGTTCTCAAGATAAAAGCTTCACAGCTTGAGCAAAGATCAAGGACAATGGAGATATTCAAACTTGACAAAACTATTGAGAATGAAAAGCTAGATCTGAAAATGGCCATGGCTCAACTCAATGAAGCAAAAGAGCATCTTTTACAATCCTTGAAAAGAAGAAAAGAACTTGCAAAGCAAATGAATGACCATCAGTATGTTGAAGAAAAGATTGAAGATCTCTCACCATCAAATAGTTCAGATGAAGCTGACAAAGCAATCAAAGAACTCTTAGAAAAGAATGGATCTCTGCAGGAAGAAGTAAGAAAGCTCAAAAGGGAACAAGGAATCCAGTCCATCAAGCTATGCGAAATCTTGGAGCAAAGGAACAAGGCAGCTGAAGACTTAGAGGTAAGGAATAATCAATCCTCTCAGCTTGAAAATCTTGTAACTCAGTTATCTAATGCAAATGAAGAAATTATGAATCTAAGATCTGAGAATGAGATTTTGAGAAATGACTTAATTACTGAAAGACAAATCAATGCAAGCTTACAAAGTGATCTAATCTCTGAAAAACAAGTCAATGAGAGAATGGTAAAATCTCAAAAAGACATGGATCAATTGAATCTGCAAAATGAAGAAAACTTTCATAAACAAAATGGTAAAGCAGGCCTTGGATACAAGGAAGAAGGTGAATCCTCCAAACAGGGTACTCAAAAGAATCAAAAACCTACTTGCAGCCACTATGGTAAGTTAGGTCATACATGTAACAGATGTTGGAGCAATGGAAAAGGCAAATTTAATGGAAAATGCTACAATTGCAATCAGCATGGACACAAAGCCAATGAATGCAAAAGGAAACCGAAATTTGAAGGTAAATGTCACAAATGCCAAAAGCAAGGTCATAAGGCATCACAATGCAAATTCAAATCTTTTAATCCAGCTGAACAACTTGTCAAAGAAATATTTGATTGGGACTACAACACTTGGTGCAGATGTCATTATTGTGGAGAATATGGTCATACTGGCATAAACTGTGCAAGGCATCACCTAAGAAAAAGGGATACCACTGTAAGATGTTATACATGTACAGAACTTGGTCATATATCTAAAAACTGCATGAACATAAAGAAAGTCGAGGATGAGAAGAAAATCAAAGTAGACAATATTCGGAAGCAAATGAAGCGGCAATGGATTTCTAAGTCCACCGAGCCAGATAATTCAAGTAATGGAATGGTCACTCAAGAAGTGAGTGACTCTCCCATTTCCAATTAAGACTCATCAGGATAAGACCAGGACTGTATCTACAAGCAATATCCTAAGCAGTCCTAGAATGAAAATATGATCAAATCAGTATTTTAGATACATCAGGATCATGGTCGGTACATGACCTTACCGAGCTCAGTCGGGTGCAATAAGGCTTCTTTCACCAAGTTGCACTTACCGAGCATGGTTGGTTCTTCTCTTTACCGAGTTAAGGGCGGATTAACCTATTTTCTTTTGGTCACCGAGTTGCGAAGTTTAAACCGAGCTAGTGGATGACAGCCTGTCAATCGCAGCTACCTCCGTGCTGAACATTAATGACAAAATTTTCATCAAAAGGGCAAATTTCAACCTCATTTTTTCACCGCGAATTCGAGATTTTCAAAAGAGGGCTTTCAAGCGAATTCAAGTGAGTTGAAGAAATTTTCCAGCGAAGTATTCTTACGAAATCTTCTTACTCACCGAGCAGCAATGGCTTCCACAAGCACCAGCAGCAGCAAGGCGAAGAAAGGATCAGAAATGCTTGTGAAGGGAACGGAATGGAAGGCACCGACGTTCAAGCTTGTTCCTGCCATCGCTGAATCACTCGACCCGCATGGAGCTCAATCACAGATTCCTCCAAAGGTACTTCTAATCAATGATATTCGTACTCATTTCAAGTGTACTATGCAAGAAATAGGGACACTAGATATGGATAGCACCCTAGCCGACTTATGCATAGATGGAACCTTAAAACCTGAATTCAAACATTTGGAAACCAAAGGCTTAACCCATATCCCGCATCTGCCAAGAAGTTTCCAAGTGAAATGGGTGAGGTATATCTTGAGCCGAGTACATAATGGTCAATTGTGGTTGGAACAACCAGTTTTGATAACCAAGAAGATGATTCACAAAATCACGGGTCTCCCAATGCTCAGCAAAGCCAAAACCACCAAAACCCTAGGACGGGATGAGTTAGAGAAGAAAACCCAAGCCGAATGGGATGGCAGAGGTTTAAAACTCAACAATGTTTCAGATATAGAACTGAAATTTGGTATTTATGTTATTGCATACAAATTGTATAGTTCCAGCAGGCTGAATAGTGTACCTTGCGAAGCTATAGATTTGGCATATAAAATTGTGAAGAAAAATATGGAGTTTGACCTAGCAGATGTATTATTAAAACAATTCAATAAAAACATGGAAAGCATAAGGACTGCAAAGACAAACCCTTGTAAATTCGGTTCTTTGCTAGTTTGTTTATTCTTCTATGTACAGAAATTCTTTCCATCCAAAGGTACAGTTGTATGGAGGAAAGATACTCCAATTTTGTATCAAATAAATGAATTCATAGTAGATATGGGTATGAATTTTGACAAAGTAATGGACAATTATTTTGAAGATTTCAAGGAAAGGATGAACAACAGATTCAGAATACCTCCAAAACTTGTTCAAGAGTATAAGGATGATGTCTGTTTCATGGTTGACTGTGGCAAGGTATACATACAGGCAGTTAGACCCCGAGTTGCATGGGTGAAACCTCTTCCATATGAGGTAAATATTGATGAAACCAGGGATATCATTGAAGCACTGGTAAATGAGCCAGTAGACCCAAGGCAACGAATTTTTGGTACTTATGATGAAGCAAAGGCCAGAATTGAACTAGAAATCAAAATTCCACAGGCCATCAGCAAAGGTAAAAGGAAAATGGCCAAACTAAAAACTGAAATGAGTTCTCTTATGGTCACCGAGGGAAAAGGTGAAGATAAAGAAAGTGAAGAAGAAAAAGAAGGAGAAAAAGAATCAGAAAAAGAGCAACCGGCAAAGAAGAAAGGCAAGGTAATCATTACCAAGCCCAAGAAGCAGCCTACTGCAGTATTCACTCGAAGAACGAGAAAAGGTATTCAGGAACCTGTATTGGTCAAACCTGCACCTACATTCGAGCAAAGGCTCAAAACATTGGAAGAAGGAGCTGGCATTGCAAATTTCAAGGCATTGAGATTTTAGACAAGGACTGATGCAGAGAAAATGCAAATTGAGGAACTGGTACTTAACAAAATGGGAAAATGGAAATACTCCCCAGACCAGATTGCTGCTCATATCCCTAAAGAACTACTGGAGAGAGTACAACCAAGATGGGAGTTAGCCACCAAGACGGTAAAAGATATATATGAGCAATGCCTGAAGAATCTTTGGCCTAGTCTCACTGGAGCTGAGGTAAAATCTGAATTGAAAACCTATGAAGGTAAAATGATGATCAGATTCCACACTTGTTTAGTTTTGATCAAAGATATAGAGCATGTTGTAAATGATACTACAAACATGTGGAAAAACATCTATCATCTACATAAGCCTAGTGTAGACCCAGTAGAAATAAAGGATGATGACAACAGCAGCAGCAGTGATGAATCAGATAAGCACTCCATCCATCACAGTTACACCAGGAGAGTTGCATGCAATGATGGAAGAAAAGGAGGAAGAAGACAAAGAGGAAGAAGCTGAAGAGGAAGATAAGGAGGACGATACGGTAAAAATTGCAGCAGCAGTTATTGCATCCCTTCCTCACTCCCCAGACAAACCTATGACATCATCAAGGTTGGAGTCAGCTTCAGCAGGTTCATCTACACCAGTTTTACCATCTACACCTGCCATATCTCAGCTCCAGGTATCATCAGTGGAAGTGACTACCACTTCGTCTACCGAGCTGCACCCCTTTTCATCTACCGAGTTAGCCTCCTCGACTCCATCATCATCAGTTGGCATTGCTGTAAGTTCTCAAATTTTGACAACTCAAATTTGTTCTACAATTTTGTTGCCATCTACTTCAGGCACAGTAAGCTCAGATACTAAATTACCGAGTGTATCACCATTTTTGGCCAGCACTCAAATTTTTGACCCTGTACATACTTCTATTGGCACTCAAACCTCAAACATCCTAGTTTTTACTGATAGTCCTTCTATCTCTACTGTTGTGTCTATTCCAAAGGTCAAACCAGTCATCCCAGAAGTCAAACAAAAGCAACCATTAAGACTTATGATCACTGGAAAGGAAATTTATGAAGATATTGACTTGGACACAGAGATAATAATTCCAAAGATTGACTTTGATAATGCTACCATTGAAGAAATGAGGTATGCTAGTCAACTTATTGAGAAAAAGGCTACTCAGATGCAGTTAAGATCAGAAAGGGATAAGGAATATAGGATAATTGAGGAAGCCCGGAACATAATTACTGAGGCTATAGGTGTTGATGTTGATACTTCTCAACACATTTTGATTCAACTAGAAGAGACAGTTAATAAATTCAATGAAGAAGCCTCCAGACAAGAAAAGCTAATTGAGCGTGCAGAAAAGAAATTTGATAATAAGGTATTAGGGCACATTGCCCAGAACATTGCAATAAATCAGGTTGCATTAACCTCAGTTTTGGCAGATATGGAAAATTCTTTTAATAATGTAACATCTCTTTTTGCTAAACTTTGTGATGTTACCGAATACACTAAAGGAATAAGAGAAAAACTAAATAAAATTGATGAAGATCTGAAGGTAAGCGCACAGAACTTGAAGCTTGACCCCAGTTCAAGCTCATCTCATCACCTCAGAATCAATTTTTTGTCAGAGAAGCAGGCAGAGCTGTTGAGGGAAGACGAAAGGATCCGATCTACATTGATAGATATCCAAAACATGATCCTTCCCATCATGGATTCAATGCAGAAGCATATTGCACATTCAAAG
Organism: Cupressus sempervirens; assembly: GCA_028749045.1. NCBI lineage: Eukaryota > Viridiplantae > Streptophyta > Pinopsida > Cupressales > Cupressaceae > Cupressus > Cupressus sempervirens. The sequence goes on from CM053790.1 coordinate 560,575,365, forward strand.
ACATTAATCCATGATAATAACTTCTCCATTGCAGATCATGTGATTAAACTTTCGGCTGAAATTCAAATAGCTCTTTCTACCTGCAAAATTTTGCAAGAGAATTGGGATAAGACTCTCCAGCTTATTCTCCAGGTACATTCAGAGTTCATCTCTCATTTTGGTGTTTCCATATAAGTATATATATTCTTTATTCTTTGGCATTATTGTCAAAAAGGGGGAGATTATTGTTGGATATGTATACTATGGGTAAATAAGTGTTTTCAAAATTTTTACAAAGAAAGAGATATACAGCTCATGTAAATAATGTATGTACATTCTATGGGGGAGTTGTACATAAAAGCTATTCTATGGGGGAGTTATATATAACGAAGCTATGTATATTCAGAATCAGTCATCAGCATGTCAGATAAATTTTGTCTCATAAGTGTTTTTGTCACTAATGCCAAAGGGGGAGATTGTTGGCATTATGATACATTTTTGTCATTAGTTACAACACTTATTGGATTCTGAATGCTTACCGAGCTCACACCGGAAACCAAGCTTTACCTAGTACTCAGTGTTTACCGAGTAATCAAGGTGAACAAAGAAGTCAGTGTTTACCGAGTGATCAAGGTGAACAAAGCAATCAGTGTTTACCGAGTGATCAAGGTGAACAAAGCAATCAGTGTTTACCGAGTGATCAAGGTGAACAAAGCAATCAGTGTTTACCGAGCATTCAAGATAAAGAAAGGAATTAGTTTTGACCGAGTAAAGATGTACTAAGATGTAACCGAGAACTTCATGATAACCGAGCTCCTGAGGTTATCAAGGAAATTAATTTTTACCGAGCTCAGACGGATATCAAGGAAACTAACTATCACCGAGTCCCAACGTTCTATCAAGTATTTCCTTTGATCACCGAGCAACAGTTCAGAAAGAAGTATTCATCGAGTGACATCTCTTCTACCGAGTCTCCAGTGGTTACCGAGTTCAGAACTATTCGAAGTGTTTAGTATGAACCGTGCCTTCACTTCTACCGAGTGCATGACAATGCCGAGTAACGCAGTGGACGCCGAGTATCAGAAGGACACCGAGTCAGTTTAGTGAACCTGAGTTTTTACCTTGGGCCGACTTTGTATAGAGATTTGCACTTGTTGTTTTAGCCGACCTTGCATTTATTGTTTAGCCGACCTTGCATGTATTATTTATATGGATAGTATATATATGCAATGTATTGTATCATTAAGAAATAGAGAAATAGCAAATGGTAATGAGTGGAAATATGAAAGTGTGAATATGTGAAAGTGCGAAAGAAATACATGCATGCGAAAGTATGTGGGCTGAATTGTGAAGATATTCAGCAGGTCTAGTTTTGAAGCAGAAAAGTTTTATCTATCACATCAAGGTGAATCAGAGCATAGCGGATCTTATCAGCAATCAGTTGTAATCAGATCCACTGTTTCATTCTAACAGGTGAATCAGTTTTTTGCAAATCCTTTAACAGGGTAGACTTAACAGTCTTTTGTAAATCTCCTAACAGAGTGTATACTTTATTGTATGTTTGGAAATCCTCTAACAAGGTGGATCTAGCAACCCTTTGTGCTCCTAACAGGGCAGATCACCAGAAGTGGTCATTGTAAGCCTTAACCGGCCAACTTCATACTGCAGTAACGAAGCTTGTGGGTTTCATCCCCACCCCAGTTTTACTTTCTATTTGGAAGGTTTCTGGGTCACCAAATCTGTGTGTTCAAATGTTGCAAATGATTTTGTTTCATGCTTACAATAGGTTACTTGGATGAATGATGAATATATCAGTATACAGTTTTATTGTTTGAAATTTTAGAAGTTACTGATTCACCCCTGCCCTCTCAGTAACTTGTCATATCTTGAATATTTCCAACAATTGTGCACTTTACAAAATGTGTCTTTGATTGTATGCTTTGCACTTTCTCTATATTGTTAGTTGATCAAGAAGAAGACAATAACTAGAGTGAATCCAAAATGTATGAATTTATTTTAACCAGCACCATTATATGACCTTGATCCATTTCTCTAGAAGATGAAAGAAAATGTGTCTTAAAATTTAAGGTTTTCCAAGTTTCTATTATTAATAAGGGAGATACACATATGATAATGTTGAAGTACCATAGTAGAATACAAGTTAAAGTAAATCTCCAATTATTTCTTTAGGACAAGTGATTTTGGGAGGGGACAATCATCATGTTCCCCATTTAAAACCCTACTTATAATGCCCTCTAAAGAAAGATTTAATAATAATGAAACCTTAAAATAAATAAACAATATAATTTTTTTTACAACATTATTATAAAATAATTACAATATAAATATAATAACTTGACTATACTATAATTAGTAATTAATAAATTACTATTATATTTATATTTATATTTTATAATATCTACTTATCTTAACCAAATAAAATAATTTTGAATATTTAAAATTTAATACTTAGTATACTCATGATAAACATATACCAAAGTCATGTTCACATGACATGTCTCTCTAAAGAGATGTTACAAGGGTATAAATGGCAAGGTTGCATGAATTCCATGGTACTTGTACCCAAGTACCAAGTACATGTATCCTAAGTACTAGGTACTTGATGGCGAGCATCATAGCTAAAGAACTTGATTACGAATTTTTTATTTTTTATTTGCATATCAACTTCGTGTTTATCAAGCTTAACTCAATACTTAATCAGTTTGAAACTATGATGCAATATTGATTAACAATAAACTTTATCACCATTCAAGTCTCAAGTTTACCATTTGCAATAAGTCATTGTCATATAATTTATGATCTTCTTGTTCATGGTTAAAGTCTTCCTTTTGTGTTATGCACCTAAACATTTATCATATATTATTATTACAAACATAGAAAATCTAAATTTGTAAATAGTAGATTACATTTACAAACTTTATCACTGTTCTTGTTTTGTAAAACTATTGTCACGACTCATAATTTTAGATTTTCTATAAATATAAAAGTATAATTAAAATTAAAGTTTGACATACCCAATTACCCATCCCCTATTATGAAAAATACCCCTACCAATACCTTTAAGTACCCCAAATACCCCATCCGTGCAACCTTCATAAATGGGAATAGATCCCCATCCCAAGGCATTGCAATACTTCTATTACCTCTGCAACTCAATGGATCAAATAAGAAAGGAAGGGAATCGTATGAAGCAAAATTAAAATAAGGAATAAGAAATATTAAAGGTATTTGCACTGATCATATTGAGGGAAATCATCAACAGAAAAGGGAAAGGGCAAAGACTAATTCATGTCTCAGCTTTTGCGGGAGCTTTATAAGCAAATTACTATTCATCACAATCCTAAAATCATTCCCTTGCGTGAGACGATATTGGGGCACATTCCCTAAGAACAGACATCCATTCGCATGTGACACTGGTGCACCCTTCCTGCCATGGCTACAAACAATGTCTTTGATGATTACTGGGACCGTTTGCTACTCTGCTCAACAAAATAAACGCTTCTCTCGAAATAATGGCCCCATCACATAAACTAATCTCTGATTTTTTTTAAAAAAAACTCATTGTCGAAGAGTTTCCAGATTCCTGATCATTGTTGTAAGACTGTGACCTCATATTTGAAGTATACATTGTCTGACACTGTGTTTCTTTGTCTTTCTCGTGCCCGGTACATTATAAAGTTCTTTCATATTTTGGCGACATTACACAAGGTAATAACACAAAAAGGAAATGAAATATTAGAAACAAACTGAAACAAATTTTCCCACACATGAAAGGAAAGATGCATACCGTATTTTGGAACAAAGTAGCTTTTGGTCATCCAACAACTTCTCTGTCCATGAAGGCTTCGTAAAATTCAAGTCCTTTAAATCTGATTTTCGTTGAAGAATGGTATCTTCTAGAGAATATAGTGATGTAAGTGGCAGTCTTTTTACTTCGACCTGAGAACACACAAACTAAAATGAATAAGCAATTTTCTCCAGAAAATATCCACACATTCAAATCATCGATATTTTCTTTTTAAATGCTCATTGTTAAAACTGAAGCTTGACTATGCAATGCTTATTTTCAATAAACACATAAACATGATAACATGCTTCAAACTTGCTATAAAAGAAGCAATGTCAGACAATGCAGCTCTTGTACATTTGATTTTTTGACAAAATCAGATGCTGCAGTAAAATAACAGGTCTCCTTCCCTGTGTGACACGTTGGACCATCAGGCTTTCCAAGGTATATTATCTGCAAAAGCAGGAGTTTGTATTCAATGTCTTCCATAAATTTGGAGCAACCCTTAAATTAGTTTAAGGATTGCTATTTCATATAGGCTGCAAAATTCAACAAGGAATACAAGATGCAGAAGTTTAAAAATTATCATCGAATCACTGTTCCAGTCTAGTCTGTTGGTTAACAGTTTGTTCTTCTGTTAGATTTTAAAACCTTTTAATGTCCAATTCTTTGGAGAAACAGAAGGATGTCACCAACAAATGGGTCAGTGTATGTGTTCTATCACTACCTTCTGAATTACAAGGTACAACTCCATTAGAATTTGCAATGATGCACAATGAATATGTCTTTCTTAGATCAAGTTTTGATAGAATAAGCGATTAACTTGAGAGCAGTAAAGGCTTACCAAATTGCTTGTAGACACAAAAATTTTAGGCAAAATGGATTGGGACAACTTATCACACCCAATGGAATGACTATAGTAGGTTATCTTCAAATTTCTGAACTCTTACTTATAATCTAAATGTAGATTAATTATCTAAATGCAAAAGAGGAAAGGAAGAAGAGATGCACATGAAGGAAAATAGAATTTATTTAACTATTATACTTAGATGAAATGAAATCCAAGAAGTTGCTAATAGATTCATCCACATTTATTCTTCAATTCCCAATGAAACTAATTTTAACATGCCATGGAATAAACAAGAGGAGAGGCAAAATCATATAAAAGTAAATAAATTACTTATAATGTAAATACCAGGGTGAAATGGAATCTATGAGGTGATCATAGAATCACATGTAATCATCCTTCAATTCTCAATGTAGAAATAATCTATGAATTGAATGGGAAACAAAACATGAAGAGAAAACTGGGTAAATTGAATTACAAAGCCAATTCAGCATCAAGTTTGCCAACCTTTGTATGGACACATGGCATCTTCCCCATTGATGATCTTGACTCCATGGCACTTTTGAAAACATATGGTGACTATTTATCTTCATGCTACTTCTAGAACCTTGCAAAAATCTTTATTTTCATCATATTTTGTTGTTTGGCATTAGGTCTATGTAATTCATATTTCAATGATCACAGCTATTTGAATTCTAGCCATTGATCTTAGATCAATGATCAAGATTAAACCTAACAATCTTCCTTATTTCTCCCTTTTTATTCCTTCGCAACTATCATTCTGATGCCTTTACTCGATGCGATGATTAAATGATAGGCTCTCGCTACTTTGATGTGTTGACTAATGGTTGTATTTAACCACTTGCGACCATTTGAATACACATTGTCACTCTTTTATAGCTTTAACTCATGATTAACATTAACCACTTGTGAAAGTGTGACAGTTCAAATTTTAAATATCTTGGGTTACATTTTACAGTTTCTCGCGTCACTAGTAGATTTAGGCTTAAATTTTGATGCAAAAAGGTCAAAATTTTGACAAGAGTAGGTTGATAAGACGACCAAGCTTGCTGTTGGTCTTTTTTGGTCAATTTTTCTCCACATATATTTTGCGTCAAAATTTTGACTACATAAAGGTAGACTTACTGACACGAATTTCGTCGATTTCCCTGGTCTAAGATAAAGTGGTATTTCCTCATTTGCCAGCGCTGCTCGTCGAAATTTTGACGGAAACCTTCATAATTTTGCGTTGAAATTGCGACGAATCCAATTTACATTTCTCTGTTGGTGGCATACAAGTGACGCCAAAGTGGACCAATTTTGCGTTGAAATTTCGACCAAAATATTGCATTTGCATTGAAATTGCGACGAAAGCAATTTACATTTCTCCACCGATGCCATACAAGTGACGCCAAAGTGGACCAATTTTGCCTCAAAATTTTGACAAAAATATTGCATTTGTGTTGAAATTAAGACCAAGATATGTAGAAATTTCAATAAGCTATCCCATTTATTGTAAAAGCTTTGCTCTCAAAGGAGCCTTCTAAACTGCACAAAACTTGATTCTAAAGTGTAATTGCTTGGTGCATGAGAGTCAGCGTATCGTGCACATTTCTACCTCCACACCATTGTTTCATTTGTCACATAATTTATTTCATACAAAACAATGGGAAGGAGGAAGAAATGTGCACGATATCTTGAGTCTCCACCGAGCAATTATGCTTTACAACTCAAATTTTGTGCAGTTTAAAAGGCTCCTATGAGAGCAAAGCCTTTGCAATAATTGGCACAGCGCGTCAAAATTTTGGTTCTTGCAGGGAAGAATAAAACTGGGAAAGAATTATTTATCAGGAATGAAAGCCAATAATTTCATCTATTTTTCAAATAGATAAACATGACAAAAAAACTTACAGTCCCTATCACATCATCATAAGAGCGCATATATAACTATAACTATGTCTAAAACCAACATAATTTACAAATATCCACAATTCAAATATTATCTTTTGATGTTTTCTTTAATGCAAAGTTTTAAGTCAACTATGTTATCACCTTGGATGTAATACCAAACTTTCATTAGGCTAAAGACTGCAGCAAGATTTACGATTTACAAATGCAAGGAGAACTACCCAACCAAAGTAGAAAATGACATGAAAAGTTAACAATCTATCAATTAACAATATAGATGAAATATTTCTAGCAATTGAACTGTACATTATAGAAACAAAAAATTGCCTTAAAATTGACACCTCACTAGTTGTTCATTTGTATCCTTAATGGCTTCACAAAAGTTGAAAGCTTACGATTTGTCAAGAACACAAAAGGCACTCATAGTTCAGCTACGTCAATAAAGCTAAAGTAATTCAATTGCATGGTGAGGGCAAGAGATTGTCAATATCGATTGTGGAGTTGTAGATAGGTAAGCGACAAACATAAAAAGGTAGTACAAGATTTTAATAGCAATTGTGACCTTCACAGTTTTTCTCAGTAGTTTTGGGTCATTAAATTGGATAGAAAATTGATAGTAAAATGTAAAAGAGAGCACACATAATGTCACATCAAAATAAGTTTGCATCCTACATATGAGTATGCATCAAAACTGAATTTTTACCTACTCAATCAATCTATATCAATAAATAAATAAGATATTTTTGTAATACAAAATTCTTGAACCCTATTCGACTGTAATCTTTCAAACCTACAAAATTAAAAAAAAGCCATAACAACTAAAATAAAAGGATTTATTTCTAACAAATTATCACAGATGCTTTATGTATACCTTAGGACATGATACAAGCTATTTCACAAGCAACACTAAACATTCCAATTTTTTTCTCTTTTAATAGAGTGATGATAAACTATATGCAAAGTAGAAATAGTGCAACATAATAGATGATTAGTATCTACAATTTTTAATACTGAAAATTATAAAGAATGTAATACTCACAAGTGTCGTTGCCTAAGAGAATGCAACCCAAGTTTATCATTATCTCTGCAGCATTCATTGCATTGGGAATATCCTACTTATTTGCAAACACCAGTAGCACTACATCTTGTAGTTCATCTTGCAAGAAAAAGAAACTTAAATGATAAAAAAATATTCTATGAATAACATGAAAATAATTGTTAAAAGAATGAGGCCAATTTTACACATAATAACCAAAGTTGCCATGAGAAAGACATGAAATCTTCTTGATCCATTTTCCAATTGTGTTTATACAATCCTAAAAATTCACTTTGGTAGTTCTGACTAATTATTGTTGGAAGGATTTTGTTTGCTTCATCAAACGAGTGTATATTGTAGTCTTGGCTTCTTGTATTTTTCAAGATAGTATCATTACTCTTCTAGTATTGTTCAATATGAAAGGATGATATTGATATGTTGTTTTTCTATAATAGCGAAAAAGGGGTTGTTAACCTTTACACAAACAAGGGATGAAAGCATAAACATAGGGCATCAACAACACAACAAAATAAACCTTTTCCTATGCACTTGGACAAAAGTATAAGCATTGCTATTGTTAGGATTGCAACAAAGGAAACCCCACTACAACCTATCAACAAGGCCCAAGAGTGATTATTTAAGAGTCAGCATTATCAGTAGAATTTTTTTCAAAACAAAAGTGGGAGTAGTAACTTCAACAACATAGGCGATAAGGCTAGTGGGCATCGCACCTGAAATATGGTCTAACATCCAAAATTGTGACAAGAATGGAAGCGATAGAAGTCTAGCTCAGACCAACAGCATGAGAAGCATCAATATAATCAAAAAAAGTTTCTTCTTCATTAGAAAACAAGTCCTCAAAAGTAAAATCTAAAATAGAATTAGAAGCTCTAATTGTCAAATGGTCATTTTTCATGGCCCTCCATCAAGTGACAGCACCTATCATACACAAAATGGCAATCATTAGGCATGTATCCTATAGAGATGCAATCTCTACAACAAAATGGAAAACCCTTATATTCAATGCTTCACCCATGGCCTCTCATCAACCATGATTGAAGTGGAGAGATCTCTATTTCAAATAGAATACAAACATAGAATAGCCCAAAATTGTACTAGATCCATCCAATTTTAGGAACTAGCAAAGGGAATTTCCAATGGCCTCGGGAAAAATAACTCACAAAAGTGAAATGAAGATGAGGAAGAAAAACCCAAACATAACTCACATAGGTATAGCTCAATGTCACCAAACATTAGGGACTTCAAAGAATTAGTCACCCAACGGTGTAAATCTTAAAGGCACTAGAGACTCTAAGAATTTATAGAACATACTTCTGCACTGATTAAAGTCCATGTTATCACCACAAAATAGGACAAACTTTGCATAAGACTTGACATCCCAAGCGTAGCTCCTTGAACCAAAATTTGATAGACAATTATCTAGAGCATTCAGTGGGTCTAGAACCACCAACAAGAGAAAATATCCTAGCACCTAGAAGCCTAGCTTTGCACTACACCAGGAGAGTCAAACCCCAACAAAAACTATCCAATGGATCTCTTCAGATGGGGTGTGTTATGAGTATATTAAGTTCCCCTCTTTCTCCAGAGTGGAAAACATCATGAATTTTGAGTTCAGATCTACGTTATGTAATACTACTTTACTCATGTTTAGAGACCCTTACAATATATTTAAAGATACTTATTATATCTACTCTATAATAAATGGTAGTGTAATAGCATACTAGCATCAGAGTTCATAACCCACATCAATAGTGGTTAGTTACACAAGAAGAAGCATCAAACATGGGACATGAGAAACAAATTCATATTGATTTGTCCTCTATTATCAAAGGATCATAGTAAGGCACAACACAAATTCTCAAATATAAATAATAGTCAACTATCATTTTACTAAGATCCCTATGAAAATGTAGCACTGAAATACAATAGACATTGGAGTTAGGAATTTGGTTGACAACCAAAATCAATTGAATTGAAATAAGAAACTTCACAAAAGAATCAACTAAATATGTAATTTTAAGCATATTTTTCTACTCAAAATGTTACGACTTCTTCCTTATTGACCTTAAACTCATGACATTTTCTAGTTTTACAGGGGGAAACACAATCTCTCCAACTTTTAGTTCTAAATGGCTTCTGCCTTAGGTACATAGAGTCTTTGAACTAGATAGATAAAATACACAACCATGCTAAAGACAATAGAAATAGAGGATAACATGGAAAATACCAAACAACAAGTTGGATGATGATGAAGACTACAGTGAAGGTAGAAGATCCTAGACATCATCAATTAATACCAAAATACCAAATGAAGTATACAAACTTGAAAAGATAAGACACACCTCACAACTAAATAAAACTCTAGAAGCTACCATCAAATGGCATGACATTGAATCATTACCAATAAATGAATACAACATAGAGAAGCTACTAGATATGGTATTTCTATTCATTTTTCAAATGAAAGAGTGCAATAGGTATGCAACCACAACTAAGGAAAGTGCAATTTCACACCATTTTCCATGTTCATGTTGAGATACAGACCTGTGCAATCCAATCTCCCAAGGAATAGACAACACCATGTATCTCCATCTTTGCCAAAATAGGATTTGTCATAAAGCAATGTTAGAATAGTTACTAAAATTGTCATAAATTATGTTGTTATAGTAAAAGAATACTTTAACTTAAGAAAAAAAAACTATACAATATTAAAACATGATATTGTGCTTTAAAAACTAAAAAGGTACCTATAATTAAGAACTTCATTTCAACTTGCAAATTGGTTGTCACTATTAACTATAAGCTTATCTTTAAAGTTTGAGCTTCACTTGGTTTCGAGAATAGTTAAATATTCTCTACTTAACAAGGCCAACCACGTGAAGGTGGAAGCTCATTTGGCCCCTCCCCCCCCCCCCCCCCCCCCCTAACATCACTCTAAATTCCCTATTGACATTTAATAACATTCAATTCATCCATTTTTTAAATATAACATTCAATCATTATAATCACATGATAACATTCATTAATACGTAAAATTCATAAACACACAACATTCATGAATAATTCAAAAGTAAGTCATTTATGAATAATTCATTAACACAATATTCATTAACACCCAATATTAATGAATAATATTCATTAACACACTATTCATTAACAATATTCAAGAGTAAGTCATTCATGAATAATCATATCTTTTCTGCTTTCTTGCCATTTCTTTTTTTCATAAAATTTCTAAGAGGAATATCAATGTCATTGTTATCCTCATTAACATTTAATAACATTCAATTCATCCATTTTTGAAATATAACATTCAATCATTATAGTCACATGATAACATTCATTAACACATAAAATTCATAAACACACAACATTCGTGAATAATTCATTAACACGCAACATTCAAGAGTAAGTCATTCCTAAATAATTCATTAACACCCACCATTAATGAATAATATTCATTAACACAATATTCATTAACAATATTCAAGAGTAAGTCATTCATGAATAATCATTTCTTTTTTGCTCTCTTGCCATTTCTTTTTTTCATAAAATTTCTAAGAGGAATATCAATGTCCTCGTCATCCCCCTCTTGTACTGGTTCTAACACATGTCTCCTCCTCATCCATTCAGGAACATCATGAGGCCATTGCACCAAAGGGGGTTCCACTGCAATAACAAGCACTCCATGAATTAAATTCGCAAAATTTTATATTAGTGAATTATGAGTTTTTATTTAAGTAAAAGAACTATAAATCAATAAATTAATTTAAAAGAACAAAACATAGATTTTCTTTACCTGAATGTGCGACATGATCTACCTGTTGATTAGTCTAAACATCCTCTGGCACTCGCTCAACATGACATGATTCTATATGCTCAACACAAAAAGGTTACACCAATTCAATTAAAGATGTTAAATTGTATTAATAATTATATAATTAGTTTTAAATAACAAATGAGCACCTCCATCGATAGTACAATGCACATCAGGGGGTTCATGATGCTATGTATGATCTGTGTCACGATTAATAGGCTACATTTCAATGTCATGCACATTATTATCAAATAAATTGTTGCTCAAGTATTCAATTTCTAATATATATGTTGGCATATTTACCTGTGCACATGATGCAAGAGACTGTTCAGTTGGGGCAATGGAAGTTTGCCATAGGCATTCAGCCACCGCTGCATAGCCTTGCTTGAAGGAAATTTTTTTGTTTTCTTCTGTGGCCTCTAGATTAAAATCAGCGCCCTACATTTTTTTATTAATTAACAAAATTATTTGCATTTTATAAATCATTTTTCTTTGCAATTCATTTATTGCGACTTATAACACGTGCTTTGATTTTTGAATATCCCCTAGAGCCAAGTCTGTGTTGCCCAACCTTTTCTAGCCTCACCTTTGTTGCCTTTGATGTGGTCTACAACCTATGAAAAGTTTGAAATATGTTAGATGATATAGATATAAAGATCAGTACTAAATAGTGGATTATTATATCGTATGAAGGTTTTAGCATAAAGTAGCATGTTCCACCAAAAATATGAAAAAAGGGAAGAAATTATAGCATCATACCTTTAATTGGCATGTGTAATCATGCTATTTATCCATGAAGTTCATGCTAAGTATTTATCCATATTCTGACATGCCTCTCCATAAAATTACACATCAATTTTGATAGTCTCTATTATCCATTGTCACACAAAGTAAATGATAAGCTAAAAGTTGAAACAACTAGTAGATTTTATAGATTAAATTTGTATCCCTATGTTCCACACTCAAAGTGTTTTTATCCCCAAGGCTGCAATAGGTATAAACTTGAGGGCAAATGTCAGATTTTAGATTGTTTTAGTAGCATTCCTTTTTACCCGTAGTTGAAAAGTAAGTATTTTTTTGTTTTCAATTTAAAAGACATCACGTTTGTGCATCAAGTGTTTCTTTAGCCTCCACACTGCATGGCACTAATTTTATAAATGGTGGTTGTAACTAAAACAAAATCCCCACTAATTTGCTAAGATAACTAGCAACTAATAGGAACTACCTAGCATTGTTCCAGCAGAAGACTAACAACTTAAAACTTTTCTTAGTCTATGTTTATTTTGATTGCTTTTGGCAGTGGAGTACCATTTAGAATGTTTGAGAAGATCAGAAATGTTACATCATAGTTTGGAGGATGTTTCGTATAGTCTACATCCACAAAAAATGATTTCAAAGTTGACACTTGGATAGAAAACTGGTTAGATAAGCTTCAACTATTCTTAAAAGTCACACAATAAAAGAAGAATTAAGGATAGAAAAAAATAAAAAGTCAACTTTAACACTTTTACTGTAGAAATTAAGAAAATTAGTATGTGCTCATGTTTAAACGACATAATTTTGATCCTATAAATAAGGTATAAGAGTTTAAGAAACAGTAAATTTCATAGAGTGGAAAGAAATAGCAGAAATTATCAGCATTATTTATAAGAATGAAATTTGGGTTAGAGTTTTCCAAAAAAAAATTCATAACTTTAAATACTTGCAAACAAATGCTTTCATGTAGATTAAAATAACATAAATGCTTACACTTGTAGGGGACAAGGCCAATAATGGAGAATGCATGCACAACTCCTCCAAATAAGGAAAGCATTGTAGAACTTTGACATTAGCAAAATCTTCATCATCAGAATAGGTGATTTTCTTGATCGATTTCACTTTTGCAAAATATTCTAGAAGTTGAGTGTCAGTTTTCAAATAGAGACATTTAGGTAAATAGAAGCTCACCATTATCTTACTAGGCAAATTGCAATCAATAATTCTAATTCTTTCTAAGAGTGGACAATTCACATCCAGTTTCATATATATATCATTGACATGTCAGAGGGGTGATACATTCAAAAGATCAAAACTAAGTGCTAATCAGAGCACTATCAATATCTCAAGTCTCAAAATGATACATCAAATATACAATGAATCTCATGATCAATATAAAGATACAAAAAGGAACAAAAGATAGCATGGACCTAACTACAACCTTCCCCCTCATCACCAGGAGGAGGAGGAGGAGTAACATCTGCATGTGCAGGAGGCACTACACCATCAGAAGCTCAAGCATAATCAAAGAACCTTGAGACATGTTGAGCTAGAGGTACTGCATTTTCATATACTACATAATAATGAGCAGCCCAAGAGGTATGATGACAGGTCTCATCTCGCTCTAACTATAGGTTTTAGGTATGATTACTATATTATATTAAAATTATTATATATCATTATATATTACAATTACTGAATATCATTTATCACCTATACTGCTAACACATACAACTATGGTACATGTAGTTGAGCATTACTATATTTTCAAGACATAATATAGCTATATGTGAAGTTATATATCATTGACAATTCACATCCAGTGTCATATATATATCATTGACATGAGCAGCTTGAGAGGTATGATGACAAGTCTCATATCACTCTAACTCTATCTATCTCTTTAGCTCTATGATCTCAGACCATAGATCTACTATCTCATAGTTCCCCTCTTCTAGCTAGTCATGCATCTCTAACTATAACTTGCACCTGTAACTTGCCCACCTAACTCTAAGAAGTCCTCAATCTCTCCGTCACATGTCATAGAGAATCTTGAGTCTGTGCTAATACATCTCCTATAGGTGAAACTTGTGGAGGCTAATTTAGCCTTTCATCGTCACCTCCTCCACCCACATCCTATTGTGGTGGCTCCTCTACCCTATGTCTCCTGGCATCACCTCCTACTACACCCATGGTGCTCATCTCACTGTGAGTTCTCACATGAGTAGGCCTATGCACCTATTCATTTTTGCTCGATCTAAGATCCAATCTAATAGTATGAGAAGGAATTGTAACAAGAACTACTAGTGGCCATTATAATGGTCTCTCCTCCCTCAAAGGATGTTCTTGTGGTTGCTGAACATCAGGGTGTGGTGCCTGACTAACTACCCCTATAGGATCAATTATATGAGGAAATGAATGTGTCGCCAAATGCTCTATGTACTAGGGAGTGACACCATCATTCACTAAATCTAGAAAGTAGTCCCACCTATGAATGGTAAGGCCACTAACATCTTCCATACATCTAATTGGGTCCAATCTAGGAGAACAACCTTTCTTTACCTCCTTGTTGAAGTAGGTGTAACTACAATACTCCTGTGATATATCATATTGATAGTTGAACTGTTTCTAGATATGGGTTAGCGGAAATCTCTCTATCTTCAATGAAGAATGGCCATTCAGTGGCTAAGATACCAACATGAATCCTAGCTAGGAGAAGACATCATCTTATGGCTCTATGCCTAGCCATGGTCTATATGTAACATACATCATGTCATCCAAATGAAGTCTCAAATAGTTTTTCTTACCCAGTGTAGGCTAGATCATCTCTCCACAATACCAATAAATATAAATCTACAAGGGTTGTTGTCAATCCTCAAAGATAGGAATGTGATTGTTGTCATTAACTTGTGTTTTTGGCATTGAACATGATGCTTATTACTTTTAGGAGACTGACCATTAGTAAAATTTTTGCAAACTTTTTCAAAAAAATTGTACTTGTCATTACAATTATTGAATATCATTTATCACCTATACTGCTAACACATACAACTATGGTACATCTAGTTGAGCATTACTATATTTTCAAGACATAATATAGCTATATGTGAAGTTATAAGCGCACTATTTATATCTTATGTAGGATTTATGCCGAGATTGAGATATATATAGTTGTGTCAGCATTGAGATTGAGATTTATAAGCAATTGTGTCAGCATATGAATTACATACCTTTCATCAATAGATAGATTAAATTGAGCTAGTTGAAATTGTTGATACTAAATTTGAACCCTAAATTTTCTCATTAATGTACTAGTAGTTAATACTATTGCATACCTTTTCAAATTTTTTGGTGTACTTTATTCTATATTTTTTGTTGTACTTTCTTTTGGACATTTCCTTTTCTCCTTTGCATCGAAAATGAACTCATTCCAGTCCCTCACTGAAACAAAGGGAGGACGCTTATACTTCGGGTTTAGGACGAGGCTCTTTCTATATATGTCCCTCACAACCTTAAGATGTCTGGAAGCTTTTTGTAACAATTTCTTATGATAAAAAATATTACTACCAAACTCATGCTCTATATTATTGATGAGCTCATCTTTTAATTTTTGATCTTGGCAGTTCCACCTTTTAAGAAAAAACACAAAATTGTTAGATATAGCTAGTATAAGAAAAGACCCGAAGGAAAGGAAAAATATTGCACCAATTAATGATATGGAAAAAAATAGTGGGATAAAATTAGTTCAGTTATGATGTTCCACCTTTTACGTATAGTGGGCCTGAATCTTCACAGTGCAAGGTCATAAAGCCTCCTATAAAATGTATCATTTCATGCAAAAAATGTCATGGGATAATTAATAGTAAGAACCATTAAAATGAATCATGTGAAGAATACTTTTTATAGTGAATAAAAAATACATAAATTGAGATACATTTCATCTTTTTAGTGATCTATTTCAGGGTTGGAGGATCAACTTGACCAAAATTGACCAAAAAGGACGTTTGGAAAAAAATTTAAAATGTCTAAAACCAGTCAAACTCTACCAGGGTTCTGTTGTTGATTTTCTGAAACTAAAAAATGTACTGTGACTATATTAATCAGTATACCTTGAAAAAAAAATGCAGTGCACAATACATATAACTTGCCATGACCTTCATTTTTTGTCATTCTTAATTGATGTTGTCACTGATCATACCTATGATTTTATGGAAAATGAATATTGCTAAAATAGATAGTGAAGCTAAAAGTGAGCACTCTAAAACTCTAATAGGCAATAGCAATGATGTGGGAAATTATTGAAAACTGAACATTGAATATGAAAGAAGACTCCCACTTTTGGTTCTCTATACAAAAATTGGTTAGTATCTTCTACCAAAAGCATGAAATTGCAATGTACTGAATTACTAAACTAGAGAATTACTGGTATAGACAAAAGGTCATTGACAATTTAGATGATCCTACCAAACCACTTCCTATCATGTTTAGGTCTTGCAAGAAAATCCTTATTACAATAAAAAAAAAATATTATTTAAAGTACCTAGAATCTTAGAACATTTCAAAGGCATTGATTCATCATCGTCAATCAACAACGATGTCTGCATAGCTCTCTTACTAGAAATACAGGTAGCTCCAGGAAATGATGGTGAATTATCACCAATACATGCACTATGATCTGCATTTGGTGGAGTACTAGATGGTGCATATCCTACCACACAAAAAACAATACACTATGTGATGCACCCAAGATTAAAGTACATATTATCAACTCATAATTAACAAAAAACCAAATATAACAAAACAAGGATTTGCTAGCTAGACGTCCCCTTGTTGCTGACATTGCAGTCGATAATCTCGTATGGGCGTCTGTCAACCTCTTAGGAGTCTCTTGCACTAGATGACTTGAACAATACATTGTTAGCAAAGACATTATGAAATAATAAAAGAGTTAAGAAGTTTTGAATGTTTGAAATAAAAAATTCCTTTTAACTTGTCAACTAAAAGATTATTTTACCAGTGGCAGTCGGAGCTCTGCTACTACCGGCCTCACTATGTTGTCTTTGACCAAGTTGTGGATCAGTTGCCAAAAATTCCTATATAACAAGAATTTAGTAGTTAAAGTTTCTTAAAACTCTTTAAAAAATTTGCATCAATAAAGTATTTTTGCCAATATTATATATTTTACTTCACAACATAAAAGATTATAAAATACAAATCTTTATTAAACTTTTCTTATAACTAAATATTCATTGGAGCTTACTTCATAACGATGAGCTTGTGCTCTTAAATCTGATTGCCTCTTCATCATCTCCTCGGATTCCATATTTACCTCATCCAAAATTTTCATTGCTTCCAAAAAAAAAAATTTAAATTTTTTCTTCAACTTTTTTATGAAATCAGGAGTTTCAGCAATATCCTCCTCAGAAGGCATAGCTAGTAGCTCGACACTTATTGATGCTACTTTACCCTTATCCTGAACATCAAATCGTGCGAGAAATATTAGTAAAACTATCATAAAAACTAAAAAACCGTAAATAAAATAATGTAATAATATAACATTTTTCAAGTATCTAATTTGTACAATTTCAAAAAGGTTTACCCTCGCTGAAGAAGGGTGCGAGTAGCATCCTAGTGACCTCTATCATCTGTTGGATCCATATCATCCTATCACAAAGATTAAACATAAAAAATTTAGCTAACTGAAAGCAATAGACAACAAAAAGAAAACTTATTAACAAAATGGTAAATAGTACTTACACCGTAAATAAAATAGCGTAATAATATAACATTTTTCAACTATCTAATTTTTACAATTTCAAAAAGGTTTACCCTCACTAAAGAAGGGGTGGGAGTAGCATCCTGGTGACCTCTATCATCTGTCAGATCCATATCGTCCTATCACAAAGATTAAACATAAAAAATTTAGCTAACTGAAAGCAATAGACAACAAAAAAAAAAACTTATTAACAAAATGGTAAAGAGTACTTATAGCCCTCATGATAGTAACTTTGTTTTTATCTATGCGATTTAAATGGTAATCGATTAGCAGTTCTTCCCCTGCACTTATTGATTTTATTACACAAACAAAAACTTCATTCCCCTCACATGCCTCAAATATGCAATTGGGTTGCTTACTAGTTGAAGAAGGTTACGTACTATTTATAAAACCTACAATATTACCTATTGCTTTTGGTCTTCCATCAATGTACATAGCAAATCTTTTACTTTGATCATTTTCTTTCCATTGTATATAATTGGTTGATACCCCATACTTATGCATACTTTTTTTATACCAAACAATTTGCATCCAATCATTGTAATTGTAACATGGACCGACATACTTGAACAATTTGACAACTTTTTTGTAACCTACCTTTATCCTATCCATGGAAAATAGGCCCAAACCATGTAATGACGATGGAGCAATGCGATATATCCTCTCATTAACACAAAAATCTGTGTTAATTGGAGGTAGCTCATTGGATACCCATTCTTTCTCAATGTGTGAGTACCGAAAGGGCACCTTGATGTCACCTTTGGTCTCATCATCATAAGAACATGACCCCCCATTAGCAAGGAAAAATTGCATGCGTTTATCAAATTTTTTTCTATTCTTTTGACCTCTAGTTGATCTCCCTATTTCAGCCATACTACATGTAGAGCTTTCATCTACCAGTTCCTCATTTCCCTCATTCGATGTAGATAGATCCAACAAGTACCTATTTGGTAGGTCTTGCAATCCATCAAATGGAAATTGAAAGTGACAAATATAAAATGTATCAGAAGAGGAATTTTTCTCTCCCAATATTTTATATCTTCTTTATTGATTTCTTTAGATGACAACCACCTCATGTATTTTCCAAGATCATATATAACCTGTTTGACATTTTTGGCAAAGTGGCATGGGAGAGATAGAGGTAGAATGTACTACAATATTTGTAAAATGATCTTGTAAATATTTTATAAAAGAATGCAATTGAAACTACATGTAGTATATAAATATATAGTGAATACTAAATAACATGAACTACCTTAATAAATGTATGACAATCGTGTGTTTCCAACCCTGGCCCAAATTCACTTTTATTTGATATGACATTGTTTATGTTCGCAGCAAATCCTATGGGAAATCATATTTTTTTTATGACTTCTTTTATAGCATTTCTCTGCTGCTCTAACAATAACCAACTAAGGGCACTTGTATGAATCTAGTCTCCATTGTTATTTGATCGAATCCCATTTTTTATTGCATGGTTGGAATCTTCAATGTCACTACAAGTTTTGACAATTTGATCTCTGTCACGCCTTCCATCCAAGATTTTCCATAATATCTTTGCTACATTCTTTCCAATATGCATAGGATCAACAAATGCACAATTGGGAGTTGTTCGTAGTATGACAACCTAGTAAATTGCATAGGATAAACTTTTAGTCCTTTTGGAAGTTGGTCATTGATGTCTTGACGACCTTCACAAGCATCAATCACATCATTAGTAAACAAAACACAATATCGAATTATAAATTTGAAACAAAAACCATCAAATGGAATGACATTACCTCGACGATTTATTTTATTGTATGCCAACTTCCATAGGTGAGGTGTCATTCTCTTTGGCTTTGACATAGTCTCTTCTAGACCATTGAAAAGATGTTTTTCGGTAATTCAGTACTTATTCTCATCAAACACCTGCTTTCTTAAACTTTTTGAATGACAATATTTCATCTTTGGACCACAAACTAGACATGCAAATTTACCCTTTGTCTAAAGACCTACAAGATCGTGTATAATTGGATTAAATGTGTTAACTTTGATATACCAAAAAAGATGTGTCAAGAAGAGAACATACCACAAAAATGTGTTAGCTCAGGGGCATCATGTATTGTCCGTACAAGCATTGCATGAAATTGAAATGTTCTTTGTCCTATTGGTCTATAAATGTCATACATAGTAACCCTATTCCATAACACCACCAACTCGTAAATAAGGGGTTCAATATATGCGTTGATATCTTTAACTTGGTACTTACCTAGTTGAATGAGCAAAAACATTACATAATTATTTTGACCATTTGATGGATTAGTAATAATAAATTAATTTAGATGACCACTAAATAAAAGAATACCTGGAACAATCAGTGTCAGCATTATGTGCTCTCTCTTTATGGACAACCAAGGAGGTATGTTATTGTTGATAACAAAAGCAGGCCACACCGAGTAAGTAGATCTCATCTATACATAAGGATTGACACTGTCTGTTGCCAATGAAAGCTTGAGACTACAAAGTTCTTCTTTAAAGTGTGGCCATTTTTGCTTTATTTCCTTAAATGTCAAACCATCTGCAGGCATTCGCATAATGTCATCTTGACTTCTATTGCATTCATGGTAATCTATAAATTGTGCCAAGCTATTGCACTTGAATAATCGTTGCAAACATGGAATAATGGGAATATGCCGAAGAACCTTGCAAGGCACATTTTTTGTTAATCAATCTAATTGATATCTACTGATATGACAAGTAGGGCATTGTGTTGCAAATTCATGCTATTTATGATATAGAATATGATTTTTTGGACATGCATGTATTGTTTGATACTCCATTACAATATCTTTCATAATGGCAGATAATTCTCGGTATGAGTGAGGTAGAATGTTTGATGGTGGTAACAAATGCTCACCTATCAACCTACGACCAAAAATATAATTTCTTAATTTAAATAATATTAATTGCTACACGAACCCAATGTTAATTGTAAGGGAACTACAAGTAAAATAATGAAAGATGATGGCATACGTTAACATACGTGTCATTGCTACATTGGATAAACTATTCATAACCTTCAAGTTCACCAATAGCAATACCACGGCAAGAAGAGTTGTTTTGGAGCCTTCATATAGGGACTGTTGTGCCTTCTCAAGTAAACATACATCAAGCTCTACATCATCATCATCATCATCTTGATCATCGTGATCTTCATCATCCTAGTCTTCTTCCATGGTATCATTACCTTCTACTTCAATATTCACACCTCCATGTTCCCTCATTTGGAAATTTGCATTCTCTGAATTGTCATGGTCCATAACATGAAACTCAAGGATGTTGACCTATATTAAAATGATGACCTTATATTAACCATGACCACAATGTCATCATCAAATCATGTCTTATGTAATTTATAAACTATTAAAATACATACCAATGGGTGATACTCGTTTCCCCCTTCAATGTGACCATGTTACATACAATGTTGCTCAGCTATTGTGATTAGATATCTTCGAGTCTTTAAGCCCTTAAACATTTTGCAAGGACAATAAAATTTTCCATCACCTTTTCTTTTCAAGTTAGAGCACAGTCTAGCAATTGTCTCCCTATTTCTTTGTGTGTTGATATTGTCAGACATGGTCTTTCTTGAATGGAATGACTCATTGGTGGAAGAAGGATGATTTGTTTCCAACCTACAGATGGAGTAGTAAGAGGAAGACACATATAAAAAGGACTAAGGCCTCTAAACCAAGTAGGAGTTAGGACATGCCGGAGTGGAGTCAGCCCAAAATATTTTAGAATCTTGAAGAACCTGGTAAAGGGTATCTGGAAAGGTGAAAATAACAAGTATTTTTACAGCTTCAAAGGAGGAATCAAGAGCATTATAAATAATGAAGAAGAAACTTAAATCCATACAACTTCACCTCTATTTACAATTTCACCTTTCTGCAAGTGAAATATGATAACATAAAAAATTTCCAATCACATTTTCACTTAAAAAAGAACACCAAATATACCTTTGCTACAATATCTTCTTCAAATTCTTGGCTATCAGATTCTTTAGAACTGCAAGCTCCTGTGCAAAAAAAAGATGAGATGTACTAAGTAATTTTTTATGGGAAATATTTAAACAAATCAACTATCAAAAAAACAATTTATGAAATTCAGTTGCTTTATTATGTACTGAAGACTTGGCAATATGTTCCCAAGTCTATCTATAGAATGCCTAGTTACATGGTTGTTTGCAAATAGTCTACTATGGTGCTGCTTTTGAACAAAAAAAAATGTCACTAGGGCTGGTAATTTGCCTCAAGAGATGCATAAGCCTGTTGACACCATAGAACTTTTAGTTCATATAGCATTCAGCTATCTTCTTTAACAAAATCCAAAGAGAATACAAACTAACTAATGAGCCGTGACTATCTCAATTAAATAGCAAGTACTATATTGAGTATTAGGAAACTGACCTTGCGAATAGCATCCTATTCATAAAGTATTAGGAAAATGACCTTGCTCATTAGTTTAACATAGATTAGTGAACATAAAATTCATAATAAAAATCTGATTTTTTTCCACACTTGTTCAAACTATATAATGAAATGACAAAAAATGAATTGTATATGAGTCATTCCAAACCCTTAGCTTTTAATACACTTCATAGATGAGATTGCATTATATGGTTTGAACAAGATGTGGAAAAACATCAAATGACATGGATATAAGCATTCTCACACCATGAGTGAAGCAACAATTGCATAAAGCTTTATTGCAAAAAAATTGTCAATATTATTTACATTGTACATACTTGTTTATATAATGCTTCAATTCCTAAACTAAGAAACTATACCTAGTGTCTAACCATGCATAAAAATAAAATTACAATGCAAATGTATGAAATTATATGCATAACTACTCCTATACTAGTTTATAATACTAGATTATAATACAAAAATCCTCATCTGAGATTTAGAATACTACTTTGATGATAAGTCCGAGGATTTTGTGACCTAGACCAACACACAAGCTAATGGAATAAGATGGTCACATAATAATGAGAAGAAAGAGGATCAAAAGTTCAGAGTTACTAACTCAAAAAACTTAAAAATGATCCCATTGAGGTCTTCTATGAGGAACTCTCATGCACATTAAAAACTACACATGCCTCCATATAGGTAAAACTTCAAAAGATGAAAATAAAAAGCCTGCATGCAGTTTGGTAGGCACTACTCCATGTGGGAACTGTTAGTTAAATGGCACAATTCCCATCAAAACATGAAAAATTACCTACAAATTATTAAGAAGCAACACTTTGAAAACAAAACTCAAGGGGCATATGGGAAAGTGATGAGAGAATTGCCATTACCAAGGGAAGCCAACTCTTTTTTCTCATCCATATTGGATCTAGTGGATGAGATCCAACTTTAGGATATGTCCTAAGGATTTCTACTTCTCATCCACTAAAGAAAAGTATGTCTGATAGTAACAACGTATGTCATTTGGTATGCCAATAGAATTGCTAGAAGTCTTCACAATCTACTCCTTCCATGCTACAAGGCTTTTGAATGATCTCTTTCAATGCCTTATCAATGGCTTCTCTTGCCTATTTTCCCTTGGATAGTTAAAAGCCTGATGGTGAGTGTAAGATACAAAACTCTACTATTGCTACTCTAATAACAAGGTTAAGAAATGATGCCCACAACCATTTGTTGTTTGTTTCATAATCCTAAATATAATTAAAATTGGTTTATACAAACTTCCATTGTATTTACCTATTTTCAATGGTCCAATTTTGAAAAATTTGTTCTTGGTTCAATTGAGAAGTTCAAGAGGTCATAAAGTGTTTTAAGCACTTTCTAACTCTCCAGCACACATCACAACCTATCAGGCACTATTTGACACCTTACTATACTAATGCCCACCAAGATCTTGCTTGCAATACTTTATGTTGCATCACGTCTATATATATTCCATATGAACATATTGAAATATAAAAACAAAAACAATGACAATGAAAATAATTGGATGACACACAACAGAAAAAGGCCTGATTTGGGGAAGACTCTCTGACAGTAGACAACTAAATACAGTAGGGCTTTATTAGCTCCTGCCTAGCCAAGGAAGAATGCCTTACAAACAGTCTATACAAAAGCATGAGCAGAGAGTTAAAGAAGATTTTCTAGGAAAAAAAAACAACATCCTTTCATTTTAAGATGATATATAAAGGCATTCTTCCAGAGAGGGGCCAACTCAGTTCATTTTGAGTTTGTTGGGTTTAAACCATAGGCATTACTACATCGAACTAGATCTAAAATAACCTTTATATTAGACCTAGATCCAGGGACTATGAGTGCCAAACTAATAACTTAGCTTTTTGTACAATCAAATCAACATATTAAAGACATAAAGCCATTTGTACAAGGGTGATATTTCCTCAAGTTTTCTTTGTTGCCAAATTCCTTTAGATAAAGATAGCTACTGTAAATAAGTGGATAGATTCACCCAAGAATTTCTCCTGTATATGGAATTCCTTTTCAATTTTGGAAGGATAATTTCACAAATATTGTAATGTAAAATTCTAAAATTAGTTCATCAAGACACAAAACCAACAAATGTCTGCCAAATCTTATGAGAGAGAAATAAAAAAATGATCAGGAAATTGAAGTGGGTTATAGGATCAGACATTTCACATACATTTCCATGTAATTATTGGTCTACAAGGTTGAGCCCTATCTTCCTTATGAGAGTAGTTTTGGTTTGGATAATAGTTTATAAAGCAAAAAAGCTATGTTGTGGACTAAATCCTTTTGTAGATACATATCTGAATTAGAGAAGATTATAGTGCCAGGTTTTATTATAAATGATTTTTTTGTGATTTGACTTCCATATCCTTGAATCTTGATCTTAATGTTTTGTTTTAATTTGTATTTTGATTATGTAGGTATAATGGGAGAGAATTGGGGTATATATAATTTCTTTTCTTCCTCGTAAAATTGAGCTTCAAATGAGGTTCAAGGGTGGACCCAATATCCATTTGCATTGGATTTTCTGTAAGGTTTACAATTTTGGCAGGTTCGAATTGCATTTTGAATGGGTGTCATGGGTGGTGGCGGCATTGCTCTATTCCAGAATTGCTCCAAAAATCCAAAGGTGAGTCATTTTATCCAATTAGATTGGATTTGCTGAAAGTTTTTAATATTCTAGTTGATTGGAAAATTATTTTATTCTTTTAGTTGTCATCTTTTCTTAGTTTTCAATCTTATCCATATTAGACATGGTTTTTTACTCTTGTTAATTGAGACTTTCACTCCTTTATTAATATTGAATCTCTAGGTAATCATTTTTGTGTGTCATTACATTTTGCAATACCCCTGTCTCTAAGATGTTTTGGATATCCAGGCATTATATCAATCCTGGCCATGCATCTACATGAAATTTCATTTTAAGCCACTAAAATCTATATATTCAATGATATACTCCTCTCTAATTAGTTTCTGAGAAAATAGATACTAACAATATAATTACACTGTGGGATTTATACTTCTATGAAATACATAAATTCTGAAATCTTTGAACTTAGGAAAATTTGACATATCTATCTATGAAGTCTTCAAAGATAGCTGAAAATATCATGACTTTATCTTTGATGCCTTCACAGATCACACAAAGTGAATTTTTTTTGAAGCCCTTGAAGATTACTGAAAATATTGTAAATTAATCTATGAATCCTTCAAAGATCAGTAAAAAATAATTGTAAATTTTGATCTATGAAGCCTCCAAACATGACCTTGATCTCAGTTCCGAAGAACAATGTGGTTGCATCACAAATCATTTGTTGTTAAAAAAAAACATGTTAACAAGGTTATAGTAGTATATTAGTTCATGTTAAGGGTTCCAATATATATCTTCATAAGTCACACAATATGATCATATCCCTCTTATTTGATTAATTTTCTATATCCATTAGGAATGATTTTTGAATTTTTATGTGCATTGATGAATTTTTTTGTGCATTGACTCTTTTCTAACAAAATGAATATGTTGTGAAATCTTTTCTAATAGTGCCTTATCAACCATGAACATGGTTGTGAGGTAATATGTTTGGTATCCAACCTCAACAAAAATTGGTTCTGTAGAATAAGAGCATAGCATAATTTCATAAGCTATGTCAACTTCTTCCCCTGCATGCTCCAAGAGGTTTGAAAATTATATTTGGAAAATAAATGTTGATGACAGTCCTCATTAATTATAATCCACCTTTTCCTAGTCTATTTAGAATAATATTTACTCTGTTAGATCTAATCTGTTAGTATATCAGATAAGATTTGGGGACATTACATTGTGATAGAGGAGTGAATCTAAGTAAGAAAAAGACTAAAACTACACTAGCAACCAAAGTAGGTCATTGAGTTACAAGCTCAATCACAATCACAATCACAAGAAATAGCTCATGGATAGATGAATGAAAGGGGGTATATTTTTTGGATGATAATAGCTCACAAAGATCGCAAATCAGACTTCACAATCCATCAAGCTTGAGTTCCCTTCTAACATCTCAATGTATCATACCTTGAATACATAGGATTAGCAGCACGTAGATCAGCAAAATGGAGCAATTCCAATTGATAGATGAATATGTTTAAGTTCATTTCCATCATCTTGGTGTATTAGACCCTTGATGTATAAAAATATCAACTCATTGATCATGACATATGCTTGCAATTTTGCGAATTGACTATTTATTATTTATTCAATATTTTTAGGCATCTGTCCCAATTGATTTTTTATTTCCAATATCTCTATTCTTTTGCATTACTATTTTCTATCTTATTTTTCATTCTATGATTTGTTTCAATACATACATAGACTATTGACTTAAGATTTCTTCCTTTTGTCTATTTCTTACTGGTAGCCCAGAAGTGGGTATTATAATGGGCTCAGATTCTAATCTGCCAGTCATGACAGCTGCTGTAGAAATTCTCAAATCATTTAGTGTCTCATACGAGGTTGATTTGTGAAGCCTATTTGAATTGCACATAATTTCCTGAAGAATAATTTTAAGAAATTCTTAAGTGAATGGAATGCAACAATATTTGGTACCACACATTTTGATAAGATATTTGAATTCTAGTTGTGTTGCATATAACCATTGAATCTGCTCACTGAACACCTGATGGAATGTGAGAATATGCTAAAGAGGTCCATGGAAAAGGAATCAAAATTCAATTCTTAGGTGGGTACACTTTTCAATTGTAAAGATTAATTTTAGTATATTGTTAAATCCAAAAACTCAAATTTCAAAAGTTAAATCTCTTTGCTATGTTTTGCTTTAGCACTACTTAATTAGGCTCCATAACATCAACTCAATGAATATGAAGTTTTTAAAGAAATAATGAAATTAAAAAATTGGGTACATGAAAGATGAATTAGCATTTCAAACACCTGAAGTATTGATAGTAGGGAGTCCATTTCATCCAGTGATGAACCTTTAACTGGGACACCAAGAACAATAAGTGTAGTCATCGAAGCTATTATACCTGTGTTATAACTTAATTGTTTCATTAATAAAGATTCAAGAACCCATCAAACATTTTGTTTCTTTTTACAGATGTGAAGCACAAATGACTTTATACATTATTATTTCATTCACTAGAGGTTCACTCACCAAGCAGGGGTGTTGCTGCACTTGCACTTGTTTTAATGACATTGCAAACATAATCATCAAATCTAGCTATTGCCATTCATGCAATGCATCAACAATCAAAGCATTTATGCCAAGGAGGCTTTTTGTTGGATGGAATAAACTCCTTGCCATCAATTGTTTAGGTGTTTGAAATGCCATTTCATTTTTCATGTACCAAATTTTCTATTTTAAAAATTTAACTCATAATATTTCATATTCATTGAGTTGATGCTATGTGGCCTATGTGGCTCTAAAGAAAAACATACCTAAAAGATTTGATACAAGAGTTTCTAGATTTAGTTTTATAGGGAAACTCATCCCTTCACTTGAATAGTTTAATGCATCTAACAACTAAATACTAAAAACATAACCTTCAAATATAACTACTATCATTTGTTCCATACATCAACTATCAAAATATTAATGCCTAGTGGGAATCTCAATTGTTCAGGCCAGAAACCCAGATGATTGAAAAAGTAACTCGATGGGTTTCAAACCTTTCCTTTTTAGCTAGAATCAGTGCCCATTCATATAAATATCTAGGAAACAAAAGAATCTATGTGTTTTATGAAGAATTTTGTAGATACTATAGTCACAACTCCAAGACTCCATAAATGTCCAAAATGATACAGGAGATATTTTTGTTCTTCTCAACCATACATAATCCTGAAGAGCTAGCAAAGTTTATGTAGCAAGTTGATTAAGTGAATTGGGTGCTTATACATAGGAAACCATCAATTGGAAATGAAGCGTGATATACATGTGGTGGAAATTGCTAAAGATATTATAGAGAAAAACTTTGTTCAAAATGACCTAATGGGTGCCATGGCTAAGATTGAGAAAAAATTGGTAGAAAAACGTGATAAGCACCTTGATTCCTTGCCTCTTCTTTCATTTCTGCCTCTTCTCCTAAATTGCTTGTGTAGCTCCCCCGCGCCCACTCTATAGAATCTTTGAAACCAGTGGAGATGAGAAATATTCTATTGACCTCATTATCCAAGCATATTCACATCCAAATTGACATGCACATGCCCTACGAGGGATATACCTGCCAATTTAACAGAACAATGAAATGGGTGGGGGTTAAACCCTTATTTAACAAAACAATGAAATGGACGAGCGCAATGCCCTTTTTCATTTTGTCATGTTCAACTAAGTGTTGGTCAAAATTTTGACCAATACGTATTTTTCCTTCCATATTGCGACCAATCTAAAACATTTTAATAAATGGTCACAAATTTTGGTCACAAAATCACCTCAAATGTACTAGTGCCTTAAAGTCTTTTAACTACATTACTGCATAACATTGTGATCACCTTACACTTAACTACCTAGATCACTTTTCCCAACTTTGTAAGTCAAATTCAAGAGTCAACTTAAGCCTCTGTGATAATGTGATGTTAGTTTTAATGTTTAACTGCTACCACTTTTTTCAAGTCGCAACCTTGTGAAAACTATTCACCTTAACTGTTATTATCTTTCGCAATGTCACAACCCAAATTCTTTTAGGCTAGATCTACATCGTAATCATGCAATCTTTGCAATTTGCAGCTTCGCAACTTGGAAACTACTAACTGCATGATTACCTGTAAAGATGTGATTGCATGTTTTCGCTCACTCCCGACCATAACCCAAGGTTGAGTTTAATTATCTATGATCATGCTATAACTGTTTGATTTAACGTCCACTATCTCTTGCATCTTCACTATGGTTTGAGAATTAACATTCCTTTGATTTGCAATGTTGTGACAACTTCAAACTTAACTAGTTGTCTATGCTCACAACTTCGCAACTTATCTTTCTCTCAGGGAATATGAGCTGTGATGCTATGAGAACCTTTGATCCGATATTCATCTGATGGCTAGGGATCCATGTTTAAGGGCAATTGACTTTCAACTTACCAATGATGTGTTCTCCTTTGTTGATTTACTTTTCCACTTGTCCACATAACTGCTGATACAAATTGGTTTCTCTGCATTATGAGCTCAATCAATTGTAACATCTTTCACTAAAATATAATTACTATAGATTTTTTTCTTTGAAATACTTTTGAACACTTAGATGATGAATCATTGGAGTTTATAGATCTTCTTCTCATCAAGGATATTCCTATAACTAACCCACAAAACCCTAAATTACATAGCCTTTGACCATTGCAATGCTTACATAATTTGCCACATAGGTTAGTTTGGAAGGGGATGATGAGAAGAGAGATTATCCTAGAGGAATTCTAGACATAGACTCAAGCTGGATATTAACTTGACTACAACTTAATGACAAAAGGAATACCTAACTAAAAAATGGCCAAAAAATGGCTCTAACTAGGGAGTAAGCATGACAATGCTTAAAAGAATCCTAGCAATATATGGTTCAACACAACAAGGTGATAACTTGGCAATGAAAAAGAAAAGACTAATATAGGAAAGAAGCAACAACTAACTAAGAAATAAAGCAACTAAGTTGAAACAAACTGTAAGAATGAAAAACTTACCTAACTAGCTACTATGTAGGGGTTACCTACTTTTAATTTTACATCTAATAAAGCTTCAAATCTTGCCCATTATAAGAACATGGAAATAGTTCTCCAGTTAGATATGCCAATTTGAAAGATTTTTTTTGATTCACTTGCATGATTTGAAATGGCCCTCTCCACAAAGATTGAAACTGGGAGTGCATCTCTCTTGGTTCATGTCTCCTAATCCACAACAGGACCAAATCACCTTCCATGAATTCCTTGGGTCTCTCTTTTATCAAATAACTTCTTCACTCTTCCTTGGTGTTTAGTGATTTTGTCAACCATTTCTTCTCTTTCCTCCTACAACTTGGTGAGATACAAAATTCTCTTTCTGAATCCATCTTTCAAAGCATCCTCTTCAATCACAATCTTCAACTTACATGCAACAAGCTCTAGAGGCAATGGAAAGTTAGCTTCCACTCCATAAACTAACTCAAAAGGTGAGATACCAATGGTTCTTTTAGCTATGTTTCTATCAACCCATAAAGCATCGTGTATCTTCTTGTGCCAACATTTCTAATTATTTCAGACCAATTTGTTCAAGATATTAATTAGAATCTTATTACTAGATTTGATTTGCACATTTCCTTGAGGGAAATAATTAGATGAATAACCAACTTGAATACCATTATCAGAACAAAACTCAACAATTTATGAGGAAGAAAAGTAAGATGCATTATCCATTATCAATTTCATATGAACTCCAAATCTGACCAATATATGTTCAATGAGAAACTCACATACCACCTCTGATGAAGTCTTCTTTATTGACTTGGCTTCCACCCATTTACTGAAATAATATGTGGCAATTAGTATATAAGAATGTCCTTGACTAGATGGAGGATTGATTGGACCTATAAAATCAAAACCCTATTGATGGAAAGGAGCTTCAATCACAACCGGCCTAAGAAGTAAGGCATATAGTTGAGGTTTAGCAGTAAACATCCTACATTTCTCACAATTGGCAACCCACCTATATGCATCTTTAAACATACCAGGGCAATAGTAGCATTGCCTGAAGATTTTCAATGCAGTAACAATAGAAGAGAAGTGTTCCTCCACATGCTTCATTATGAAAAATACTTTAAGCAGTTCTCTTGTTTCCCCTTATCAACACATGTTAGAAATGTACCCTCAATATTTCTTTTATACAAAACATCATCATGAATTACATACTTTAAGGCCTTTTTTTTAAGATTTATCCTTTGCTTAGTAGTCAGTCCAAAAGGGCAATCACCATATGTTAGAAAGCATGCAATATTTGAAAAGCAAGGATCTTGAAGACTTACAATAAGAAATTTTGGAGTATCTTCTTCTTCAATTTGTTGATCTTCTACCAAAACTTTACAAAGCACATTTCGTCTCACAAGTTTGCTTGGCTTGATCTCAATATCTTACAATTGGACCTTTTCTATCCAAGATCCTCTATTATTGCAACCAACCTCTTGTTGTATCAAGATTTTTTTAACTGTAGAATCTGACACATGTATCATAGAATGACAATGCGAAATATAAAATCTAAAGTTCTTGAGAGCTCTCACCACTGCATATTCATGTTTCTCCATTTGTGAGTATCTCAATTCTTGATTCATCAATGGCATACTCATGAAAGAAATTAGGGGTTCTATTCCTTCTTTATTTTCCTACATCAATATAGCTAACATAGCATGCTCTGATGCATAACAATATATGATAAATTATTTAGTGTAATCTGGATGAACAAGAATAGGGGGTTTGGCAATAACACTTTTAATCTCTTCAAAAGCCATTTTGCCAATATCAATCCACTTGAAAGCCTTATTATCCTTCATCATGTTTACTATACATTTAACTATTTTAGAGAAGTCAGGCACAAAGCTCCTTAAGAAATTTACCTAACCAAAGAAATATTTTACTCCAATTTTACTCAATGGTAGACTTAATTGTTGAATTTCTTTAAGTCTCTTTGAATCCATCTTCACTACTTCTTGAGAGAAAATATGACCAAGAAATTTACCTTCTATCACATAAAATACTGATTTCTTTGAATTTAGTGAGACACCATGATCTCTACACCTTTGTAGCACTCTTCCTAGATCTTTGATATGATCTTTTCTCTTCTTCAAAAAGACTATCAAATCATTAAGGTATATAACAATGATTTTATCTTTCAAATCAACAAAATCCAAATTTGTTGTATGCTAAAATGTTGCACCTACATTAATTAATCCAAAAGGCATCCTACTATAAGAAAAAGTACACCATAGTGTGGTGAATGTTGTCTTGAATTGATTTGCTTCATGTACTTGAATCTAATTATACCTTGAAAAGTCATCTAACATAGATACCATTTTTGACCCTTCAACAATTTGCAAGAGGTGATCCATGTTGGGAAGTGCAGATTTTTCTTTGAGAGAAGCCTGATTTAGATTTCTAAAATCCACATAAATCCTTATCCCTCTATTCTTTTTACTTAATGGCACAATGTTAGCTACCCAAGTAGAGTGATGAATAAGATATATGATCCTATCCTGCAACATTTTATCAATCTCCTTAAAGATTGTTCCTTCAACTATAGGGTTTGTAATTCATTTGTTTCTATCTAAATGGTGTTACTCCTAGCTGTAGGGGTATTTCATGCTTGAATTTCCCGTCATGAATTTTTTTAGATCTTCATAGCTCCAAAAAAATACATCTTGATATTCGATGAGTAATTTCCTTATTTCTACCCTCTCCTTTTGTGTGCAACACTTCCCTATGTTTATCATTTTTGGACTAATTTTTGTACCTATATTAATTCCATCATACTCACCATAGGCATTTCCTTTTTTATCTCTTTCTCTCTTAATGTATGCATCATGCCTATCATAGAGATTTTCCAAATAAATGAGATGAGGTGGAATCTTGTTACCTTTCAGTTGGATCATATCTGGCTTTGGATTCCTTTTATCATCTATCACTAGATCACTATTTGGATTAGTGCTTCCTTCAAAATACAAGCCTACAAAAGGTTCATCCCCTTCAATGAATTTTTGTACGTGTTTTTCATCCTTGAACACCTACCAAGAATCTTCAGTATTAGGAACATTAGGCTTGAATAAAACTTTCACTTTATAGAATTGATCTTTGAAGTCAGGATGTTGTAGGAGCAAAGATGTAGAGACTCCAAAAGAATCAGCTCGTGAATTGAATTCCCTTGGTACTACTATAATTGAAATCATCCAAACTCTCAATTTCATCCCACACCTTATTACGATAGTTTTTCAATCTTGGGTTCTTTACTACATATTGATTTTTGACTTTCCTTACCACCAATTCTGCATCTTCTTGAGATTTGAGTATCGTGACCCCTTTTTGTTTCATTGTAATTATACAAGGGAGAAGGGCTTCATACTTCGCAGTATTGTTGGTATTCTTGAAATCTAACTTGTATGCCAAACAAGGTTTTTCTCCACTAGGTGATGTCAAAACCACTCCTACACTTGAACCACCATTGGCACAACTACCATCAAATTCAAAAGTCCACAAAAATTCACCATTACTTTGATGTTATTCTTCTTCAACACCAAGGGTATCAAAAAATAACATATAGGGGAGAGGACCCAATACTTGAACAACCTAACTTTGCACTTATCAAAACCCTACTTAAAAATTTCAAATTTCTCCCAATTTTTTACAGCAACTTACTTGGCGAGTCACCTACTTATAACTAAGGTTTCAAGTCCAAGTTACCTGTTATGATGCCACATCAGCATTTCTTTTCCAATTTGTTCAAAATAGGTTTTAAAAAAAGTGAGACCAATGGTCATGGATAAATGGTACCCATAGTTGAACAACTGATGTGGCATCACATCATTGGTTAATTTTTATAACTAAGGGTAGATTGTCTTCAATTTTGGGTTGTTTGCATTGTACTAACAAATTTAAAGTCACAAGTATTGGTACAATGTTGTCAAAAAAATTTGGCATTAAGCCAATAAGCGTAGGTATCAAGTGAACAACTCCTATCACAACTATTGGAATGTGTTCAAGTATTGGATCCTCTCCCCTAGTTACCAAATTGCATTTCTTGATATAAGATTTGAGACCTAGGATCATCTAATTTCAAGATAGTGAACTTTACTTTTTCCTCTAGTTCTAATTTCTCCCTTTTGTTTCTAACTAGGATGGTATCATAGGACCAGTCTAACTTTATCTCTCCCCCTCATGTCCTTGCATAAGCTTCTACTTAGGAGGATTCCATAACTTGCAAGGATTTTTTCCAATAGGATGGTAAGTTTTATTCTTTTGGAAGGATAGATAGCTAGGAAAACTTGATCATCCTTTATCTATCCAAGCAAGGGTACTTGTTTTGTATCCATTGAGTAACACTGACCAAA
This sequence comes from Cupressus sempervirens, assembly GCA_028749045.1. Classification (NCBI taxonomy): domain Eukaryota; kingdom Viridiplantae; phylum Streptophyta; class Pinopsida; order Cupressales; family Cupressaceae; genus Cupressus; species Cupressus sempervirens. The sequence goes on from CM053790.1 coordinate 560,609,850, forward strand.
AAATTTAGTCAAGTGTAGACCTAGAGCTTTAGCTATGAAGTAGGCATTATATTATCAAATGCCCTTGAATCTATAATATAATTACTCAACCTATTTCCATTGATGGACAAGGAAATGTAAAATGGATATGGTTTTTGATTGCAAGAAGTAGCTAAGACAATGGACTCTTCTTCTTGAAATAATTTATGCAATACAAGATCTTCATCAGCCAAAGGAGTTCCACTAGTACTAGCTTTTTTCTCATGATCAATGTTAGCATTAATTCTAACATGTCCTCCATATTTATTATTACAATGTTCAACTACCCTTTGCAATCGATAAGGATTAGACTTCAAATAATCTAGTGGAGATATTTTAATTCTCAACCCTTCAAAATATTTTATTATATCAAAGGAATTAGGTGACTTACCTTTTTTCTCCTTTTGTAAAGTTGAAAGTACCATGCCATTGTCTTTATCTATTTTGTTTCATGATGCATGATTTTTAGGGGGAACTAAATTGGAGGATTGATTTATATTCTTTTGACTTCTAGTCATGACTATCAACTAAGGTCCATCTAGAGTTGCAAAAAAGTTCCCTCCAGTCTCTAAATTTGATTCATACTCCAAATAAAAGTTTCCAAAGTTGCCACAAGGAGTATGATCATCTTCACTTTCTGGATATTCTATTGTTTATTCTTCATTGTCCACCATCTTCTTATATCTGATCATGTCAACACATGCATCTCCATTATGATTTTCCCTTAGATGGAAAACACAAATATTTTGTCCATTTGCAATAGCCTCAATTGCTAACCTTTATTGAGCACGTTTTATTTGGAAGGTCTTACCTTCATTTTGATGCCTAGAACCTTCTTGATAAGGTTGGTGAACATAATGACTAGGTCTATTGATTTGGTTCTTCAATGAAATAATTTCACTAGATAGCTTTTGGAACATGGCATCTATATTATTTGAAGTGCTAGCTACATTACCTATGGTTTTAGATTGAAATTCTCTTTACCACTTACTAGAAGCTATCATGTCATCTTCCATCTCCATAGCTAGTGTTTGGGAGACTTGTAATTTTGCTACATTTTCTCTCCTAATTTGATATCCCAAATTAAGAGGCATAGAGCTGATGTAGAAGGTCTTCTTATTGTCATTTGTTGCTGCACTTTGAGCAGGTATTCTCTTGATGAATTTGTTAAACTTTGCACTAAAATCCCTCATAGAAATGGAGGGTTCTTTCTTTATTTGTGCTAATTGTAGCAACAAAAATTGTGCATCTTCTATACTTTTATAGTTTTCTTCATGTGACTCCAATCTGTGGTGCATCCTATAGGTAAATCTTGGAACCAATCAGTAGCATTATCCACAAGGTTATCCATGAACATCCTGACTACCACATCTTTGTGTTGAGGATTCAATACACCACATGATTTATGAAAACTAGTTAGGTTCTATTTTTGTGCCATAACAATTGAATCTCAAGAATTTTTTTCTTGATTCTCTTAGCAAGTCATTATTAGTTGCAAGGGTGAGAGGACCAATTGCATTTCCCTAAGGGACTGTCATAGTTACTGGTATAATGGTACGATTTTTTTGGAAAGTGATTGAAATAGGGAGTATTGCACCAATTAAAAACAAAGCATCGAAGGTAAGAGGAATATAAGTTCTAGCAATAGGAGGAGAAGAAGATTGACTTCTCCTTTTTCTAGTAGAAATGACTATAGGCAAGTGAGTTTCTTGGAGTTTCTCATCCAAATATTCCCTTGTAAGAACTTTTCCCCTTCTAAAAATATATTCTAGAATATTAGGTCAGCCCTTCCTCTTTCCTTGGCACTCCTAGTATTCTTGGAATTTAGGATGAATCAACTATTTAGAAAATGGTGTTTTGAGTTTACCTTAACCCTGGTGATCAAGGAAACTTTACCAGTCTTCAAATTAAAGTTAGCTTCACCTTTCTAATAGGTTGAAGATCTAAAAATGGTATTAGGTTCTTATGAAAAATGCACCATCTTCAAAAGGCCTATCTTGTATCTCATAATATATAACGAATTAGAGAGAAAACTAACTATGAGATAAATTATTCAAGGCTTGTTTATGTTGAATTCTCACTAGTAGAGTCACTAAAAACTATTGGTTAAAGGTTTGTTCTCCTATTAGATTTTATAACTTGACTCTTTTAATGCCTAATGTTTTGGTGAAACATAAGGATGCCACCATCAAATGGGTCATTGTATGTGTTCTATCACTACCCTCTAAATTACAAGGTACATATCCCTTAGGATTTTCAATGATGCGCAATGAATATGTCTTTCATAGATGAAATTTTTGATAGAATAAGCTCTTAACCTGAGAGCAGTAAAGTCTAACCAAATTTCTTGAACACACAAACAATTCAAGAAAATTGGATTTGGACAACCTGTCACACCCAATGGAATGACTATAGTAGGTTATCTTGAGATTTTTTGACTCTTACTTATAATCTAAATGCAGATTAATTATCTAAATGCTAAAGAGGGAAGGAATAAGAGATTAACATGAGGGAAAATGGAATTACTTTAACTATTAGGCTTAGATGAAATGGAATCCAACAAGTTACTAATAGATTCATCCTCATTTATTCTTCAATTCCCAATGAAACTAATTTTGACATGCCATGGAACAAACAAGAGGAGAAGCAAAACCATATGTGAAAAAGTAAATGGAATTACTTATACTATAAATACGAAGGTGAAATGGAATACACGAGGTAATCACAAGATCACATGTAATCATCTTTCAACTCTCAATGTAGAAATAATCTATGAATTGAATGGTCAAAAAAACATGAGGAGAAAATTTGGTAAATAGAATTACAGAGCCAATTCACCATCAAGTTTGTCGACCTTTGTATTATCAAGAGAAATTACATTTATAGTTTTCGGTCATTCCTCGATTTTGATAGAGAAACAACCACATAATAGAAAGAAAATAAGAATAAAAAATGAAAATATCTAATCTATAGCATGGTGTGGACACATGGCATCTTGCCCATCAATGATCTTGACTCCATGATAGTTTTAAAAACACATGCTAATTGTTTATCTAGTTCATGCAGCTTTAGGAACACTACAAAATTATTCATTTTCTTCATATTCCATTTTTTGGTGTCAACTCTTTGTAATTCATATTTCAACAATCATAGCTATTTTAATTCTAACCATAGATCTTAGATCGATGATCAAGATTAAACCTGGAAATCTTCCTTATTTCTCCCTTGTCAATCCTTTGCAACTATCATTCCTATGATGTCTTTACTCGATGCAATGATGTGATGATTGTCTATTGTTGCTTCCTTGTGTTGACTAAAGGTTGCATTTAATGACTTTTGAACATGATAATACATACTATCTATCTTTCACAACTTTAACTCATGATTAACATTAACTAGTTGTGACAATGCGACGATTCAAAATTTGAATATCTTGGATTACATTTTGTAGTTTCTCTACTTAAATTCTTTCAATTGCATTACTATATATGATGTTATTATCACATTACACTTAGCTACCCTGATCACTTTTCATAGCATTGCAAGTCAAATTTTAGAGTCAACTTAAACCTCTATGATAATGTGATGTTAGTCTTAATGTTTAACTGTTACCACTTTCGTCAGGTCACAACTTAAAATGTATTGAATGCTTCTTAGTTGGAAACCTTGTGAAAACTATTCACCTTAATTGTTATTGTCTTTTGCAATGTTGCAACTTAAATTCCTTTAGGCTAGAGTTGAGTCACGGTCATGCGATCTTTGGCATTCGCATCTTCACAACTTGCAAACTGTTAACTAAATGAGTAGGTCTATAAATATGTGATTGCATGTTTGCTCTCATTCATGACCTTAACCCATGGTTGAATTTTATTGTCTGTGATCATATCATAACTACTCTATTTAACTGCTATTATCTCTTGCACCTTTGCTGTGGTCTGAGAATTAAGATTTCTTTCATCTATAATGTTGCGACAAGTTCACACTTAACTATTTATCTATGCTTGTAGCTTCACAACATATATTTCACCATAGGAAATATTAAAAATTGATGTTGTGACAACTTCTAATCTAATCTTCATCTAATTGTTAGGGATCTATCTTCAAGGGAAATTTATTTAATGACATGTTCTCCTTTGTTGATTGACTTTTCCACTTGTTCATGTAACTGTTGATATAAATTGGTTTCCTTACATTACGAGCTCAATCAAGTGTAATATCTTTTACTGAAACACAATTACTACAGATATATTTTCTCAAAATCCTTTTGAACCCTTAGATGATGGATCATTGGAGATTATAGACCTTCTTCTCATCAAGAAGATGCTTATAACTAACCCACAAACCCCTAAATCACCTAGCCTTTGACCATTACAACACTTACATGATTTCCCCCATAGGTTATCTTGGAAGAAGATGATGAGAAGAGAGTTCATCCTAGAGAGATTCTAAACATAGACTCAAACTTGACATTGACTTGATGAAAATTTAGTGACAAAAAGAATAGGACTAAAAATTGGGCAACACAGTCAAAAGAACATCAGCCACTTTAATGAAGTTGGAGGAGTTCTCTCCTTTAGTCCATACTAAGGAACAAGAATGATAGTAGAATGTGGCTGTATAAGACATCAATGTTCTCAAAATAATATCCTTGTTAGCAAAATTTTGCATCAAAATAGCTCCTCTATTGATATGTTGAGCTATTACCACAACCAATCAATTCTCGTCTCATTTGTAGTATTTTAGAGATCTTCAACATGAATTTTGCATGTTGTAAGGCCTTGATGATCACATTGAAAATCACTTCATGATTGAAGAAAATACCTTAATTGAGGAAAATATATGTTACACTAATCATATTTTTGTGCTATAGAACATTATCTAAAACTGAGATATTAAAGAATTAATGTGTTTTGTGATAGTAATTAGAAGAATCATAAATGTAGCTATACTTGAGTAAAGTTATTTATATTTAAAGCCTCACTATAAAAAATAATACTAACATTAACCTCTCAATGAATATTATTGTCACAAGCAAGTATCCATAAAAGAATTGGTAAATAGTTTTATAATTACCATGAAAATAAGTTTGGAATTTTTTAACAATTTAAAATGCAAAATTGTAGCTACTACAAGAATCATTGGATTTGTGTGGTTGAACTACTTCAAATGACTGAAGATTAGTCTTGGTAGGTAAGATATTTTTTAGTTTTACAAATATCAGTTGGGATAATTTAACATCTAAATATCAAAGTCCAATGTTGACCAAAACAAAGTTGAAATAATTAACTTAGCAAATTAATTTATGTGTAATTTATTTTCTTAAAATAATAAAAATTGAAAATTGAAAAGAACATGTACTACAATTTGTGATGAAAGAAAATGTGGCATGAGAGGATTTCACTAAGATAAAAGGACAAACAAGGAAACTTAACAATGATTTCATAACTTGGACAGAAAGTTGATCCACTAGACTCAAGAGGGCTCAAGCACTAAGAGAATGCAAGGATTCCTTCACTATGGGGGTTGATTGAATGTGGCTATGCACAATGGGAAATTAGGAATACAATATGCAAGTCAAGAGTGGGATAAATGTGTATGCAAATAGATAGCAAATAGTAGACCCAATTCTGATACCAGATCTGGAAATTTGAAAAATCAACTACATTATGACCCAAAATTTCAATCTAGAATGGTAGGAACAGGGAAACTTGTAGGGTGGTGACAAACTTGGCTCACCTAAAGCCCTTGGAGGTGCTTCATAACCAGAAATTTCTAATGAAACTTCTACCACCTATAACTCTGGGTCAAATACAATTGTATCTTCTTCGATAACTATGCCACCTATCACCTACACACACAAAATGTTAAAAAACTTGGGAGAAAAAGTTTTCCTTGGTCAATCCCCTATATAGGAATTAACGTTGAAATTAAATTCAAATCCCTAGAATAAGATAATCATGTTATTAGTGGCAAAGGCTTAAATATGAGAACAAGATTTTATTTACCTTGGCTGGTGCAATTGTGCTTGAAATGAAATCATGAGTGTTAATTAAATAGAAACAATGCACAAAGGCCTATAAGGACATCACAAAAGACAGGCTTGCATAATGATTGTTGTATCTTCCCAAAAGATGAAGGATATGGTGGGTTGAGAATATTTGATTGCTTGAATGTTCCTAGAAGGTTGGATTGATGATGGATAGTGGATTTTTGAAATGACAAAGGTGTTAAAAATAGATTGACACAAGTATGATAAATGTGTTTCAATCACTATTTTGTCACTAATGTCAGACCTGCTACTTTTCGGTAACACAATTGCTTATATGATTTAAGAAATATCATTTACTTGATTGATGAAGTAGATTTGATAAAATGAGGTAACAATAGCACCTAGAGGAAAGGTTAAGTTATGATATGGAAAAGGAGTAGAAGAATCAATTAAGAAAATGATATTATAGTGCATTGATAATCTACTTAAGGTTGCAAAGGTTGGTTACACTAATTAAGTTTTGAAGAACAAGTTAAATGAAGGTTGTCTACCAAGCTTAACAATCTACATAGTAGGTGCTGAGAAAATTTAGTGCAAGTTGAGAAGAAAATTGGTTGGAGCTGAGGAAATTCAATTTTAGTGTAAGCTGAGTAAGGTTTAGTTGATGCCAAGCACTAGTAAACTTTAGTTCATGCTAAGTAATTTGATAGAGGATGTTGAGCAATGTTGTATGTAATGAGCACCAAAAGCTAGTTAATGTTGAGTGTCAAGATTATGAAAAAGATCAAGAATTCAACCAATCCGAGCTAACAAGGTTGATTTCTTGAATTGTGTGAGCCATGTGAAAGATAAGATTAATGTGTTCGTCACACAAAATTCATGATGAACCATTTTGAGGTGAATTTAGGATTGAAGGAGGAGTTTCTAGAAGGGAATGAAATGAAATAAGGGGTAGATTCATTAAATCCTACCTAATATGACCCAACCCTAAAATGGATAATGGAGGATGAACAACAAAAGATCTTATTTGTCTATTTATAGAGATGGTTGGTCAAAAGCAAGGGTTGTCATGTGTGAAAACCTAAGGAAGACAAGGAGTCTAGGGTATTGATTCATTTAGTGACCTAAGACAAGAGACTACATTGGAAAGAAAAGCAAGAAGGCTTAAGAATATGGATGCTTGAAAGGTGAACAAGCTATTAGAGCTAAAAAATGTGAAAGCTAAGAAGAATGGAGGACTGAAATAAAGATCTATAATATGCAAGTGACTTGTAAGTTGTTATCAAATCAAAGCCTTATTGTTACTCTTTAAAAATTATTTCAGTCTAAGGTAAATCCTTTGGATTAAGGTTGACCAAATAGTCATTTGTAAATCTTTTAACTAGGTGACATTCAAAGTGAATGCTGTAAAGTCCTCTAACAAGGCTCACTCTTGATAGGTTGATTGAAATTATTTAACTAGGCCACATTTAATAGTGTGGATCATAACCTTTAATAGGGTTGCCCTTTCACAAGGCATTGCTTTAAAAGAGTGAGAATGTGTGGTATGTTATTGGTAGTTTTTCTGAAATTGGGTTTCCATGTTAAATCAATGTGTCAAGTGTGTTATTGAATCTATCATGTTTCATGTTTACATTTCTATCATTGCATAATCTAATGGATGCATGCATGATAAAATGTTTTATAGATATGGCTTCACTAAGTTGTGAAAAGCTTTAATTGTTCGTTTGGACCTTGGATAACTAGTTCACCCCCCTTCACTCTCAATTATTCTAAAGAATTCCAACAATTGGTATCAAAGCTTTCTATTTAAGAGGACTAGTTTGAAGGTACTAGAAGCAACAATATCAAAATGTTAAAACGAGAGGTACCCAAGCTTAATAGAGATAACTTTCTTGCATGGAAAAGGTTGATAAAGCTACACCTAGGAGGTCTTGGAGATCACGTATAATCTACCATTGTTGTTGAGTATATTGATCCTATTGGAGATCTAACTGTTGAAGATCTGAAAAAGAAGAAAGAACACAACAAGACAATGTTGGAAATTGCCTCTTCTCTAAACTATGCCAAGTTTGATGATATCAAAAGGTGTGATAGTGCAAACAAAATGTGGGATGCTCTACACACTATCTATGGAGGTGACAAGAATGTAATAAGAGCCAAATTTGAAAGTCTTAGACGTAAGTTCGATGATATAAGAATGCAAGAAGGTGATAATATTGCTCAATACTACTCTAGGATAAAAGATGTTGTTAAGACAATAAGAAGAGCTACTGGTAAAATAGATGATGATAGTGTACTAAGAAAATTTTTGAGAACACTACTACCTATTTATGCTATTAGAGTTTTTGCAATAAAAGAACGTAGATGTATGTAGGGAAATGATCTAACCCTTGAAGGTCTAGTAGGTAGGCTCGCTACTTTTGAGCTATCTAATTTTGACAATTATAAGCTTGAAAATGTTTTATCTACTTTCAATGCTAAGTTGTCAGTGAAGGTACATGATGAGAAGAAGATAAAGATAAAGATAAAATATGTGTCTAGTGATAGTGATACATATGAGGAAGATGTAGATCAACTTGAAGCACTATTGGCAAGGAGATTTCATAGTGGTAAAGGAAAATTCAAAGGTAAGTTACCCATCATGTGTTTCAATTGCAATGAGGTTAGTCATATTGCAACTAGATGTCCAAAGAAGAAGAAATATAGAGGTGGTGACAAGCACAAAACTAGAAGAGATGAAATATCAAATATTACAAAGATAAAGACAAGAAGTCTTGATAAATTGCTGAAGAGGAAAAGAATGATGGATTTGATGATCATGATGATGAAGTGGTGTATGTTACAATGAAGGATGAGCCTGATGAGGATGAGGAAATTGCACTAGTATCTTGTGTGAACAAGAATGAGAGATGGATCATTGATAGTGGGTGTTCACATCACATGACTAGACATAAAAGTAAGTTCATTGCCTTGAATTATTATGATGGAAAAAGTGTAAAGTTAGGTAATGATACATCATGTTTGATAAAATGAAAAGGTTCTATCAAGCTCAAAAAAAAGATTTTATGTGACAATGCTTACTATGTTGAAGGACTTAACTATAATCTATTGATTGTGTCACAACTAAATAATTTAGGACATAATCTTGAGTTTGAAAACAAGATTGCTAAGATATATGATACTAATGGAAAACTGATTGGAAAAGGTGATCAAACTAGAGGTAATCTATTCTACGTCGATATAGAGGATTCTACTTTTTTAATTCTAGAAGTTAATGATGTGTGGCTATGGCGTAAGAGCTTATGTCATGTTAATTTTTATTACTTGGTTAGTATCAGTAACATGAAAAAAGTCAAAGATTTTCCTAATTTTAAAAATTCTAACAATATAATTCGCAAATAATGTCAGTTAGGAAAAATGACAAAGTCAATTTTTAAGAGTAAGACTCATACCTCTAAAGGAATATTAGATATTGTTCATACTAACTTGTGTGGACCAATTGAAGTGAAAAGCTACAAAGGAGATAACTGCATTATACTACTTGTTGATGATTATTCTAGAATGATGATTGTTATGTTTTTGAAATAGAAATTTGATGCTTTCTAGATGTTTAAATAGTATTTAGCAAGAGTTGAGAAGGAAACAAGTAAAAGTCTAAAATGTTTGAGATCTGACGGAGGAAGAGAATTTACATCAAATGAGTTTGAGATGTTTTGTAATGGTAGAGGAATCAAAAGATAGACTTCTACTCCTAGAGCCCCTCTAAAATGGAATTGCTAAAAGGAGGAAAAAATCTATAATGGACTATGCTAGGACATTCATGATGGAGAAAAATGTTGCTTTGAAATGCTAGAGAGAAGATCTAAGTACATCTATCTATACCTTGAACTTTGTGCAAGTCAAGAAAGAAGTATATGAAGCTAAACCTATGAAGGAACCAAAAGAATACAAATCATTTGCATAGTTTTATGAAGGTATACTTGCTAATGAATATGCTAAAAATCAATTTGCAAACCAACAACAAGTTTTAGTGACTACCGAGTCACATATATGAAAGTTGATTTGGATTGAAGATTCAAGCTACATTGAGGTGCTGAGTTATAGAATAAAGTAGAGGCACATTGTGATTCTAAGATTAGTGTATATGAAATGGATCTTGAACAACCTAACAGAGATGCACATGGTGATTCAGAAGTTGAGAGACCAAGTAAATAAAATAGAACAAAACCAAGATTGTCTAAGTATGTCAAGACACATCACCCTGTTGCACAAATCATTGGAGATAAAGATGTTAGACCAATGACAAGGAACAAGTTGAGAAATGATACATGTTTTTTGAGCATGAAAGAACCCAAAAATAGTGAAAGATGCCTTAGATGATGTGGACTAGAGAAAAACCATGGAAAAAGAGATTGAACACATTGAGAAGAATAAAACATGGAGTCTAGTTCGTAGACCACAAGATAAAAATGTGATTAGTACCAAGTGGGTATATAGAAACAAGTTAGATGAAAGTGGTGAAGTCACAAGGAACAAGGCAAGATTAGTTTGTAAAGGATATGCCCAAGAAGAAGGGATTGACCATGGAGAAACATTTTCCTATATTGCAAGACTGGAAGGAGTAAGAACTCTACTTGCTTACTCTGCATACAAAGCTTTTAAGGTTTATCAAATGGATGTTAAGTTTGGATTTTTGAATGGTACATTAGAGGAAGAGGTTTATATTGAACAACCAAAAGGATTTGTTGATGCTGACAAAAAAAATATGGTATATAGACAACACAAAGCTCTATATGGTTTGAAGCAAGCACCAAGAGCATGGTATGAAAGGCTTCATAATTATCTTGTGAAGACTAGATTTGAAAGGACTGATGATAATAGCAAAATGTACTTGAAGATAGAGAAAGGAAAAGTTTTTTTTTTGTTATTTGAAATTTTTGTTGATGATATCATAATTGGAGGTCAAGATACATCACTTAGCCAAATAATTTCAAGGAGATATTGATTTTTTTTTGGATTGGAGGATCCAAGCGAGTAAGTAAACCTATGGTGATAAGACATAAATTGTAAAAGAATAATGATTTAGCTAAGGTGAATCAAACAATATATAGGTCTATGATTGGAAAATTACAATATGTTTTACACAAAAGACTTGATACTGCATTATCTGTAGGGATAGTTGCAATATTCTTTGCTAATTTTAGGGAGATTCATTTCATGGTTGTAAATAGAATAAAGAGATATCTAAAAGGAATAGAGGACTATGGTCTATACTACAAGAAAAATGAGAAATTTGAATTGATAGCCTATACTAATGTTGATTGGGCTGAAAATATTGATGATAGAAAGAGCACCAGTGGACGAGCATTTTTCTTAGGGAAAAGGCTAGTTACATGGACTAGCAAGAAACAAAACTACATTTCTTACTCTACTGCTGAAGCTGAATATGATACTACTATAGTAAATTGTACAAACATTGTATGGATCAAAAAACCAATCGAAGGTATGAAGTAGGAAACCATTGAAACTTTGATACTTTATTCTGATGATACAAGCGCTATAAATATATCAAAGAATCTTATGATGCATACAAAGTCTAAGCACATTGCAATCAAGTATCATTACTTGAGAGAATTAGTTTAAGATAAAGAGGTGAAGATGGAATGTGTTATCACAAAAGAGAAAATAGTTGATATGATCAAAAAAGTATTACCTAAGGATGATCATGAGTATCTAAGAGATAAACTAGGGGTGATACTCCTATCAGAGGCTACCTACAAAACATGTGGAGTTTCCTACATCAAACAAGTTGTTTTACATATGTTACACATTAATGCAGGGGATCTTAGTTTAGGAGTTATCGAAAGTAATAAAAAAGTTGGAGCTACAAATTGGTCACAAGCAAGGTGACAGAGGGGGAAATTGAAAATATTCATATCTGCATATGAAGATGACATGTCTTTGGCATTTTTTTCAAAGAGGGAGAATGCGTACTACATTTCATGAAGGCTAAGGGAGATAAAGGAGAAACCCTAGTCTACCTAATATTGATTTGATTCTGGGTATTGAAGAGAGAAACTAGAGAGAGGCTTTTTTTGCTTCTTGGGAAGGAATTCTAAAGGGACACTTGTCATCTCGTAATCAGATCTAAGATTTTCTTCTTCCTATATCTATCTTTTTCTTTCTTTTTGTATGGGTTCCAGTTTTTCAGAAAAAAATTACTCACTACTGAGAGACCATTCTTTAGCATTTCTTCTTGTATAAACAACAATTAAGTTTTATACAAATAATTTTGACCTATTATGTAGTTTGGCATTTCAATTTCATGCATCTCTTGTATTTTTTTCAAGGAGATAAATATGATTCAGTAGCAAGTTAGTCTTCATTCTGGTATCTTGTCTCCCATTCATGCTATGTGTGATCTTTTGTGTTTTGTAAACAAAGGTTGTGAAACTCAATTGCAATCTACTGATTGTATATGTTGATCTATTTTTCTGATGACTCAAAGGGTTATGTAAATACTTAATTCATCATCATAGGATTTTAGACCTCATGAAGCAATAGGTCGAGTATGAGATCTAGAAAGATGCAGATGTCTAATTCACAAAGTGGATAGATAGATCAGGAGAGTCCTAATATATGGCATATGCCAATGACTTTTAGGAATGTGTGTTAGGGATTTTTTTGACTACCCAATAGAGAAGGCACTGATCATTTTGAAGGATCATAGGTGCTGGCCAATTGACCAAATCAGATACTAAAACATCAAGGAAATTAGTAGGCAGTAAGTTTCCTTGGGTCTACAATGAAAAGGCATCTTGCTGATTACTAATTTAAGCCTTCAATAACATTGTTTAGCATTTAAACCTTGAGTATTTCCTACCTCACTTCTTCTAAGATTGAAAATCCTTTTGTAGACCAGTCTATTCAACATAGCAATGTTATTATTCACAATTTCTAAACTCTCAGAATTTGGCAAACTAATCTCAGATCTGAGATCTGACTCCATTATTAAAAAAAAAATTCTACCTCTTCCTTCTAGTGCTGAAAATAACTAAATAGAGGCAACCTTTTTAGACAATTGACTTCCATGAAAACACGCATGAAAATCAAAATACCTCAAGTGCTGATACAAACTTCGATTTGCTAATTTGACATAGGTGCAAGATTGAAAATCCTTCACACCATAGATAAAGTGCTTTGTAGAGTCGCCACCTTCTTTCAAGAGGATAAAATAATCACTGTTGTGATTCACTTTACACTTCACTTTCTTATAATAGTAGAATGCAAACAACAGTTTAAGAAACTATCAAGAATTTAAAACTTCCTTTTCAAGATACTATCAAAAGCTTCAGATCTACGCATACAACTAAAAGTCCTTCAAATTTTGTAGCAAGAATCAAACTAGGAACGTACTAGTACAGAGACTTGAGAGTCGCCACTCACACTTTTAGAGAAATAAAACATAATTTATCACTTGATAAATCTGAACTAGATCTTCAGTGTAGGAGAAACTTGTAGGTCATTATCATCTTGAAAAGAAACTACAATTTATAAATCAATTCTTGACTTTGAACTTTCTCAACAACACTTGCATACTGAATTGATTGAAGATAGACCTATAACAGTCATAGCACACAATTTTTATACAATTTTACAATATACTATTGTCCATGAATAAAGGTTCACTAGGGATCACAAAACTTTGCATACAAAACTGAATATGCAAAATACATTAGAGGTTTCTAGCTCCATAATTAAGGCATTTACAACCTTCTTCCCCGACAAAGTCACCATTTTGTTAGCGACTCATATGGACAAAACCCAACTAAGAGTAGGAAAGAAATTTTCAATGAACACGAGAGACTCTTGTCCTTTCAACAAAATGGATTGTCATCTTATCTCCCTAGTAGAGTCGCCATTTTGTTGGTGTTTGAAAATGTTTGAGGGTTTTCAATTATCCCAATGAAAATATGACATATCTAGGGGTAGCTAACTCCCATTTTCAACATGTCATTTTGGACATTAGGCCAACTATAAGGCATGAGCCTTCTTCTACTTCAGGCTCTACAAGACCTACATGGGTAGACCTCAGATTCAATTGATATCATACCAGTGCAAATCATATCCTTGAATCTAATAAAGAAGATAAAACCCTTATTTCTCCTATGAAATTATGCAATAATGTAGATCTGCAGTAGCAAGTTGCAATTCTATGAAATCCACAAGCTAAGTGAGGGCATCATTTTCAGATTTTCAACATTTAAAGGGAAATTCATTTGATTAATAATGTTGATTTTCAGAAAAACATGACATGAACAACATAACCCTATGATCCTTAAAAATGATCAGTGCCTTCTCTATTGTGCAGTCAAACAAATCCCTAACACACATCCCTGAAAGTCATTGACATATGCCATATATCAGGACTCTCCTGATCTATCTATCCACTTTGTGAATTAGACATCTGTATCTTTTTGGATCTCATAGTCAATCTATCCCTTCATGAGGTCTACAATCCTATGATGATGAACTAAGAATTTACATAACCCTTTGAGTCATAAGCAATATAGATCAACATATACAATCAACAAATTGCAACTGAGTTTCACAACATTTGTTTACAAAACACAAAAGATCACACACAGCATGAATGGGAGACAAGATACTAGAATAAAGACTAACTTGTTGCTAATTCTTATTTATCTCCTTGAAATAAATACAAGAGATGCATGAAATTGAAATGCCAAACTACATAACAGGTTAGAACTATCTATATACAACTTAATTGTTGTTCATATAAGAAGAAATCCTAAAGAATAGTCTCTCAGTAGTGAGTAATTTTTTCCCCCAAAACTAGAACCCTTACAAAGAGAAAGAAAAAGATAGATATAGGAAGAAGAAAATCCCAGATCTAATTAGGAGATGACAAGTGTCCCTTCAGAATTCCTTCCCAAGAAGCAAAAAAAGCCTCTCTCTAGTCCCTCTCTTCAACAGCCAGAATCAAATCCCTTCATTTATCTCTCAAAGGCCTCCAAAATCTTAGAAATCTGATGATGAAAGGATGTAACTAATTTGTATGTAAAAGTGAAAAATCGGTTAACCAGCCTTTAGAATGTAAAATAATCTTTTCCAACTTACTTTTACCACATTCAAGCTCCAAAAAGTCTTCAAATCTGCCCTCTAACAAACTCTGATGATCAATGATCAAATTTTCTTGTTTTGTCACCAATACCCTGGGAAACACAAAATGACCTATAACACAAACCAGTGAAGATTTTTGCACAAACTGACTTCAAAAATGGAAAATTTAGTTTGTTCCAGTTCCAGTGGTATATTGGAGCATCCATTTTGGACAAAAAATGCCCAAGTTATGGCCCTCTAAAGTTTTAGGCTCCCATTCGTAGTTCAACAAATAAAGAATGAAATTTAAAAATTTAAAAAGCCTATAGTTAAAACTGTAGAAATTCATTGTTTAAAATTAAATTTTTCAAAATGTGCATTAACGTGCAGCATATATTTTTTATTTTAAACTTCTTTATATCCCCTCCACCTATCTCATGGCACCACATGTCATCATGTTATTGGCCAATGACCTCAACCTTGGTGCCACATGTCATGATCTCAGCAACCCTCACTATGTCGCTATGGTTATCTTGTGAGCATCTTTTCTTGGCGAGATAATGAGGATGGTCAGTTGTGCCACACGTCATGATCTCGTTCACTTGATTCCATGTCAATATCTTGTCATCCTACTAGCTGCCACTTGGCACTACCTAATTCAGTGCTCTATACTAGAAGTAGGACCCATGTGCTCACTGGACTTTTGTCAGGTTTTTGAGTTTTTTCAATGACTCACTATGTCGCTAGCAGGATTTCTAAGTTTTCTTAGCTGGTGAGGTAGTGAGTTACCAGATTTTGGACTTTTCTAATCACTACTTCAAATTATGTGCTTGTTTAAAATTATGCCTTTTTTTGGGCGACTGGGACCCACGAAATCCACTACTCACCACATAGCTTCCAAAACATCCATTGTCCTAAGATACTACACTTATGTCATGCAATAATATTCAAAGACATTGAGGGGCGATCTCCTACTCAATGTGGGATATTAGATTTTTGAAATGCCCACTTTCAGCCATCCACTCAAACTGTCAAAAATATCTCCTTTTCTCTGCTCTCAACCTCTAGAATGTCGATTTATCACTCGCTGTGGTTGCAAAATAGTATAAGCATGTTGCAAACAATTTCAGCACAAGGATTGAATTTTGTTCCTTTCCAATTGAGCTCTGCTTCCTTTGCAAGCTCCCTGGTGTAAGGGTTTTTTCCTCTTTCATAATTTGCATGTTTTCTTCATTTATATTGCCATGTGTGTGCTCTTTTTACTATCATAGCCTTTCCTCCTATGTGGATTTTCCTTTCCTCAACATGGGCTTCTTCTTTATGCGCATGAGTTCTTCTTTTTGCTAGCCAGCTCCTTTGCATTGCATGTGGCTTCTTTTACAACGTTTTCTCTCCTACGCTTCAAAGAAAGCAGGTTCCTTTTATATTAAAATGTGGGGCTATTCAATTTTGGCCCATGTCGTGGACTATTTCTTTTGGTGTCATGCCTGTCTTCTTCTCCACACGGGTTGTGGCATCCATCTTCCCTACCATGGGAAACTTCTTGTGATGCGATGGAGTTTATTCTTTATCCATGGGTGACTTTGCTTATATGCTGATTACTCTCTTCAACAAAAACTCGCCCTATACTCCCCTACGTGGGCAATACTTTTTATGGCTTTCCCCTTGTGTGCTCTTCTTGTATTGGTGTCTACTAGCTTGTTGCAAGTGTTACTTTAACTTTCATCTAATTTACTTTGGCGTGGAACACTTTTATGGTACACCTATGGCTAGAAGACAATTGCCTCCAAAAGGCATATCTTTCAATGTGCTTGGGTAGCTTTTATTTCCTCTTACCTGGTGCTCTGCGCTTTCCTTTCTTTGACCAATGGGTTCCTTTTTGTTTGCTAGCCATCTCTACCTTTCAACATGCATGACTTACTCCATCTCACATCTTCCCCTATCCAAATTCATGGCACCTCGTTCTTTCTCTCTCTCCCTTCATAGGTCTTCTCTCTTCAAGCTCCTCCTCCTTTCATCGACAGCTTCCAAAAAGTGTTGTGGCTTCACTCTTTGAGGTGGGAATTTCACTCAAAGGTATCTGATGAACATGCATATGAACTTCAGCTAGATTAATCTCAAAGGCATTGTCCGTGGAAAGAGGGCATCGAGGTTTGCAAATAAGAGTCAAATCATACATGTGGTGACCTCCTTTTAGAAATCAAACCAAAAAAGGTTGAAGGCTTATGTTTTCAACTCCCAATGGAGCTTACTTTAATGATTTTTTATTTCATTCACTTTAATCTTATGGTTTCAATAATGCTTATTATTGAAACATCTGTAGAGTCAACTCTAGTCTTCCAATTAACATGCAGGTTGAGTGAAAGTTAGCCATTTCATTTTCCTATTGACATGATATTTCTTGTTCTCACATGACCATATTCTAGCCTAGGGCTTACTATTATTGGGCACCACACAAAGTGTTTGAATCGGTTGCTTAATACTAGAGCTATCTAAAGGCCTATCAATCTGATACCTTTTAGTCGGGCTCCAAAGCGGGTTCAACTAAAAAAAAATTCATTTTTGGACAACTAACAATTGTAACCAATCCATTCATCACTTGATAGTGATCAAAATCAAACTCAACCAATGAATCAACATTTGAAACTCATTTTATCCCTTTTTGCAACTTGTCACTTTTGTGCCAGGAGGTCAGTTGATTGGCCTTAAAAACTAACTAGAACACCTGATTGAGCTCTTAAAACCGACACACTGACTCTCTGCTCTGCACTCTTGCACCTTTTCAAATTTCAACTCATGAAAAATTCAAGGTCAAAAGATATTCACTATCAAAGTTTCCTTTTCAGAATTACCTACAAGAAAACATGTTAGAAAACAATAAACAGGGTTCGGATTCATCCTTAGAAACTGGGCAAAATGACACTCAAGAGAATGAAAATTGGGGCATTGGTTCACTTTCACGAGGAGATTATAATTCTAGGCTTTTGGCTCATGACGAATAATAGGATGAATTTGGTGACTGATCAAAGTTAGCTACTTGGATTTGTTAACTAGAAAGAATGACAAGAAATTGATTTTTACAAATGGACATGACTTGGAAAAGTGTGCAAATTAATTCATCATGAATTAAAAACTGACACACTTGGAGTATATTTAGAGGGAAACACAGGGGTACAATCCATTTGATCTTACCAATCACATATCTCAAGTTATGACATCTCGAATAGGGGTACCAAACAATCTGCAAATACTAACACAAGTAAAATTTAAGAAATTACATTTGAAATCGTGTTCGAAAACTAATCAAATGGATTTTTTGTAAGCTAAAATTTGAAACATAACAAGTCTCTAACATTTAAAATGCAACACAAATGGAATTTCAACATTTGGGTCAACTGGGTCAAGGTTATAACTCGTCAAACAAAGCTTCCCAGAATTTTGAACATTTCATATCAGCATGACATTGATAACTGGCCTACTTTGAGGGATTCAAAACCTAGGAAAATAAACTTGAAATGACTTGAAATTTGAAACATAGGTGCTCAAGTATGGACACTAGGCATTCCCAAAGTGGTGAGTTATGAAACATTTCTGTGTGCAAGATATTCAATTGCAAACATAGCCTCATGTCATTGTTTGACACTTGGTGAAAATGCAGATTTGGAATTTACTCAAATAAGGACTTCGCCAAATGACTCAAAACAATAGTTTATCATCATGGAACATGTGGGTGGGCTAAATGGAAGGTGTTAGAAACATTAAACACCTCAGGGGCCTCAAAGGTATAGCTAGGTATATACGCATTTAAAAGCATTTAGAGGGCTTAATTACTTCAATGGTGCTCAAAATTGGGAAAGCAATTTTGATTCCCAACATATTATTGAGGGAGAAAGTGTACCTATCGATTACATCTACCTAGTAAGAGGGAGATAAATTTTAGGGAGATATAAGAAGTAATCAAGAGGAAAATAAGGATGAGTTGATTGATTGTCTATTGATCATAATAGAATTTTGTAACCTATTCAGAAGATGGAAGTTGCTAATAGAGGAGGAGATTTCAATACAAGAAATTATTTTCTTTTTGGTATTTTGTTGGTCATATTGATTAAGTCTAGTTAGTTTGGTTTTCCATCAATGCCAAAGAGTATGATTGTTGAAAATAGATTGACACAAGTATGATAAATGTCTTTCAATCATTGTTTTGTCACTAATGTCAAACCTTCTACTTTTTGGTTAGACAATTTCTTATATGATTTAAGTACTATCATTAATTTTATTGATGAAGAGGATTTGATCAAATGAGGTAACAATAGCATCTAGAGGAAAGGTTGAGTTATGATATGGAAAATGAGTATAAAAAAATCAATTAAGATAGTGATATTATAGTGCATTGATAATTTACTAAGGTTGCAAAGGTTGATTACACTGACTAAGTTCAATAGAATAAGTTAAATGAAGTTTTTCTACCAAGCTTGACAATTTGCATGGTAGGTGCTAATAAAAGTTAGTTAAAGCCAAGTAGAAAATTAGTTGGAGCCAAGCAAAGTCAATTTTAGTATAAGGAGAGAGAAATAGTGTAAGCCAAGTAAAGTTTATTTGATGTCAAGTACTAGTAAACTTTAGTTCATGACGAGTGATTTAATAGTGATGTGACATGAGAAAATATCTCATCAAAATCAATGCCTTTTTTCTATGCAAATCCTTTTACAACTAATCTAGCTTTAAATCTTTTCTTACCTCCATCCTCTTCTTTCAACCTATAAACCCACTTATTATGTAAAGCCTTTTTACTTGCAAGCAACTTGCATAAATCCCATGTCTTATTTTTCAGCAAAGAGTCAATTGCTTCTTTCATTGCAGACTCCCACTGAATCTTTGTATCCACCTACACAGCTTCATCATAACATTTAGATTCACTAGCATAAGTGAGTAAAATAGAATACAAGAAAGGAGAAAATCTTTCTAGAGGTCTACCTACCCTTGTTGACCATCCAACATTCACTCAGGTGTGTTGTATTTTTTGTTGTGGTTTTTGCACATCATGAGGAATTGTTGAAACATTAGCTTATGGAGTATCATCTAGCACTACATAATAATTTTCTTTCTTCTCATGTTGCTACAAAAGTTCATTATACAACACTTTCTCATTGAATATGACATCCCTGCTTCTTACAATTTTATTATTCTCAAAATCCTAAAGACTACAACCAAATTCATTAATGCCATATCCAACAAATACACATTTCTTTGACTTAGCTTTTAGCTTGGTTCTATTTTCAGAATCTATATGAGCAAATGCTTCACAATGGAAGGTTTTGAAAAAAAATAACTCACCTTCTTACCAATCCATGCTTTCTCTAGAATACCATAACCGAGATGAGTAAAGGGACCTCTATTAATCAAATATACAACAATATTGACAACCTCCACCCACATGTGTAAGGGAAACCTAGCATGCAACCTCATGCTCCTTGCATGCTCCATTATAGTCTTGTTCATGCATTTAGCCACTCCATTTTCCTATGGATTCCTTGGAATAGTTTTCTATCTATGAATACCATTAGTGGAACAATAATATTAAAATTCATGACTACAATAATCACCACCATTATCAGATCTAAGATATTTTAATTTATTTCCAGTCTCATTTCTAACCAAGCATTTCCATTTCTTAAAAGTTTTAAATACATCAATTTTTTGTCTGAGGAAATAAAGCCATACTTTTCTAGTTGCATCATCAATAAATGTAACATAATAATGAGAGCCACCAAGGGAAGATACCTGAGTTGATCCCCATACATCTATATGTACAAGCTCTAATTTCTCACTTTTATTTTCCTTCCTAGTCTTCACAGAACTCAATCTCTTTTGTTTTCCATACACACAACTTTCATATAAATCCATATTAACACATTTTAGACCTGGTAAAACTTTCTTTGAATGAAGTACTTTCATACCTTTTTCACTCATGTGCGCAAGTCTATTCTACCACAACACTGTATCAGAATCTATAGCAGCTATTTGTTCTCCCTACTCATCTACAACAACTAATCCTGAACATTCATTTTTCTTTGAAATAATTAAAATAGAAGGAACAATATGACCTATACAAAGATATAAGGTGCCTACTTTCACATCTTTTAATACTACAAAGGAACCTTATGAAATCTTTCAATTTCTATCATTAAAAGTAACTACAGAACCCTCATCACCAAGTTTCTCTACTGAATTTAAATTCCTACTTAATCTTGGAACATGTCTTACCTCATGTAATAGACAATGATTACCATTTTGCAACTTAATCTTAACTTTTCCCTTTCTAACAATCTGATAGGGTTCATTATCCCCCAAATAAACAAGCCCAAAGTCCCCTTGGACATAATCAAGGAAATAACCTCTATGAGGTGTCGCATGAAATGAAGCACTAGAATCTAAAACTCAGAAATCATCAAAACTTTCTAAAGAAAGAAGCAAAATGTTCTCTTCAAATTTGTTACTTACGAGTATGTGCAAGATCAAGGTCAACCAAACTATACCCTTAAGTGGCAATGAAAAATTAGAAATCAAGGTCATGTCAACTTGACATTCAATTTTTAACTTATTATGAAATTTCTATCAAAAATTTGAGAGAAAATAAATTCTAAGAAATTAAATTTAGTTTATAAACTACTAGGCCTTATCTGAAAAATATTAAAATTGATTGCTCAAAAATTTAAATTTTAATGCAATAGTACAAATCATTCGGGACAAAAATAGGAAGTAGACGTGTGTCTAACCAACTTAATCATAATCAAATAATAATATTTTAAAATAATATTATAGATATAAGAAGTAGATGCATGCTTGGATGTGACGTACATTTTTTAATATTTTTATTATAAGTAAATAATTAATTATGAATTTTGTAAAAAACTCTATAAATAAATAAAATCTTTGTGTTTCCTTATAGTAGAAGAAGCATAGAATGTGATGTATCTTTTAGA
The DNA here is from genome assembly GCA_028749045.1 of Cupressus sempervirens. Classification (NCBI taxonomy): domain Eukaryota; kingdom Viridiplantae; phylum Streptophyta; class Pinopsida; order Cupressales; family Cupressaceae; genus Cupressus; species Cupressus sempervirens. The sequence continues at coordinate 560,631,966 of CM053790.1, forward strand.
TTTGAAAAATATTTTACCATTGGAAAGTTATAGTTGTTTTAAAACTAGTGTGTGACTCAACACTTTATATGTAACTCCATTAGAAAATAAGTAATAATTACTCACTGAACTCGCAATTTGATAGACATTACATTTATGGAAAGACAAGAAAATTCTTAAGAAACCCTTTTCATTTCATGAAATTTGGGTGGAAAAAAGTCATGATATACATGTTTGAAGTTAAAAACACACAAGAACAAGACAAAAACACATTTTTGGGGACATTATAAAAGTTCACCATGTACATTTGGTATCCAGAGATATACTAGGGCTTATAAAGGTAGTAATTTTTTGGTTGGTATTACGATCTGTGGGAAAAATGTTGGAATAGATTTTGAAATGATTTCTAGAATTATTTCCTCTTTTAGTTGTTCTACCTCTTCTTTGTGCTTTCAAAGAACTTCCTAATGTAGATCCACCTAAGGATTTCCTATGACTTTCCTCACTCAAAAAAACACTGATCACATCATCATGTTTTAGAATACTAGATCCATAAATAGAATTACTCACAACCATTACCAAGCCATTCCAACTTTCAGGCAAAGAACACAAAATCAAGAGAGCCCTAATTTCTTCATCAAAATTGATACCTATAGAAGATAACTAATTAGTAATAGTATTAAAATTATTTAAATGATCTACACTTGATCCACCTTCAACCATTTTCATATGAAATAAACACTTGATGAGAAATACCTTGTTTGAAGTGGAGAGCTTTTCATACAATTTCTTTAGGGCTTGCATCAACAATTCTATGGTCTTTTATTTTTTAATATTAAATGCTATCGATGATGCTAGGCATAATCAAATTCATATAAATACCTCTCTATCTAAAAGACCCTAGTTGTCATTTGTCATAGATCCCTAATTCTTGGTGTTTCCTTCTAATGGCTTCCATGAATCCTTCTGATAGAGATAGTCCTCCATTTGCATTATCCATAATTGGAAGTTTTTTCCATTAAACTTGTCAACCCTCATCTTACCCTCATCTTCCATTGCTCCCACTCAACCATAAGACTCCCATTCAATTGTGAGACCTTCCTGCAAAGGATCGCTAAATTTAAAAAAAATTAAAAAATGGCGAGGATCTATTTTTAAAAAAAAATAACTATCGTCTGGCTCTAATACCACTTGCTAGGATTAACCTTAGATAGAAATAGCATTTACATGCAAATATAACCAATACTAGACAATAGTAGATCACATAAAAGATAACACAACACACCAAGATTTAATGTGGTCCACCCAATCCGCGGGCTACGTCCACAAAAAAAAAGTCCAATATTATTATTATCTAGTGATTACAACCTGATTACAATCTATAACCCTTTACAGCTCAATACCACCATAAGAAGCTACAATATCACCACTCATTATGAAATCCCTAACCCTAAGTCTTTTTCTATAAGCTTTTGTTACTTACAATATAAGGGCTAGAATAATAGACCCCATAGGGGCACTGCCCCTTCACCCTATCTTAGGGGTTCTATGTAAGGAAACTAGCAAGAAATAATATAACCATTTTCACATAACCCATCATAGATCTGAAATAAATATGTAATTGAAATCCACATGCAAGAGAATTGACAACATACCTACAAAAATGTGACACAAGATATACCTTGGGAAACCCTCATTGAAGGAAAAACCTAGCCTCCAAAATCATCCATCACCATGTATTATTTATCAAAAACACCATTGTAATACAACCATGGAAGCCTTCAAATCCATAGCCACTACCAAACAATATATGTGAACAAGCATGAATCCACACATCCCATGTCATGCTTCCAACCTTCACAAATGCTCCCATGGCTAACCTGTCAAGCCTTTTCTTGGTTGACTCTTTCCGTTTTCCCTTCTCACTCAACAACAACTACCCTTGTGGCTGCTTATATAGTAGCATGTCCCACAAAACCACCAAGTGGTATTACATAAACCATGTGCTACCTAACCCATTGAGCCCACATTTAATATTGAAAATTTAATTATTTTCCCCAATATTAAATAATTACATTAACTATTATCACAATGTTACAATAAAACTCATCAAGTATATCCCATGGGAATATTTACATGTTGCACATCCATATAGGTGCAACATTACATAATAGAATAAATAAAACAATACAATATAACAATACCATGCAATGTGTGAAACACCCATTATCTCAACATGTATTCCCGAAACCCCCATAGAAATAATATGGGGAGAAAACCATGTCAAATAAATCTTCGAGTCTGATTAGGCTCCACATCACAGCAACATGTTAATCTTTTAAACTTGTTAGAAATATGAAAAATTTAAGCTCAATTAACATTTTAAACTTATTTTAACATTTTTTTATTGGAATCCCAACTCAAACTGGCAAAAATCAAAGCTAGTTTGTATAATTCAAAAAATAATGACTCATAATGAAAGTATTTTGCATGCACCTTTCATGAGATTGATGTCTATCCATAACATATTGCAACCTAATATATCATCCACAAGTGATGCAATAAATGATAAAATCTATTATAAGTGAGGTGCCAACCAAGGAAAAGGAAATGAAGAAAGGGACATCAATTTCCTAGAAAAATAGATAATTAATTAAATATAATTAACGTTCATGCCAGCAATTGGGGGGAATTTTTAATTCTTTTAAAGGGAAGAAATGATGAGGAGGTGTAAAATCTCCCTTATATTAGAATATGTAAAAGAGAAATCGGCTCATTTGAAATAGATGTCGGAATTACTGTTGGAATTCTTTTAGAATAATTGAGAGGGGGGTGAATCAGTTATCCAAGGTCCAGATGTACAAATAATTTTTTTCTTATCTTTGTGAACCCATAAAACATTCATATTCATGCATGCAACCAAATGAATATGTGAATATTTAAAACTTGCAAGTTACTATCTGATCAAATTGTAGATATGTAAATTATGAAACACAACACATTCATTAGCACACTTGGCACAATGATTTAATGTGGAAATCCAATTTGGGAAAAACTACTAGTAACATGCTACTCCTTTTTCACTCTTATGAAGTGATGCCCTATGAAAGGCCAACCTTGTTAAAGGCTACAATACACAATGTTAAACGTGACTTGGTTAAGAGATTTCAATCACCCTATTAAAAATGAGCCTGGTTAGAGAAATTTAGGCCATTCACTGGGAATGCCACCCTGTTAAAGGATTTAATAATGACTATTAATTCAACCTTAATCCAAAGGATTTACCCTAGACTGATACAATTGTTAGAGAGTAACAATAGAGCTTTGATCTGATACAACTTAGAACTTCTATTTGTAGATTATAGATCTCTATTTAGTCCTCCATTCTACTTGGCTTTCACTCATTGCTGCTCGGATAGCTTGTTCACCCTTCAAGCATAAATCATCTTAAGCCTTATTTCTTAGCATGCCATGTTGATTCTTCTCTTGGGTCACTTGATGAAGGAAAACCCTTAACTCCTTCTTCTCCTTGGGTTCTCATACATAACAACCTTTGTTTCATGACCAAACATTCCTATAAATAGAAAATTAAGATACTTTTCCATTTTCCATCGTCTACATTAGGATTTGGTAGGATTAGGTAGGATACAATGTATCTACCCCATATTCCTTATCTATTCTAGAAACTTCCTCTAAAATCCACTTTTAATTTTCCTTAAAAACTATTTACATCAAATTCTGTGCCACCAACCTATCAATCTTATTTTTCTCATAGTTCACAAGTTTCAAGAAAAAAAAACTTGTCAACTTATATTTGGCCCATCCATCTCATGAATTCAATAGATAAACTAAAACAGCATGTAAATCATATACATCTAAATCATGTAAACATGTAAACAATCACATACATAACATCATATATGATTACCCAAAAACCCTCTCATGATTACCCAGAAACCCTCCATGTGATAAGGTAAACCTATTGTGAGAATGAGACCCACAAATCTTCACTACTATAGTTATAAAGTGTATCCAATTAAGGTTACAATGTTTTGACCATGAATCATGATATATCCTATGAAAGGTATGCCTTGTTAAAGGCTTACAAAGACTGTTAGGTCTCACCTTGTTAGAGGATTTCAAGATCCTGTTAAAAGTGTGCCTTGTTAGAGAACTTCAACTTACAACTAAGTAAGCACCCTATTAAAGGATTTCATATAGCTTGCTAGGACTACTGTGTTAAGATATTTGACTAAAATCACTTGTTAGAATGTCTCAACATAGATCCTATGATTGACACATGCTTCCTTGATAATAGACCACCTCTGAACACTTATCTTCTTGATCCTTGTCAATCAAATGTCTTAATGTTGTATCCTTCTCTATATCCTCTGTTCTTCTCTAATTGATTTTGTAATTCACTCTTTCTTCATAATTCTAAGTCTCCATGAGTACTCTGTTTGCACATGCAAACTTCTCTATACTCTCCTTCAATCCCTTACACACTCATTAAATAGTTTACAATTTTTTCCTCCTTAAGAAGACTAGGAGACTTAGGGTTAGGTATGAATCTATGGCTAAGATTCATCCATATTTCCACTTAAACCTTCCCATTTTCTGGTTGGTTGCATGTAGATGCATAGGGAATCCAAAAAAAAGATTCATCCTTATCTCCATAAGATCATAATCTATCCTTAAGTCAGCTCAAAAATGGTTTACATGTCCAAATTGTGTCACTTGGCATATGAAGTCTTTGATTCTCAACATGCACTATATTTTTGTTGTTACTTGACACCTGCACTACTCAATGTCCACTATTTACTTAGCTCCTAAATCACTTAGCATGGTCTATCTGCTCGACACTTGAGTGACTCAACACATGAGTAGCTCAATATTCATTGTAACTTGGCATGGTCTAGTATTTACATGTTGTGATCAACATATATTACTAGTTTGGCATGAACTAAGTAAATAGCTTAAGTGTGTTGACACTCACTTGTCAAAACCAATTTGAGATCAACAATCTCCCCCTTTGACATGAGTGTCAAAAACACTTGAATATACATTATCAACCTTAATCTCTCAAGCATAACATAACCATGACTCGTATAAAATACAAAACTTCAAAATTAAAAAATTTTGCAGTAACATAGATACCTCAAAATTTGATAACTCCCCCTAAGTCAATATATCCATTTTGTATCCAAAATCTGTGTTCCTCTCTAATTAAATGTGTTTCTATTGATACAATTTTACTTCAATGCACTAATAATCTTTCATGTTCTCCCTTAGCTAATATCTTGTCTAAAGCAATGTGCTGAAATTATTCTCACTCTAAACTAGATTTGTTGGTAGGCTTGCACTTGATGTAGTAATTGTGTGTTCCAAACTCAAAATGTGACTTCTAGTCCCTTGAGTGAAGAGTATAGGATTACATAGTTTTTTTTATAGTGAGAATATATTCTCAAGTACCTTCTTCACCTCCTCAACTTTTTTCCCAGTGCAACTTGAGTTAATGGTATCTCACTAGATATTTTCTCATTTACCTTTGAAACTTCTTTTCTGGCCATTCTAAAAATTTTGCATTTGTATCGAATTCATCATTGCTAACCTTTTCCACCATACCTATTAGTTGTTATATTAGTGGCTTGGTCTCTTTATAAGTTGGTAGACTAAATGCATCTAGAACGATATCCTTAACATCTTGAAGTGCTTTCTTCTGCTTATGTTCTCTCCTAAGCATTTCTTGATCCTTTTTCCTTTCTAAGGCATGCTACAACATGCCTATTTTTTCCATGTCATTGTATCATTGTCATACTTTGGAATAATAATTTCTTCATCAAGGCTTATATCTCCATAATGCATTGCCTTCTCAACCTTTGGTGAACTTGGACTTGGCACTAAGATTTGTAATGGAATAGCTACTATGCCTGACTTCTGAAGAGTTTCTGTAGGAGTGCTAGATGCTTTTAAGGCTACCAATGCTTGGATGGCTTCTTCTCCCTTCACCTTTGGTGTTAGATCACTCTCTTCAGAATTTCCCTAGTCTATCACTATGATTTGACTAGCACCTTGTCCCTATGCTATAGGTATAGATGAATCTATCTATCACGTTTCCTATTGTCCTATAATGGTGTATTGCTCTTCTACTTTCTTCCTAGAAAGATCAACTTTAATAATTGTATCAACCTTAGTAGATGTATCTTTTGGCATTAGAAATAAAGGTTGTACATTAATAAAAAAAGGGATGATAGAAGGTGGTTCTTGTGGATTCACCTTTTCCCTTGTGATATTAGGTACTACCTTTTGCAATTCATCTACACTAACCAAAACTAGATTTTCCAATAGTTTAGCTTGCAATGTAGATTGGTCTAGAATCTTCTTCAAGTCTTCTATAGTAAGAGGATTGATGTTTTGAGTTGATGGATTAGGGAAATCCTTGATAGTTATGGTATCAGTAATCTTGGTTGTGTCATGAGGAGGACTGACATTTGGCAAATGTTTGTCATGCACACTCTATTCTTCTTGTTGCTCAGGCTTAGGTATTGCCTTGTCATCTTCATTCGTATTTGCCTCTCCTCCAACTGTATTGTCCTTGTCATACCTCTAAAGGGTCAATTTCTTGTTTCTTCACTGTGGTTAACCCATAAATGAGTTTCCATATTTGTATTGACTTATTTACAACAACCTCAATATTATTTTGGAGAATACTAAAGGCTCTATATTTAGGTGTGAACCTAACTACATATTTCTTCATAGCCTTAGAAATTTTTCCCTTAGTGAACTCTGGCATTACTTGGGCTAATTGTGTTTCTCTAACTTGTCTTTCCAAATTTAGACAATAATGCCATATTTGCTCAACTATGTCATATAGACTCTTAGGTACAAAGTTGGAAAATTCTAGTGGAGTTATCTTAAACTTTGACATCATGGCATATAATGCCCCTTCCACTCAATTTTTCTCTACTTTACCCAATTTTTCAAAATCTATATGTGAAAACCCTAACATATCTACATTATTCTTAACATTTTCGCATAAATTTTCAAGATCTGAGAGAGGATTATGACTCACCAATTTGAATTGGCTCTTGTCATCTAACTTAGTCTTCTCTTCATAAGAACCTGGCTATGCCACATACTTTCTTCTTTGTTTCTTTTGTTCTTGGCCTCCTTGTTCCACTATCTTTGTCTTTTCCTTGGCCTTCTAATTAGTTGCACAATCATTGGCTCTAGTGGTAGAAGTCATGGGCTTTGTTGGGCTAGGTTTGAAAATCTTCTTTTCCCTTGCCATTGGTTGTGCCTTAGTCTTTCTTTTCTTTGGCTCAACAAGAGTAGGTGCTTCCTTGGCTTCTTCTCCCTTGGCACCTTCAATTTCCTCCTTTTCCTTATCTTCTCGCATTCCTTGGGTCAATGTTAGAGGATCTTATTTTTCTTCTTCCTCTTCATCCTCTTCTTCGTCTTCTTCCTTCTTGGCACCCTCTCCAAATTTGGCTTTCAACTTCTTCACTGTCTTATCCATCTTCTTGATAGCTAATGTAGTTTTCAATTTCATGGTAATATTGGATTTTACCATTTCATAATTTCCATATATCTTTTCACTTTTATATATTTCCTTTTGCTAGTAAATTTTTTATGGCCGTCGAGACTTCACCTACCTTTATTTCATATCCTAAGGGTCTCAACCATCTTACCCTTAGTGTGGTAGCCTATACAAATGTGTAATAAGTATCAACAAGAAATAAAATTTGATTATAATGTTTTTCAACTAAGGAAACTAGTATCCTCATTCTTTCCTTCATTGACTTCTTGAAATCTTGAAAGTAACTTGTCATCAATGACTCAAAATTCTCTCCTAGCTACTCAATATACTCATTAATCTACACTGCAACTAATCTGTTCATTTTCCATCCTATAGTACCAAAAGAGGGTAATTTTTTTTGTACATAAAAGAATATACCAATTAGTATGGAACCAAACTTTCATTCGGTCTTCTTAGTTTTCCTCATTTCTCCAAGGTTCTCCACCAATTATTGCAATTGAAGCTCTGCTAGATCATATATGATCTTTCTCTACAATCTTGTAACCAACATCCACAACTATATACGACACAATATTCAATCTACTAGATTGGTAGATTTATGTTATATTACCCTTATAGAAAAGTCTAGAAATGGATCAGTGATTGTGTCTATTGTCATGCCTCTCTTATTCCATTTTTCTCCAGTGTTCTCAATTGCTTCCTTGGAATCACTTATGAGTGTCTTAGGCCAATATAGGGTTGGGTAACTAGTAACCCTATGAATTATTCTCTTGGATATTTTGATAGGTCCTCCCTCTAGCCATAAGGAACCATCATGAATTCATCTCAGTACTATCCATATCCACTCTATTTTAAATACATTAGGAAAATCTAGGGTTTGTGTTAAAACCTTTCTCTCTAAGATTTCAAATTTTTCCTTCAAAACACCATTATCACATAACCTATTATATGCATCCCTAATATTTAGGTCTCCAATGCTACCAAGTTTACATTTATAACATCTCCTCACATCTTGCACCATTATTACATTTGGTAGGATCATTGACAATGTGCCAGAAGGGTCTTTTTTATAAGTGATGTTAGGAATGGCTTTAAACACATGTTTCTTAACTTCATTACTAACTAGCTGAACATTTAAAACTTCCTTCTATTTTAAAAATTTTGAACTTGATGCCATTGTGACAAACTAGGGTTTATGAAAATTGAAACTATGCATGGCTCGGCTCTTGATAAATACCTTTTGAAATCTGATGAACTGGTGTGAGATCGCTGCTAGAATCTCTACAAATTCTTTGAATGGTTTTATGCATTTCCTTCTTCTATACTTGCTCTTTGTTGAATCTGAAATGATGAATAATGAGCAAAAATTGATCATGTACCCTTCAAAAATCTTGCATTTAATGTTTAGTGCTTACGTAGTTGTAAGCTTGACATCAACTAATTTTAGGTTAACTTGGCATCCATCGATATTTCATCACTCAATAGCTACTATGATCTTAACATCAACTAGTCATACTACTAGCTCGGCATCAACTACCATTCCACTTGACATACATAGGAAACATTTCATGCTCAGCAACAACATGAAAAACTTAAATATTTGTCTTGAATTTTTAACAATATCGTGCATCTATATACATGCTAATTAATGTAGTCTTTTCAATACTATATCCTTTTGGAACTAATGTATGATATAACGCTTTAATATTAGTCCAACATTCCTCTTGATTTCCTAGTTCAATGAGGTGTGATCACCTGAACCATTGGGTGAACTGATCCCTTCTCCATTTGATGTGTTGCAATCATCCTTTTTTTCCATGTCTTATTCATCTCATCCCCAATGTGTTCAACATCTACCTTACCTTTTCCTTTATCAAATTCACAACCTGTTACCTTTGACCTAGTTGGACAATATTTATTGATGTGACCACCTTTTGTAGTTACCATTGAAGTGTGTCCCAATATAGTTCTCATGAACATGTCCATATTCTTTACAATAATGATAGCTATATCTTGTATATAATCCTAATTATAAGAGTTTCTATTGTTCCTTACCTTTTTTTGCTTGTTTGATGACCACATGGATTTGTATCTATATTAAGAATCTCTATGCCCATACTTGTGACAATTGTAGCAATAACCTTCAAACATTTGGGTGTTCATGGTCATGGTTCTATATTCATGTGCCTGATGACCTTACTTTTTGCATTTATGGCAGTGAACCAATGTCTTAGGCTTAGCATTCTAATTTTTGGTTTTTCTCCTACACACATTAGTAGTATGTCCTTTCTTACCACAATTATGACAAGTAGGTTTGGAGTTCTTACCTTCATTGTTCCTTTCTTTAGCACTTTTGGATGACTCTCCTTCTTCAGTGCTTGTGTATCCCAGTCAAGATGTATCATTGTTGGATCTAGGGGATTTTAGTAATTGCTCAAAGTATTTGATGGCTTCATTTGGTTTATTGAAACTTTTAGCAAATTCATTTTCTCTCTTTAGGTCATTCTATAGTTGTTCATTTTGTAACTTCAATGTAGTTATCTCAATGTCTTTGATATTTAGTTCATAGTTGGCATTCATCATTTGACTCAGAGTATCTAATTCCATGTTGGAAATCTTGGTTAGTTCTATTAACTTGTCTTCCAATCTATTGGCCAAGCCTCTTTTGTCTTCTTCAATCATGGCTTTGTCTTTCATGGATTTCTTCTTTTGTTCAACCACTTCACACACTAGTATGGCTTTTGATTCTTGTTCTAACTTGAGTCTTCTGATTTCTCTAGCTTGGATTTTGGTCATTTCCATTAGATCTATAGCTGCTACATCAAATTCATTTGAGTCTCCATTTGCAAATAGGTTAGTAGTTTCTATCTCCTTGTATTGTGTGTCATTCTTTGCAATAGAAATTTCTTTCCTTCTCTTGAAGGAATTCTTCAAAGCTTCTCTTGCTTCATTCAACTAATGTAGCTACTAGTTCTCAATAGTCTTTCCCAACTTGTAGATTTCCATTCCAATATATTTCCTCAAAATTGCAAAGCTTCTCTTTTAGAGAACAAAGCTCTGATACCAATTGTTGGAATTATAATAGGAAAGATAAACTTTTGAGTGGGGGGTGTGAATTAGTAGTTTAAACTTGAACCCATAAAACTTTCACCACACATCCATCTCATGCATTCAATAGATAAATTGAAATAACATGTAAAGTACATACATCTAAATAATGTAAACATGTAAAAATTCACACACATAACACCAGATATGATTATCTAGATACCCTCCAACTAAGAAGGTAAAATTGGGGTGGGGATGACACCCACAAATCTTCACTACTATAGTTGTAACTTGTATCCAACTAAGGTTAAAATGTTTTTACCATGAATCATGATATACCCTGTGAAAGGTTTGCCCTATTAAAGGCTTACAAATACTATTAGGTATCACCTTGATAAGTAGGAGATGATTTCCACAGCTAGTCAAATTGTGATGTGAATATCAGGATTTAACTGTGTGATTTTTGAGTCAAACTCGATGACCCATGTTTCATGAGTAGTGATTCAACATGAATCCATCTCTCATGAGAATAAATGGAACACTTAGCATAGTTAAATCCTGATATTCACATCACAGGTATCACCTTGTTAGAGGATTTTAGCACCCTATTAGAAGTGTGCCTTGTTAGAGGACTTCAACTTACAACTAAGTAACCAACCTGTTAAAGGATTTCATATAGCCTACTAGGACTAGTTTGTTAAGAGATTTGGCTGAAATCACCTATTAGAATGTCTCACCATAGATCCTCTGATTAGCACTTTCTTTCCTGATAACATATCACCTCTAAACACTAAACTTCTTGATCCTTCTTGATTAGATGTCTCAATGTCGTATCCTTCTCTCTATCCTATATTCTTCTCTAACTGATTCCATAATACAATCATTCTTCATAACTTCTAATTCTCCATGAATGCTTTTTTTGTGAATGCAAACTTCTCTATACTCTCCTTCAATCACTTACACACTTGTTAGATAGTTTAGATTTTTGTCCTCCTTAAGAAGACTAGGAGACTTAGGGTTAGGTATGAATCTACAATTGAGGTTCATCCATATTACTGCTTAAGCCTTTGCATTTTTTAATTGGCTACATGTAATTTCATAGCGAGTCTAAAAAAATGATTCATCCTTATCTCCAAAATATTGTAATCTATCCTTAAGTCAGCTCAAAAATAGTTTACATAGTTGCTTGTGCCATTACAAAAAAAATGTCCAAACTGTGTCACTCGGCATATGAAGTCTTTGATGCTTGGCATGCACTATATTTCTACTATGACTCAGCACCTACACTACTTGGAATCCATTGTTTACTCGGCTCTTGAATCACTCAGCATGGTCTATTTTCTCGGCACTTGAGTGGCTCGGTGCATGAGTCACTCGACACTCATTGTAACTCGGCATGGTCTTATATTTACATGTTGTGTTAGATATGTATTACTATTTTGGCATTAAGCAAGTAAGTAGCTTAAGTGTGTTGACACTCACTTGACAAAACTAATCTAAGATCAATGATAGAGATATATGTAAAGGATAGATTAACAAAGTGACCATCTCAATGATGGAAATATGAATTTGAAAAAAATAATTTATTAATATCAAGAGGTGGAAAAGAAGGGTGGTGACTCAATTTATAGAAAAGCTATCTCTTTCACCAATAAAATATAAAGGAGAAATCATTTTGAGGATTCAATCGATCAATTGGGAATAGAATTACATTTTACTTTGCAAGTAGAAAAAACGTCATCCCACCATATCCTTCAATATACATATAGAGAGAGAGGTCATTCCAAGAAAACATCATCAATCATTAATCCCCCTAGAAATCAAGTGAATAATCAATCAGCAAGATCTAGAAACAATAATCAAATATAATTCATTACATCATCACCCATCAATCATCTTATCAACAATCACTTTATCATTACTTGCTAATACCTCAAATCAAAAAATCAAAGGAATCATTCTATTAATCAATAATTCAAAAGTAATTCATCAATCAATTAGTTATACAAGTTTTAGGAATCAATTGACTCCAACCTAACTTAACCATATAGTCATCAATCCTTCAAGAAATGACAATAAAGTTAAATCAACCAATCAATAGTAATCTATGAGATTTATTGAGAAGTCACTATTGAATTTGTAGAATTATCTTAGTAATTGGAAGGACAAAATGCCTACCAAGACCATGAGACATGAAACAATGAATCCCCTTTCATATTTTTTGTCCACTAATGACTAATTTGTAGATATAATGTATTTATAGGTCTAAGATGTTTTCAACTTATTTGGGGAAATAAAGAGTATTCTATGAGCTACAACTCCCATCTTACTAGTGTTTAGCAGATTATATAGATTAAAATATAATAATTATTTTTATAGTTTCCTAGTTATCACACATAAATATTATACAAGTTGTTAAAATATTTCATTCTAAGTATTAACCAAAAGAATAATGGGACCCAATTCATTATTATTTTCTAATGTTTGAAGCTCAAAATAGCAGATATCACTATGAATGTGATTCTACCATTCAGATTTATTAATCAAGAGGGAATGACAAAATAAATGACATACATAGGGAAATCATAAAACAACAATGACATTTTTTCAACATGCAAATATACATTAGAGAAAAGTTGCATTCAAATGATATACATGAAGTACTTAAAACATAAATAAGATATGTATTTTGATATCCAAAAATTGCATACATCAATAATTGATTACATTAGGTGTATGTCTTATAATATCATAAATGCAATATATGTCGAATCTGTTATATATTCAATATAATGTAATACACACACACACACACACACACATGCATCAAGTTACTGTTATAATGTTTATAATAACTATGAGGGGTAGGGGGGAATCGATTATCTAAGGTCTATATGTACCAATTAAACTTGTAAACACTTCAACTACTTCATATCTAAGCATTCAATAGCTCATTCTCTATAGTGGATAATCAATAACATAAACTTGTAGTGCACTATCCTAATAAATATAACATTTTTAGAATTTAAAACATTAACAAGTATGACATTAGGATTTAATGTGGAAAATTTTAGGAAAAACTACTAGTAACATGTCACCAATTTTTCACTCTTCTAAAGTGAGCTTTGTTAGGAGCCAACCCTATTAAAGGTTAAAAAATACACTATTAAATATGACCTTGTTAAAGGATTTAATTGCCCTATTAGAAGTGGCCTTGTTAGAGGAATTAAGAGTATTCTATTAGAATGCCACCTTGATTAAAGGATTTCAAACTAACACAATGGTTATAAAGCAACAATAGGTTTTGGTGTAACAAATACAAGTCATTTTGAAAATAAAAATCACAATTTTGTCAACCTGGTAATTTGCTAACTGGCCTTTATTATCATCTCCATCTCTATCTTCTTGGTAACTCTTAAATTGACCATACTTCAAATCTTTAGAACACTTCTCATCCTCCTATGCAAGTTCACTAATTAATAGCATCGACAACTATTCCAACCTTATTACGTCTTCAAAATCTCTACTAAACTCTATAATCTTATATTTTATACCTCCTTAAATAGTTAATTATGATCTTTTTCTAGCTAAACATCACCATAGATCTTAGAATTAGGTTAGATTCATCAAATCTATCCAATATTTGGTATCCTCTTTTCTCTTCTAGAAAATTCTCCAAACTTTCCTTTGAATTCTTGCATAGAAACACTTAAACATGGTTTCTCTTAATTTAAATGATCCTACTCATCATTCTTATCTTCAACATGCTTTTAATATTCCAAGAAATTAATTTTGTCTAACAAAAATCATAATTTCCTCATAAATTGTCAAATGTTGTTTGTCCACCAACACTATGTTCTGATGCTCGATCATCATTGGATTACTCAATCACCACTATTTTTTTTTTCAAAACATATGTTGATGCTTGATCAATCTCGATCCTTGGTAAACACTATATTTTCTAGGGTTATACTATAACTTAGTCAGCTCTACCATCACTCAACATATACTTCAAGTTCCTTAATTTTTTCCTCTTTTGCTCGATCAAGACTCCATATTTAGTAATTATTTGATCACTTCCTCAAGGCTTTAGTAAAACCATCTTCTTCACTTGTAGCATGATTAAATAATCAACTTATCTTCTCAAGGTCTAACTAATCATGTGCCCATTGTAGTTTCCTCATAACTAAACCTTTCCTCTAGGTGCTTTTGTTAACTCCATCTCAAATCCTCTTCATCAATCATCTAGATATGGAACTCTAATTAGCTAGAAATTATCTTACCAATTTTGGTTTGACACCAATGACAACATACCAATTGTTGAAATTGCAGTTCACAATAGTTATGTGTTCCTAATATACATCTAAAATATCATATATTGAATACTTGATATATGAAATATATTTCCACTAACATTGTATAGGTATATAATGTGTATCCTTTCATCTACTTCTTCATGTGAGGGGAAGAAAACATAGAGGGAGATGATGTGAATGAAGGGGTCTTCCTAGCATGCTCTCTAGTCCATATTTCTAGTCTCTTCTTTATCTTGAGTTGAGAAAATCAAAATGAAATATACATACACATAAATTAAAATTAAAAAAAATCTTATTACTGGTAAATAGTCGCTCTCTACATCAACCTTAGAGGCACACAGATGATCAAGGGTAAAAAGACTCTATAACATTGATCAAAATAATCATTTGATCGAACTTATGAAAATAATTTTAAATTTTAATACTAAATATTGTAAATAAAAAATAAAAAATATGTAAACTATTTCATACCTCAATTAATGGCTTAAAACTAGCCACTATAGTAGCAAATCCACAATCAAGATAGTGGCAAGGATGTAGAGGAGTCTTCGATGTCAATAGTTGAAAATAATACAACATGAGAGATATTTATAGTTATGAAGAATGCATATAGTTTTATAGGAAATCATCAATTAATAAATTTGGGTACCTCTATGAATCTAGCATGGTGTCCTTCATTTTGTGGTGTCAATGTTGAAGGTGCAATATTTACCTTTTGTACATGTGTGTAAATTCATTAGATAACAATTCACATAGACATACCATAGACATACAAATTATAATACCTTAGTACATGTATATGTTGGAATAAGATACATTGACTAGGAAAAATAGTGAGAAGAAAACTCAAGTATTGACTAAGTATGAAGTGTTTTTATTGATTGACAACTGGTTAACAAGAGGTGTTGAAGTGTTGCAAGTGCAACCACCAATATACTAGCATACTCATCTTGATAGAACAATTAGTAGTAATACATATTGACAAGAGACAAATAAATTTCAAAAAAATCAAGCAGAAGAGGAACAATTTGATGGAATAGTAGCAAGAAATCTCCAAGTAGATGAAGAATAATAATACAAAAAGAACCAAGACTAGATATATAACGGGATGAAGAACGAGTAGCCAAAAAGAATGAAGAGATTCCTCAACTCAGCACTCAAGATGAATTTTCATTAGAAATAGAATTAGAAGTAGAATAGGAAGAACCAAGAAATAAAAAGCCTAATATAGTCAAGTCTCCAACAACGAAGACCTACAAGAGGAAGGAAGTAGGGAAAATAAAGAAGAAAACTCCTCTCCTGTTGGTGAAAGGAGAATCTAAAGAGGAAAAGACTGAAACTAAGAGTGTCAAGTAACCTAAGAAAGGTATGAATATTTTAGTTTAAAATATTCTTGAAGATATAGAGAATAATGGAATTTTTAGTACATTAGAAAATATATTTACAAAATATACCAAGCAAAACAAAAAGAATATTGTGAAAGTTGTAGTTGTGAACCTCAGAATGTTCAATAAAACACTTGCAAATATAGAGTCACAAGTTCCAAATGAAGTATTTTTAAAAATCAAACATTAATTGTTAAAGGCCATATTAGAGTGGAAAGACATGCTAAATGATTATCTAGAAAGGATTAGAACCTATCTTAGAAAGGACATAAGAAAGTTAGTAGAATCATGTTGAAGAAACACAAGTCCAAAAGAAAATATAGCTATGATCACTACACGTTTAAAGAAGGATGCCTTTGAAAATGTAAGGAAATTTCAGCATCAATTGTATGAGGAGGAAAAGGTAATCTTTGATAAATAGAAAGGGAAAGGGAAAGAGGCAAAAGAAAATCCTAAAGAGACCAAGCACTTCCAAGAAGAAAACTACTTAGAAAATGGTTGAACAGGTTGAGAAGAGAACATAGATAAGCACAAACCTAAACAAGGAGCCTAAGGTGAGTGGAGAAATAAAAAAGGCCTTAACAACTCAATTATAAGAAAAAAATAAACATAAGGATGATACTTAGACAAGTTTAATTCATCCAAGTATCATCAACATGACTATAATGGACTTTTCTTTGAAGAATAAAAATAGAGTAGGTCATCGTACAACTAGAAAAGCCAAAGCTACTAGGAAAGGAGAGAATGATGGAAGAAAAAAAGAAAAATAAAAAAATTATGGGATGGGTGATACCAAAATGTCCGAAATGGATATGCCTAAAGAAAAAGGATATTAGTATGCAAATGACACTAAATAAATATAAAGGTAAGAGGATATTCCTTCTACCCATTAAAAGAAGACACCAACAATGTCCAAGCCAACAATATTGCCATCCAAAGGACATAGAAGTGTCAAGAAACCACAGAAGAAAAAGAATAGAAGGATAAGATATTTAGTTGAATATAACAAGAAGAAGAGAAAATGGATACAATAATACCCTGAACTAATAGAGTCATCAATAATTGAGGATGAAGGTGAAATATGTGATGTTGATGAAACAAAAGCTATCAAAATGCAAGAGCTTGGAGAGAAACTCAAAGAGATAGAAAATCAAGTGCAAAATGTAAACTCAAAATATTTGAAAAGATATGCTCAACTGACAAATAAAGATAAGCTGATGATGTAGAACAAAAAACAAGTATGATCAAACTACCAATCTAGTAAATATTAGTGATATACTAAAAGGATTTTTCCTAAGGAAAATCCTATAATGATGATGATGATCCAAATAGTTGGATAAATAATGTCATAGGACATTTAAGTAAGAAAGAAGGAAAGATTCTAGTTCTTGCACACCAACAGTTCTAGTGAGATCTCTTAAAGAAGAGTAAAATTTGATTAAAGAAAAGAATTGAGAAATAATGAAACTCAAAGGTGATTTGTAAGAAGAACTGAAAGAAATAACCTCAAGGTTTTTGCAAGATCCAAGAATATCACACACCTTAACAAGTGATTCAAAAAAAAGGAGAATGAAGGTTGAATAGGAGCATGTTGAAGCCACTCTGAATTATGATCCACTTTCAGCATCACCTTGTTAAAAATTTGGCTAGGGTAGATGATATAATTTTTTCATTTATGGCAACATATAGTAAAGATTAAGTGTGAAGTTCATGCGGATGAAGATTTGATTGAATTACTTAGAAAAATATCGAAGTATCATAGAGTTTATCTATTACCACATGCACTATTTGGATTGACATAGTTTATAGAGGTATTTTAAGCACATGTGCACTGAGGTATGGATAAAAAATACTATGAGGAGTCTAAAACTATGAGTGTGAGGTTGTATGGTAAATACAAATAAAGTGATTATAATTTTCTAAATTTCATCAATATGCCAACCATATATAGGGTAAAGAAATGTAATCAAATATTTATACTAATGATTTATTTTATTTATCAAAAAAGTACTTATTTAGTTATGGACAACATCCTAGATGTTAACCCTAAGTCAAGAAAGGGTTAATTTTGTATTTTGGCTACTGTGCAAAGGCATGAAGGCCAACAATATAGGTTATTTTGAAATAACTTGGTATAATGGACAAAAATTCAAATTCAAAGTTTGATGATGTCTATGACATTGATAAAATACTATTTTAAGGTGTGAATTATGATGTTTGATCAGAGTTGTACAAATATATGATCACTTTTGTGAAAAGAAACAGAGACAAAATTAAATATTTAAGATATCAACAACAGTATGAGGTTTTATATACATATATATACATACATACATATATACATACATACATATATATACATATATATACACAGATACATACATACATACATACATACATATATGTATGTATGTATATATGTATGTGTGTATGTATATATGTATGTGGGTATGTGCAGGATCATGGTCAACCAAACTATGCTATTAAGTGGCAACAAACACTCACCAAATCAAGATTATGTTGACATGACATGCAATTTTCTAATTGTTATAAATTTTATATCAAAAAGTTGAGAGAAAAAGATCTCTCCGAAATTGAATTTAGATTTTAAATTATTAGGCCTTATCTTAAAAAAAAAAAAAATTAATTTGTCAAAATTTTGAATTTTAATGGAATTGTACAAACATATTAGGACAAAAAAAAGAAGTAGATGTATGCCTATGTTGATTGGTTTTGATAATTGAGTGTCACCACACTTAAGAAATTTTCTAAGTTGACGTCGAGTATGATATAGATGTCGAGTTATAATATGTGCCAAGCTAGAAATTCATCAAGTGCTAAGTCATTTAGATGCCAAGCAAACAGATAGTGTTGAGTTATTTAGATGCCAAGTGACTAATAGATGTCAAGCCAGTATATGTGCTGAGTAAACTATAGGTGCTGAGCAAGATAGAATTTCTATAGATGCCGAGTAAGATAGAATTTCTATATGAGCCTAGCATTAGTAATTAGTAAGTGTCGAGTAACACAAAATCAACATAAGAGTTTGTGCCCTCACAAACTAAGACATAAACCATTTTTGAGCTGACATATGATGAATCTTGAAGGATTAAAAGATAAGGTCAAATCTATTTGATTCCCTATGCAATCAACATGAAACCAATCGTAAAAATGGAAAGATTTGAGCAGGAAAGATGGATGAATCTCAATCATAGATTCATACCTAACCCTAAGTTGTGAAACATTTTTAAGGAGGTCAAAACCCCATAATTTAAAAATGTATGAGAGAGTATGTGAGAAGAGAATCATGCAAGGAGTGAATACTAGTGATGTTTTAAGAAAGTGAAAGGGGTGAAATGATTTAGAAGAAGGACAACATTGTAGTATCAGTTAACAAAAAAAAGTATCAACACTTCATACAGTGCCATATTAGATCAAAGAGGATTAGATCATAATGGATTGAATATTGATATGAAATCAACAATTGAAGAGTGTAAGTCATCAAGTCAACAAATTCTACTTTACTTTCTTGCCATTGTATTAGGAGAATGAAAATCCTATGAAGATAGGTTAGTTTAATAGCCATTTTGTAAATCCTTTAACATGGTGACATTCCAAGTGAATGTTCTATAAATCCTTTAGAAATGTACACCATTAACTAGGTGTTGAAGCCTTTAACAGGGTAGGCCTCTCACAAGGCAAACCATTTCTGATGGTAAAATTTTGTAACCTTGACAAGTTACATATTTCTGTAATGATAAGTTATGGGTGTCATCCCCACCCTAGTTTTACCTTCTCATTTTAGAGGGTTTCTAGGTGATAAAATACCATGTTGTCTATTTTGATGCATGCCTTTACTTCCATGTTAATTAGAAATGTTTCATGCATGTATTGATTTTGGTTAAAAAATTATAGCTTAAAGTTTGGTACTTTTTATTCACCCCCCTCTCAAAAGTGTACTTCCCACTTGTAAATTCCAACAATTGGTATGAGAGCCAAGTTCTTACATGGAGAAGCCTTATAGCTTGAAGAAAAGATCTAGAAATGGAATTCTACAAGCATGGGAAGATTATAGAGAATCAAGAAATTGAAATACATCTCATTCTACACTCTTTAGAAGAAGCTATAGAAGAATTGAGGAAATCCTTAAAGAGAAGGAAAGAAATCCCCATAGTTGAGAATAATACATAGTACAAGGAGATTGACACCTCAAAAGTTTTTTCCAGTGGAGATTCCAAGGAGTATGATGTAGCAATTATAGACCTAATGGAGAAGAATAGAGCTTAAGCAAAAGAGATCAAAACTCTCAAGATTGAACAAGAATCACAAGCCATGATGCTTTGTGAAGTGACTAAGCAGAAGAAGAGAGCCATTGAAGATAAAGCTATGATAGGAGATGACAAGAGAAACCTTGCCAATAGACTAGAGGAAAATTCAAGTGAGCTTGCAAGATTTTCCAACATGTAGCTAGACACCCTAAGCTAAATGATGAATACCCATCATGAGTTGAATGTCAAGGACATTGAGATCTCCACACTAAATATGTAGATTGAACAACTACAAAATGACTTGAGAAGAGAAAAAGAAATTGAATAAAGCTTCAACAAATCTAATGAAGCCATCAAGTACTTTGAACAACTACTTAAATCACCAAGATCCATCAATGACACCTCAGGACTAGGATACACCAACATTAAAAAAGGAGAGTCATCTAAGACTACAGAAGAAAGAAGTGACAAAGGTAAGAACACAAAACCCACTTTTCATTTTTGTGGTAAAAAGGGACATACCTCTAATTTGTGTAGGAGCAAGAATGCTAATTAGAATGACAAACCTAAAAACCACTATCACAAGTGCAACAAACAACATCATCAGGACACCAAAATTTGAAGGGCACTACTACAATTTCAAGAAGTATGCACACAAAGCTTTTGAATGTAGATCCAAGCCCACATGGTCATCAAACAAGGGAAGAAGCCATGAAAATTCCTATATATTGGACTAAAACACTAGGTACATCTATCACTACTATCAAGAGTATGGACACATCCTTAAAAATTGCATAAGAGAACATTTTAGTTGAAGCTACAGTAGATGGTCGAGCCAAACTACATGCTTCAGTTGTTTGAGGACTAGTCACATCAGAAAGCACTGCCCAATAAGGACAAAGGCACCTAACTTTGACTCAAAAAAAGGAAAAGGTAAGGTAGATGTTGCACATCTTAGAGGAGAGATGAATAAAACTTGGAAGAAGAAAGATGGATGCAGCACATCAAATGGAGGGATCACTTCACCCAAAAGGTCAAGTGGTCACACTTCATCCAACTAAGAAAAATAAGGTATGAGGAACTGATATACAATGCTTTATCATACATTAGTTCCAAGATGAGTTAGTACTAAAAAGGTTATAAATAGCATGAATAAAGATGCAATTTTATCCTCAAAAGGTTTCATATTGTTACCTTTAATTGCCAAGTAAAATCATAGTGTGTGCTAAGTAGTTGGAAAGAACTAATGGAAGCTGAGTGATTAGTTGCTACCAAGTAAAAAAAAATTGCATAAGGAGTTGGGTGGACAGCTATATATGCACTAAGATTGAGTTTTCTATCATTTTTCATGATTAGAAACACAAAGCAAGAGAAAGAAGAGCACAAAAATGAATTCCAAGCAAAGATTCTAGCCAAGATTCAACATCATTTCATCTATTTAAGGTATTTATACTAGTGTCAAGCTATGTAGTTACACCATTTTTACATCTTGAAACCCTATTTTTTAGAGATGGCATCTAGCTTAGGAAACCTCAGGACAAGGAGTTTTTTGAAGTCCAATTGGTTAGTAATGAAGTAAAACAACCAGACTTTAGACCAATTCCTAAAGTTGCATATAAAAACAACTTTGTTGATTATTTGTCCATAATTCCACCTAAATTTGTCATGGTGAAATATGTTAGAAGGTGTTATAATTGTAAGATTAAAGCAATTGGTGACATGGAGATTCGACAAGCATATGGTAAACTTTGTGAGAATGGGGTATTGAAGGAAGAATTTCAAATTGTCGAAAGGAAGGGCTTAACCTATGCCCTAGATTTCCCTACAATATTTAAAATGGAATGGATAAGAATTGTGCTAAGTAGAATCCATGATGGATGCCTATGGTTGGAGGATGGACCGATCAAATTGTAAAAAAAATTTATACATAGGGTAACCGAGTATCCAACCCTAGAATGGCCAAAGACCCTAAGGAGTGATTCTAAGGAAGCCATAGAGAAGAACATTGGGGAAAAGTGGAACAAGAGAGGGATGAAATTTGACACAATTAAAGATCCTCTTGTAGAATTTGTTGTTAGGATCATGTCCCATAAATTCTACCAGTCAAGCCAACTGAACAGTGTACCTTGTATTGCAGTTGATGTTGGATACAAAATTTTCAAAAAGGATCATGCATACAATCTAGCCGAACTGCATTTACAATAGATTATGGAAAATTTGGGAGCAATAAGGAGATTCAATGGTGCTCAATGAAAATTTGGAGCAATTTTGATATGTTTATTTTTTTATGTTTAGAATGAATTCCCCTCTTTTGGAAAGGTGAGCTAGAAAAAAAATAGGTCAATAGCAGTATAGGTCAATGAATACATAGAGCAGATGTGGAAAAATTTTGAAACAATAACGACCAATTACTTTGAAGACTTTAAAAATTCAATGAAACAAAGACTCAGAATACTTGTCTCTCTTGTTGAGCAGCACATAAATTATATTTATTTCTTAGTGGACATTGATTTTACATATATCCAAGTAACACTACCAAGGGTGAGATGGCTGATGCCACTTGGATATGAAATCAATATTGATGAAGCTTCTACAACAATAACAACTTTACTTGTAGAGGAAGTAGATAAAAGTGCTCAACCCTTTGGCACTTATGATTTTTTCAAATCCAAGGTGGACATGGAGTTGAAAACTACTTCAACTCTAAAGAAAAAGGATAGATTGGTGAAAAAGCTTAAGGCTAGATTTGGAGAAGGGATAGTGGAAGAAAAAGAAGATGAAGATGAAGAAGAATAGGGCCAAGAGCAACTTGCATTGACCCAAGGCATGGGAGAAAATGTAGAAGAGGTAGAAGGTGTTGAGGAGGAAGAGCAAGCCAAGAAAGCACCTACCAAGCCTAAGCCAAAGAAGAGGAAAGCTTAGAAACAACCTGCAGCTCAGCCCAAAGGCAAGATGATAACTAAGCCAACCCAACAAATCTAACTACAAGGGTAACTACCTTAGTTAGTGTACTTTCATATGGAAATTATAATATTATTAATGAAGTTTATATGTAATTTAACAAGATTTTTTGGAATATTGATTCACCCCACACCCCCATTAGTATTTCCTATTTCTAACAATTTTTATTAGAGCATAGTAACTCAAGAAAGAAATGATAGCTTGAGTAAGATCTCTATCAATATGGGTCAACTACATAAAAACCTAGAAGAATCTCTAGAACAAATTGATGTACTTACAAAAGAAAGATATACTTTGAAAGACAAGTATGAATATGCTAAAGAGTACATTGAGAAGCTAGAGCAAAAGATTGTGTTGGAAATGTAATGTAAGCTATGTGATATGGGGGGCGGTGAATATGGAACCACTTCAACTTCAATCACTTAAAAAAATTTGTTATATTGTCTAATATACTTGCATGCATGACAGATTAAAGTAGTAAATTAACAACACCATAACCCAATATTTGGTAACACAAAAAACCCTCCAAGTAGAAGGTAAAAGTAGGGTGAGGATGATAGCCATAATGCTTCACTACTATAGTAATAAAGTTGGATTCTTAAGGCTTACAAATGATCATTTCTTGTGATCTTACCCTACTAGGAGTAATGAGAACAATTGGTTCTATATTGTGAAATGAATTATACAATACAATTAAGTATGTACTCTATTAGGAGTATGTACAAGGGTTGTTAAGCACACCCTATTAAAAGATTTGTGACTAATGCACCTATTAGGATGAATCTGTGGGTGGCAAATATCTTTTGAAATAAACTAATCATCTAGCTATGATAGATGAGTCTCTTCATTTCCTTGTGATTCTTGTAGCCTTCTAGGAAATCTTCCCTTTCATATTCACTAATGCTTGAATGATGATACAATGAATACACACACACTTGGAATAAAAAAAATATCTTATATCCATTCATATAAATTCCTTCATAGGTCAACCAGAACATTAATAGTACCAAAAACAATCACCAAGTCAGCCTAGTGTTGCAACTCTGGTCAATGTCTTACTCAGGCGATACTGGAAACACCCAATCACCACTATCTCCTTAGCTAGCTCTAGCACTCGGTAGATACTTGGTGCTTGGTTACCATTGATCACTTAGTAGATGCTTCTGACTCATCTTGCACTATTTTATCATCTTTATTAATACCTTAGAACAAGACTACTCTGTTGACTCATTTCACATTGGAGCTTGGTAGACTTGGTCAACTCTATTTACACTACAACTCAGTGTGAACTGTCAACTCCATTGCCACTACAACTTTTTTCAAGGTTAAATTGTTTTCATGGATCCTTTGTGAGCTCGTTAACACTGCATGCTAGTAACTTGGTTGCAACTATCTTTTCATTATGACTAAGTGTTTTGACACTAACTGATAATATATCTTCTCATGTGAGCAATAATCTCCCCCTTTGGTATTAGTGACGAAAATACTTATCATAGACAAGATCTTTAAAAAAATGTTTCCAATCAAACTCCCCCTTTGAACATGCTTGATCTGTTAGCTAAGTTTTTACTAAAGACTTTGCAACTCACTATGAATTAAAAGACTCAGGTTTTGGTTTTTGCATATATGTACATATACTTCCTCTATATGCTTTCCCCCTTTGTCCACTTTCTTTCCCCCTTATTTTTGATACAAATGTCAAAATATTTATAAGTTTAAGCCAAAATGAGAAAGAAAATCTTGATGCACCTTAAAAATTATGGACAAAGTCTTATCCTAGTTATCTTGCACTACCTTCAAATATGCAGATCAGTTTGAACCTCTATTGATAACTCATACATATGATCTGCAACTAATAGATTTATGTCGTTGACTAATGTCCTTGCATGATCCATCCTCTTTTACATAATATCCATGTGGGGAAATAACATACCTTGAATTTCAACCAATTTTTTCCTTATTATGGCCTCTTCTCTAAGAAATTTTTCTTGAAGATCTATGAAAATTTTGGATTTTGCAAAATGATTAGAACTAGAGCATGGATTAAGTGCCAAATTATTTGCACTATCCTACAATTCCTAGTCAATCTTGGCCAATTTTTCCTTTATTTCCTTGGTAAAATTACTGGAATCACTCAAATTTACAAATAAAGATTCAACATTATTTACAACATTTTCTAATGTAGATATCAAAGTAGATAGTTCTACTTGATCAATTGCTATCTTTTCTACTACATTTTATAGCACTTTATTCTCAAACTTTCTCTTATCTTTCATGAGAAGTTTTTCCTACCCATTAGTATCGTCATTGAACTTGTGCACAATAATAATTAATTGATCAATGATTGGGACCTTTTCATTTACCTCTATAGATAGAGAATCTATGAATATTTCTTTGATCTCTTCTAAGACTTGGATCCTATCTCTCTCGGCTCTTAGCATTCTTTGCTTTTCCCTTTTCTTACATAGCTCTCCTAAAATGTACATTTCCTTAGTTGATATATTTGAATGGTCCCAATTCGAGATTACAATCTCCTCATCAAGATCAATACCATCAACTATGTTCTTTTTGCCCTATCTTTTGGCTACTGAGGGAGGAATGGTAACTTTTCCTTTCTCAACTGAGTCCTTCTATTGTTCTTTTTGTTGCTGCTCAGTTGAGACTGACAGATCTTGATGATTAGTAGAGAATAAGAGAGCCTCTTTCTTGGTTTCCTTTGTGATAGAACTCAGTGACGGTATGACATTATTCACTTCACTACTTTAAACTTAATTTATTGTTGCACAATTACTGTGTTAGGTGGAGTGGAGGGAAGTGATGCCACAACTTCGTTTGCAATCTTCACAGCATCTGAATCCTGAATTGTCAAAATCTTTGGAAGAGCTTGTTCATCCTTGATTTCAAAGACATTCTTCCATATCTTTTTTATGCACTACACAACATCTTCAATTTTATTTGACAAAATCTAGAAAGTGTTAAATCTTGGAGTTTGTTTATCTTCATGTTGGACATTGCCTCCATGATTTCTTTGGTAGAGAGATTAGGCATGAGATTTCTTAAGGTTTTCTCTCTAATTTCCTTCCCTTTTTTGTTACATTATCCCATTGATGTGAAATAGCATTCAGTATTATTTTAGGAGCATGCCCTTTTAGCTAGAAGGGTTATATTTCCATCTTGCCATTTTATCTACAAGTTCTTCCTCAATCTATTTATGTTTCTCTTTTCCAATGTGTTTCTCTTTTCTTATGGAGTCATACTTGAAGTATTTAAATCCTGCCATACATCTTCCTTCCCTTATATTTTATAGTTTTTTTTCAAAGGTAGGGTTTTTCTTCTTCAAGGATATAGTTTGGGTATTGTCTTCATCATCTTCATCTTGAAGTTTTAACTATTTTCTTGCATTCCTTAGCTTGGTAGTTGTTATCATAGGATTTGGCCTTGTTTCTCTCTTAAGTGGCTTGGATGGGGTCTTTGCTTTCTTTTGGGGAGGTTCCTCTTCTTCCTCTTTTTCATCACTTTCCTCTCCCTCTTCATCTTCCTCTTCTACATCATTACCCTTTCCTTAAGTGATCATAAGAGATGTCTTCTCTTTGGCAAGATTCTTTCCAATGGTTTCTAGCCTCTTCTTCCCTCTCCTTAGAATTTGAGGCATCTAAATCTCAAAAGACATTCTTGTCTTTACTTCTTCATAAGTTCTAAAGTAAGTGGCTTATAGGTCCACTAGCTCATTTATGAGAGCCTCAATAATATCCTTTGTTTCATCCATATTCACCTCATATGATAGATGTTTAACCCATGATATCCTATGTTTGACTATGTCAATGTGAACTATCTCATAATTAAAAATGAAGCATATATCTTGTCCATAGTCTTTGACAAGCTACTCATTGATTTGATATAGAATAGGGATGTCTTTCTTACAAACAACATTTCCTTTGGAAGGAAAGAATTTCTGAATATAAAAGAATAAACATACTAAGAGTGTACCAAACTTACATGATTTTTTCTTTGAGGCCCGAATCCTCTCCATTTTCTTCTTAACAATCTTGTATGTAGGTTGGTAAGGTCAAATGATATGTTCTTCTTGACAATCTTGTATTTCCAGGTCCATTACCTCACATGACACATTGTTGACATAGCTTGAGCTGTAGATTTTATGAGCAATAACTGGATGCAAAATTTGATTTCAATGTCTGTCATATTGTTTAGCTCCATGTCTCTTCAATCCCATTCAGTGAGTGTCATCTTTTTTTGTTTTGCCTCACCTAGGGTTTTTGTAGTCTTGGCTTTCTCCATCATATGAGACCTTATTATCCTATGAATCATCTTCTTGGTGATAGGGCAGGTTTTTTCCAACCAAAATGATATATTGTAAACTCAACTTAGTATAAGCATGATCAAATTGATCTTAGAGTTTGTAGACATATGGATGATGTGGATCAACCCCTTCACCTCTAGATTCTTGTGATCTAGCTTAAACACGTCATTTTTTATATAAAGTTTCATAGGCCTGATCTAGCTCAAAATTTCCTATATCTTAGATAGAACAATGATAAAATGATATGATATCGTTGATGAGTAGTACCTTTGGAGGAATTAAAGAGTAAGTACCTCAAGGATCATTTTCCTCTATAACTGTTGGATATAGCTGAAATTTAGGAGACATACAATCTAAACTCTTTACCAACATTTATGAACCTCTCTTGACCTCTAAGCTGGAAGACATTTCCATATTACTTGGTTGAAGAATAATTTCATGCTAATGACTTTGCCTAAGAATCTCCTTCAATAGTTTGCACTAAAATTTCTTTAGGGGCTTAATGAATGCTGAGCTCAAAGAGAATTTGGAAATCAGAATGAAAATAAAGCTTCAATCTTTACCTTGTATCCGATTTTTGAGCATAGGGCTTCATTTAATGCTCCATAGCTAGGTAGGTAAAAGATACTTTATTTGGTTTTGAACCTTGGTTAATTACAGTCTTTCCATGCCTAGTTGAGTCTGCGACTTAGTTCATTCTATATATGCTCAATTAGATCTAAGATATGCCTCAATTAGATCTAAGGAGTGATGTAGTTAGATCTAACAACTTAGTTTGTTATGAGTCTTTCATGTATCCAAGTGCATTTGATATTTTGGTTGGGACTATCTTTCTTGGATGACTAGAACTAATGTTGAATGTGAATTTTATCATAGCTCCAGTGTTCTCTTTTCATATTTATGTAGAGATGATTGCATCACCCAATCTATTATCTTGGGTGTCAATGACCTCACTAAAGTCATTTGAATACTGATATTATCATCGTTTGATTTCTTTTCATCTTCAAATTTATCTCTATTCATGTAATTATTCACTAGACGACCAAGTTCTTTGCATATATATCATCTTTTGGTAGGATCTCTTTTTCTGAGGTGAGTATTGACATAGTTTGGTCCAATGTGCCCAAAATCTCCACATAAATAGCATATGTTCCAATTGTTGTAATTCCAACCAAAGATAGCCTTAGCAAGTCGTTTAGTAGGATTAAAATTCTTGGTTCTACATTCTAAAGATTTATTACCCTGTTTGTTGCATGAGAAACATTTTCCTTCAAATTTTGTCTTCTCTTTGCATTCACTTTCTCTATGCCCATGCTTATTACAAATCTAACATTTTCCATTAAAATTTGACTTTCCATTGCTTCAACACTTGTTTGAAGTATACCCTATTTTTCCACAATGATTTCATGTAGGTCTTTTATTATTTTGAGCTCTTTTTTGTGATGCCTCTCCTTGTTTAGTATAGTCCAATCTTTCTTTACCTTTCTGTATTTTCTAGGATATCTAAGCTAACTCATCCATGTTTTCTTATGAATTCATCATTCTTTCATTGCTTTCCTTTTTTACTCTAAGATCATTCATGAATATTTCATTTTCTATACTTAGATTGATGACTTCTTGTTTTGAATTATTCAACCAATTTACCAAGTCTGCCTAATGTAATGAGAGCTAGTAGATTTTTTAATCTTTTTCTTTTTACTCTAGTGCTAAGTAGGATCCTATCTTCTTCTACCATATTTTTTCATTTTCATCTTGATTCTTTTATTCCATGACTTCACATATAGATTCATCTTTTCATTCTCAATGACCTTGTCTAGCTTGTATACCTCCATTGTGTCTGATCTTTTCTCTCAAGCTGCTAAACTTTCTGATATGATAACTCGTCTCTCATACCAATTGATGGAAATGTATTTTAAGCTAGGTGACTGAGAGGGAAGGGGGGTGAATTATGAACCACATTTTTATATTGTCTAATCTACTTGCATGCTTGAAACATTAAAGTGGTAAATTAACATACCATAATACAATATTTTGTAACCCAGAAACCCTCCAAGTAGAAGGTAAAATTGGGGTAGGGATGAAACCCAAAATGCTTCACTACTAAAGTAATAAATCTTGCATGTTAAGGCTTACAAATGATCACTTCTGGTGATCATACCCTTTTAGGAGTAATGAGGACTTTTAGGTCCACCTTGTGAAAGGATTTACACAATATAGTTAAGTCTATACTCTACTAGGAGTTTTTGCAAGGACAGTTAGATCCACCCTATTAAAGGATTTGGGACCAATGCACTTATTAGGATGAATTAGTTGATTGGTCTCAAAAATGTAACTTTCATTTTTGGTGAAGATCCTTTAAAATAAATTGGTCACCTTACTATGATAAAAAAGTCTCTTCCTTGCCTTGTGATGCTTGTAGCCTTCTAGACAATATGCCCTTTCATATTCACTAATTCTTGAATGATGAAATAATGAATACCCACATTTTTAATAAAATAAATACCTTATACTTATATCCATTAAAATAAATTCCTTCATAGGTTGGCTATAGCATTAATAGTTCCAAAAATAATCACCAAGTTAGCTCAATCATGTAACTCTAGTTAATGTCTTACTTGGGTGATATTGGAAACAATCACTCACTACATTCTCCTTGGCTAGCTTTGGCATTGAGTAGATACTAGGTGCTCAATTCACACTAAGCACTCGGTAGATGCTCCTAATTTAGCTTGTACTATTCTACCATATCGATCATTAGCTTGGAACAAGACTACATTGCTGATTCAGTTCACATTAGAGGTCAGTAGACACAGTTAACTTGGTTGATACTATAGCTTGATGTGAATTGTCAACTCAGTTTCAACTGAAACTTGGTTGACACTACAACTTTCTACAAGGTTAACTTATTTTCATGGATTCTTTGTGAGCTTGGCTAACACTATATACTAGTAACTCAGCTGGAGTTGTCTTTTTATTATAACTAAATGTTTTGACATAACTAAGAATATATCTTGTCATGTGATAAAAATGTTGAAGATCTTAAATATAAGAAAGAATCTAAAGATTAGACCAAGGATTTTAATAAAGTTTCAAGGATATTGAAAAAATTGGTAGTTATTAGAAATATAAATTTGAGCTTGAAGAATGATGACAAGAAGATTGAATCAAATTTAAGATCTATGAATGTATATATGATATCTAAACTTCTGAAGATGACATCTAAACTTGAATAATCAAATTTGTATTATGAAAGACTTGAAAAGTATAATACAAATGTGAAAGGAGAGCTAACACAGTCTAAGTTACACCTTAAGAAGTTGTATACTAGTAGTGAAAATATTGATGAAGATAATTGTACTTAGATACCTTCTTATGATAATATGGGTCTTGCATATTTTGAAGGAGAATCATCTAAGAAATATGATGTTCTAAAGGAATCAACCAGTCAAGACCTAAATATGGAAACAATTTTATAGTTTTTAATATTTGTAACAACATGAGACATACAAAAAGATATTATAGGATGAACAATATGAGAATTCCTAACAATATGAAGGATAACATGAGAAACCCTAGTCCTAGAAGGAATATGAACAATAAAAGAATGAATGAGAATAATAGTAATAGTTAAAGAGAAAATGTGAATATTCATGTAGGGAACCTTGATTAATCATTTGTTAAAGATAAGGAACCAGAAATTTCATATGTTCTATTTTGAATTTAGTCAAATGAAGAATTTAAAAATATATTAAATTCATTAATAGCCACGAACCAATCATAATCTTATTAAGTAGTTCATTTCATCAATTGCTATAACTATATTAGTGTAAGATCAAGATAGAAAACCTTAGGGAAGGAATTGAGACTTGAAAAGCTAGTAAGAGGTAGAAATGGATGTAAGGAAGCTATGGTTAAGAGAAAATTATATTTAGATTTCACATGTGAGTGCACAAAGCAAAATAGGTCAACTAGTAAACAAAAATGGCATTTTGCAAATTGTGTTGTTGTGCAATTAATGTAGAAGGTAATTGCAAATGATTTAAGTATCAAAAATGGATTTTTGTGTACCATTTAATCATGTAAGAAGTTAAGGATTTCTCAAATAAAATTTAAGAGAAAATTTAGATTATTTTGAAGAAACTTTCAAGGTGAGTTCAACAAGCCTTAAGTTTTGTGAATTTGACTTATTTATCATTTGTCCATTTGTAATATGAAGCTTGAATTGAAGAGAATGGAACCCACTACTATTTGTGATGTGACTGAGGGAACTATATTAAAGTTTAAGAAGAACTTTTATATTTCATTGGAACATGACCCATCAGGAGCATTTGTACAAGGTCCTATTACGGTTTTGTACATAGAAGAAATATATTTGTACATCCATTACAAATTTTAGTTAATAAGAGATTCTGATATTAACGAAGACATAAAGCTAGTGTACAACAAAGAAATGACATTGAAATAATGGTTTGAACATATGAAAAAAAAAAAAATCACAAAGCACATGTTCTTTACTAAATTTGATAACAATGAATGGACAAAGATAAGTTTGATCCATTTATGTGAAAACATGTTTTGGGTCTGAGACATACATGTCATGATTCACAATGATTATTGGAAATATAAGAGGAGTAACTAAGAGGGGACCAAAAATAAATCCCAAATCTCTTAGATGCCAATACAAATCAAAACATAAACTTTGATTAAATTGTATTATGTTGTTACTTGGAAAACACACAGGCATTCAGTTTATACTAGAAAATGTTGTAACTCAAAAAGCACTAAGAATAAACTTAACTTGGAAATAACTAAATATAATGATCTTAATGTGATTAACATTAAACTTAACTTAATTTCAAACTCATAAAATAAATATTATGAACATAAGTGATACCAACATTTAACATGGAAACCCAATTTGGGAAAAACCACCAATTGCAACTAGTTATTGATTTTTACTCTTCTGAAGTGAGCCCTATTAGGAGTCAACCCTATTAAATGTTACAAAACACATTTTTAGGTGAGACCCTATTAAAATATTTTATCACCCTTTTAGGACTGGCATTGTTAGAGGTCTTTAAGACATTTCAAATAGATAGTTCCACCTTGTTAGAGGATTTACAAATAGATGTTAAGCTAACTATGTTAGCAGATTTAGATCATTTCTACAACAATTAGAGAGTAACAATGAAATGAGTTGATTTTTGATGCAACTAAATTTTTGATTACAGGTCTCAATTATAGCTTGTATATGTTAGCCTTTTTTATCGAATGTATCTTTGCAGCTCAATAAGGATATTCTTCATATCTTTCTAATTTGTTTCCTCTAAGCATCTTTGAATATATTTTTATGTTCCACACATTCAATTATCAAATTGACTTGATATTTATATCTTACACATCATCAAGTTGGCTTAAACAAAACTTAGAATACTTAATATTCATTTTCTTAGTCGGCTAGGACCAACAATCAAATCTATTGAACTCAATATGCTAAAACAAGGAAATCCTTCGTTAGCTAATCTTGCTCGGTAGACATTAACTTAGAAACAAATTTTATATGTTAAACAAGTGAACTTGGTTAACACTACATATTGAAAAAGTTCCTTTGGTAGTCAAGTGATCTCAGTTAACACTGGTTCCATTCAACATTTCCTTCATTAACTAAATGAGCTTGACTAATAGTCAACTTCTACAAACTTTACTTTGATGCCCAAGTGAAATTGGTACACACTAAACTTGGAAAACTCTAGAATGCTTGTAAGACATAGGGAACTCTCTTCATCACCCAAGTAAGCTTGACATATAGTGAGTAGAAATGATATTGCATTTTTTATAACATCAAAGAAAATACACAATCAATTGTTTTCAACAATCTCCCTCTTTGGCATTGATGGAAACACAACATGTCATAATACATGAAATTTTTAGAGAAAAAATAAAGTAAGGAACATATCCTTGATTTCATTCATATTATCATCCTTAAGAACTCCCTCTATTAGTGTGAACCTTCTCTTCCTTCAGTTACTCCCTCTGTCAACAAAACTCTATCTTCAACATCTTCTAATATCAAACTTTCCTTCTTTGATATTAGACCAAGTTCTCCCTCTTTGACATCTCTACAAATAATAATTTTTTTGTGAAATATATACTCATATATACTCTCCCTCTTTAGAAATTTGTGTGAGATATGAGAGAAAGCTTCTCTCTCTTTAACATCTCATACCAAAGACATTTTTTAGTGAACATCAATGTACCTCATGTATTGATTCATTTTCAATGTGCCTTGTCAATATTACATCAATTGGTTGATCTCCAACATCCTCTAGTTGATGCATCACTAAACTACATTTAGTGAACTTCAAATAGGGGAATGATCCCTAACTTACCTCTTAGATAAAAAAGTGCATCCGTAGGTAATGGCTTAGTGATTATGTCTACAATTTGTTCTTTATTATTCACATATTCTAATCTTACCTCTTTATCTTGCACCAATTCTCTCAAAAAAATGATATTTTATAGCAATGTGATTTGTTTTGGTATACATCATAGGATTCTTTGATATATTAATTGCACTGGAGTTATCACAAAAGATAGTCATTGGATCCTTGATCCCTACCTTCATACTATCCAACAATTGCTTGAACCAAACAACATTGGAACAATTAACATTTGTCTCCACATATTATGCTTCTATTGTGGACTGAGAAATACAATTTTGCTTCTTGCTTGTCCAAGGCACAAGTCTTTTACCAAGAAAGAATGCTCCACCATTGGTGCTCTTTTTTACATCAACACTTCCTACCCAATCATCATCTATGAATTCTTTCAAATCCATATTGACTCCTTTTTTGTACTATAATCCATAGTCTTTAGTACCCGTTATATATGTCATGATTCTTTTGATTGCCATCATGTGAATTTGGTGCAGGGAACCCATGCAAGGACAAGGAGAAAGTTTCTACATCAACCAACCAAGATGATGGAACATTGATTTGATCATTCTTAGACATGTTAGATGTTGATCTTGGTCACTTGTAAAGGGTATTGCTTCAGGATATTTTATAAATCATGATTGTGTTAGTCCTACATGACCATTAGTTAGGAGTCTTTGCTAGATTTAGAATAAATAAGGCTACCATGGTCTAATAACTAATTCTACTTATGTTTTCTTCTTATATAAGACTTACAGGAAGCGTAGGAGTTGATTTTTCTATTTATAAGGCAAAATTGCACTTTCTACAAAAGTTGTTAATTAACAACTTTTAGCCAAGAAGTTGCAAAACTTGAAAATAACTCCAACAACCAAGAATGTGGTTGTATCCAATAGAGGAAGGATATTTAAGGTTATTTCATCTCTCTCTAGTAAAGAGAGCACCATTTTATAGAAGGATTTACTGATATCAATAAAATAAACTCTAATTTGTGCAAAAATGCACTATATTTATTGTTGGTATAGTTCTGTATGAAAGCTTTTGAAGTCTAAAAATGATATGGTTGGATACGGGAAGGATTTAACATCATGTAGAAGTTTATTTTAAGTCATTCCATTAAGTTGGGAAAATTTTACATTCTTTCTTGCAAGATTGCTCTATTAAACCCTTAAATCTAGGGTATCCATCAAAGATAGAGCCCTAACTTTACTTCCCACTAGTGGATTTGTACAACCACTTATGGGGATCAAGTTAGGATGATCTCCAAATATATTTGAAAAGAATAAACTAGGGGAGTGATGTTTGTTATATTTTCTTCCTTTCCCTAGCCTAAATATTCTTATGTATTTATCAACTAGGAATTGAATTTGAAGGTTTAGATGAATAAGAAGTATTGATTTGGAAAAATAAGGATGAAAATAGTTTAGTTTGGGGTCATAGAATCCATTAGTATCAGTGATCCAATCTCATGTACCCATTCTAGAGTAGTTCCTTAAGGAACCACATCCAATTAGGCCTATTGGGTTTGTGAGTTTTGAGACAATTTTAGAATGTTGGAGTACGATTGGAGCCTGTAACTTTGTAGTCCTTAAGAACTTCCAAAAGGGTACTAGAATCCATTTTCTTTGCCAAGTATTTTTGAGAAATATCAAACTATTTTTTAAACATAAAGTTAGGAGGACTAATTGGGATTTAGGCCTAAAAGAACAATTGGGGTTTAGGCCCAACAAGCCAAATGTTGGTGCAAATAATCAAAGGGGTAATAGGAGGATCCAATTTACACATGAGGCTCAAGAAGATGACTGCCAAAATACAACTTCCTACCACACCACACAGTCAAGGTCTGTTGATCCAAAACAAGGTGAGTGCATAATGTTTAATAGGACTTTGTTAGAAAATCTAATTAAGGAACCACAATAAAGGAAGTCTATATTGAGGGTTAACTGTAGGGTGAACAAGAAAGTATGCAAATTTATTATAGACAATGGGTCTACTAAAAACCTAGCATCCACTAAGATTATTAAGAAACTTTGACTCAAAAAAATTCCTCACCCCACACCATATAAATTATCTCATTTAAACAAAGAGAAATAGACTGTGGTAGATGAATATTGTTGGGCTGAATTCCAAATAGGAGAATATAGAAACAAAATTTTGTGTGAAGTTCTAGGTATGGATTCATGCCATCTCCTTCTTGGAGAGCCTTGGCAATTTGATGTGGATGCCCAACATTGGGGAAAGTTAAATGTCTACACTTTAACCAAATATGGGGTCAGTTATACAAAGAAGCCCTTACCTAATAGTGATAAGGAGTCCTATTGATAGGAAAGAATAAATTCTTAAAGATCCTTAAGGAGAAGGATACACCTTTTTTTTCCATTGTACTAAAACCAAAGATAGGGCCTAAGTTGAGGACTAAGAGCCAAGAACCTTTGAGGAAAGTAGGACCTAAAGAAGTGCAAGAATTGTTTCAATGGTACCAAGGAATAGTAGCAAATGAGAGATCATATTCCTTTCCACCCAAGAGAGACATAAACCATTGTATAGACCTAATCCAAGGTGCAACATTACCAAATAAAGCTGTCTACAAACTAATTCCAAAATAGAACACTAAGATTGCAAAACAAATTTAGGGATTACTAGAAAAAAGGATTCATTAGAAAGAGTATAAGTCCTTTTATAGTTCCTATAGTGTTGGCTCCCAAAAAGGATGGTACATGGAGACTATGTACAAACTCTAGAGCCATTAATAGGATAACAATAAGATATAGGTTCCCTATGCCTAGAATGGAGGACCTCATGGATTTCCTGGGTGGAGCAAGCTACTTCTCTAAGATTGGCTTAAAGAGTGGTTACCATCAAATAAGAATAAGGGAAGTGGATGAATGGAAGACAACCTATAAGACCAATGAGGACTTATTTGAATGGGTAGCCATGCCTTTTGGCCTCTCAAATGCTCCTAGTAATTTCATAAGGATAATTAATAGAATCCTCAAAAACTTTATAAATCTCTTTGTAGTAGTCTACTTGGATGATATCCTAATTTTTAGTAGGGATAGGAGTGAGCATTTAATCCACCTCGACATGGTATTGAAGAGATTACATCAAGAGCATCTAAAGATAAATTCAAGGGAAAATCCATGTTTTTTGCAGGAAGAACTAATATTTCTTGGTTTTATCATCTCTAAGGGACACTTGATGATGGATACCTCAAAGGTGGAGTCTATTCTAATCTAGCCCACTCCAAGGGCTACAGGTGAGGTTAATATTTTTCATGGGCTAGCAAAATTTTATAGGAAATTTAAAAAAGATTTTAGTGGAGTTTGTGTGCTAATGATAAATACTATTAAACAAGAGAAGGTTGCCCAACAACCCATACTAGTATTGCCAAATTTTCACAAAGTGTTCACCATTGAGTGTGATGCAAATAATGAAGCCATAGGTGGTGTTTTAAGTCAAGAAGGTAGGCCTATGCCCTTTTTTAGTAAAAAAGTTAAATAAAGCTAAGAAAAAATACTCAACTCATAACATAGAGATGTATGACATGGTCCAATCACTTAAGAAATGGAGGCACTACCTTTTACCAAAAGAATTTTTTGTTTATACTAATAACCATGCTTAAAACTTCTTAAACATGGATGAAAATTTGAATCACAAGCATCTAAAATGGGTAGAGTACTTGCAAGCATTTACTTTCACCATCAAGCATAAGAAAGGGGTGGCTAAAAAATTAGCAGATGCCTTGAGTAGGAGACATCTTACCATTCAGTAGGTCTAGTTTGAGAGTGTGGGAATTTCAACACTTAAGGACATGTATCAAGAGGATGAAGACTTCAAGACTGCATATGAGGTTTGTTAGAACTTGGGGATAGGTATCACAATGAATATTTTGATTTTCTCATTCAAGAAGGTCCTCTTTTTAAAGGCGCTCAATTATGCATTACTAAATACTCCATGAGGGAGAATATAATAAAGGAAAAACATTGTGGCATCTTATCAGGTCATATTGGCCTAGATAAGAGTCTTGAACTAGTAAGAAGGTTTTATTATTGGCCTAAAATGAAAAGATGTGTTAGGAAATTTGTGGAAAGTTTCATGGTATTCAAAAGGGATAAAGGAGTAACCTCTAATCTAGGATTTTATAAACCTCTACCAATACCCTTTAAACCTTGGGACTCTATAAGGATGGATTTTGTCCTAGGTTTACACAAGATCAAGAATGGGTTTGATAGCATTTGTGTTTTTGTAGATAGGTTTTCTAAAATGGCACACTTTTTGCCATGTAAAACAACTAATTATGCATCTAGTATTTCAAGATTTTTCTTCAAGGAGATTGTGATACTTCATGGGTTACCTTTAATCATTGTGTTATATAGAGAATCTAAGTTCACTAGGCACTTCTAGAGGACTTTGTGGAAAAGTTTGGGAACCAATCATGCAATTTATTTAGCATACCATCCATAATTTGATGCTTAGACTAAGGTCACAAATAGATCAGTTGGAAAATTTCTTAGATGCCTAACAAAAGAATATGGAGCATCAAGGAATACTATATTGCCTCAAGTAGAATTCTTAGTCCCTTTCAAATTGTCTATGGGCCATGCCCTAGAGGACTCCTTGAGCTTAGAGAAGTGTAGAACATTAGATAAAGAGTGCATTGGCCAAGGACTTTGTAGAAGTCATAAAGGAGATACATCATCAAGTTAAGGAAATATTGCAACAAACCACTATGAAATACAAACAAGTAGTAGATGTGAAGAGGAGACATGTGTAGTTCAAGGTGGGAGATTTAAAAATAATACATTTGATGAAGGAAATATTTCCCAAGGGAAGATATACAAACCTACCCATGAAGAAGATAGGCCCTTTCAAGATTCTAAAACAATGTGGACCAAATGCATATAAGATAGATCTTTCATTTGATATTTCTCTTTCACCCATTTTTAATGTTTCACATATGTATGCTTATAAATCCATAAGCACTGATTATTGCATTGCAAGACAAGGTGAATTTGAAACTCAAAAGGGTCTACCAATCCACACCTGACAAAGTACTGAATGCATTGTTAATAAAAGGATCAAAAAATAAACAAGGCATGAGTATTATGAATACTTGGTAAAATGGTAGGGAAAAGCCTTAGAGGAAGCCACTTGGCTAACAAAAGTTCAGATTGAAAAGACTGGGGAAAATTTTTCCACCATTTCAGCTCAAGGGAATTGAGATCAATTGGCCTGAGGAGTATGGTGTAGGGAACCCAAGCAAGGACAAGGAGAAAGGGTCTACATCAACCAACCAAGATGGTGTAACCATGATTTGATCATGCTTAGACATGTTAGATGTTGGTCTCAATCACTTATAAAGCGCATTGCTTCATGATGTTTTATAAATCCTGATTGAATTAGTCCTACATGACCCTTAGTTAGAAATATTTTCTAGTTTTTGATTAAATAAGGCCACCATGGTCAAATAACTAATTTTATTTATGTTTTATTTTTATAGTAGGCTTCTAGGAAGTGTAGGAGTCAATTTTTTTATTTATAAGGCAAAATTGTACTTTTTGCAAAAGTTGTTAGTTAGCAACTTTTAGCCAAGAAGTTGCAAAACTTGTAAACTTCCTCCAGTAGCCAAAAATGTGGTTGTATCAATTGGAGGAAGAATATTTAAGGTTATTTCATCTCTCTCTAGTGAAGAGAGCACCATTTTACAAAAGGATTTACTGATATCAAAAAAATAAACTCTGTTCTGTACAAAAATCCATTGTATTTACTATTGGTATAGTTCTTTATGAAAGTTTATGAAGTCTACAAATGATATGGTTTGATAGTGGAAGGATTTAACATGTTATAGAAGTTGAGTTGATGTTATTCCATCAGCTAGGGAAAAAGTTACATTCTTTTTTGAAAGATTGCTTTGTTAAACCCTTAAATCTAGGGTATCCATCAAAGATAGAGCCCTAACTTGACTTCCCACTAGTGGATTTGTACAAAAACTTGTGGGGGATCAAGTTAGGATGATTTTGAAATAGATTCTAAAAGAATATACTAGGGCAGTGATGTTTTCTATTTTTCCTTCCTTGCCCTAGGCTAAATATCCCTATGTATTTAGCAACTAGGAATTGAATTTGAAGGTATAGATGAATAAAAAGTATTGATTTGGAAAAATACACATGAAATTAGTGTATTATAGGGTTAGAGAATCCATCAGTATTAGTAATCCAATCCCATGTACCCATGCTAGAGTAGTTCCTTAAGAAACCACATCTAACTAGGCCTATTGGGTTTGTGAGTTTTGAGACCATTTTGAAATGGTGGAGTAGGATTAGAGCCTACAACTTTGTAGTCATTAAGAACTTCCAAAAGGGTACAAGAATCCCTATTTTCTTTGCCAAGTATTTTGGAGAAATATCAAATTATTTGTGAAACATCGAGTTAGGAGGGTTAATTAGGCTTTAGGCCTAAAAGAGTAGTTGTCCAAAGTTCACAGTTGGAAGATTGGTGGAGGAAAGGGATTCTAGGATCTTGTCAAGGGTGATCCATTGTTAGTGTAGACAAGGAATATTAGAAACAATATTCCACCAAGATAACTAAAAGGATGGGGTGAATTAGTTATCTAATAATTGAAACATTTGTCAACCTTAAACAATCGTACCCATTCAACCAAAGTAAACAATGACCATAACAAGATGCATGTAGACAATTAAACCAAATATGTTAACTAGGGAAACCCTTGATCAGAGGGAAAACCTCAGTGGGAATGATGCCCATAAGATGATGTAATAATTTAAATATTCCTTGCTAGAGGATGGACCCTATTAGGATTCTATTACAACATTTAGTACATATGAGTCCTTGTTAGGAGACTTTGAATCGTTGTTAGAATATTTCAACCCTATTAGAATTTGTGCCAACCTTGTTAGGAGCTATAGAAGATAGAAGGACCCACAATCCAAATAGAGTTTTTGGCAAGACTATTAAACTCGCTGTCCAATTGATCTCTCAACTATTCCTTGAAAAATAATTGTGTGTACTATAGTTTAACTTCTTTCCTCTATCCTTTCAAATAGGCCAATCACTTGTAGACCTTGCAGACTAGGTCACAAACCTCAAATCCAAGTATCAAATTTTGAATCACACAATAAAACCTTGGCAATGAAGTTTCCTACACTTCCACTCGGCTCTACTTATCTTTGCATTCCACTCTTTGTGTTGCTTCCAATCATTCACATTCATTCATACATGACAAAGGAAAATGTTCTTCCTTTACACCAAACTCATAAAACAAGTCCCTAACTCAATTGTTACAACTTCTCAATTAATTATTATAGGACCACATTAAGAACATGCTACTCTTAGCAATAACATTAATATTTCAACTTGCAACTTTAATAACTTTCCATACACATAACATTATCATGAGAGAGCTTATCAACATCACCATCAATATGTCTTCTTCACATCTTTAACTTTGACTTCTTAGAATAACAAATCTACTAAGAGATGTAATAAGTCTACCAGAACATGCCTCTGTAAACTATATCTCTGAACAATCTTCACCGAAACTTGCATAATTTCTTCTAGACTTTAATATCTTATACTTCTAATGTGAGATACATATACTAGACACATGGTATAATCTCCCTTTAACCTTGCTACTAAAAGTACTTAATGATTTTCCTATACCAACTTGATCTTACCGATGTTCTTCTATCAAATACCATAAAAAATTGCTATGATGATATCAATGAAAAACACAATCATGAATGTAAAATATCATCATGATAATGATCTAATCATATTTCTACAATACTCTCCCATAGTAATATCATCAGCATTCATGCCTCCAAAAATCTCCCCCTTTGGCATTGACGGCAACATAGATTAAAAAAATCAAGTTCCAAGAATACCAACTGCAAAAGATTGTTAACCTTTCTTTTCAAATCCTCTTCATCAATCATTCTCCCCATTGTTATACCTCAATCAAACTATTTTTTTATGTTGTACTTCAATTTCATGCTATTGGTTTTCAATGCTATACTTCTCCCCCATTGACATCAATGTCAAAGGTTTCTGCAACCATCAAACTCTACGACTATTTTTTTTTACTAGCTCAAGTTCCTAAAGACACTCTTAGAAAACAACATCCAACAAGAGTCCTAGATGACTCTTTCCATCAAAAATACTCCCCCATATAGGAAGCATCAACATTTAGTCCAAACAAATACTAGTGCTTTGTTACACTGGACTAATGCACTTATGCATTATCTACTCTAATGTAGGAAGGGGCATAACCTCAAGCATACCTCAAAAATACTCAAAACTCCCTTTGGGAAGAGGCTTAGTGAGAATATGTACAATCTTCTCTTTAGTGCTCACATACTCCAATCTAATTTCTATTTTTGCAACCTTCTCTCTCAACATGTGACACTTGATAGAAATGTGCTTGGTCTTAGAATTTAACACTGGATTCTTAGACATATTTACTATGCTTGTGTTGTCACAATGTATGAAAATAGTTTCATTGAATTATATCCTTATATCCTTCATCATTTGCTCCACTTAAACAACTTGATTACAACTATTTTCCACTACATCATATTCTACTTCTGTTATACTTTATAAGGTACAATCCTTCTTTTTCCTTAGCCAAGAAACTAATCTTTTTCCAAGAAAGAAGGTTCTACCACTAGTGCTCTTTCTATCATCCATACTGCCTACCCAATCAACATTAGTATAAGCATATAGAGTGAAATCAGTAGAGTTATCATACCACAATCTGAACTATGGTATTACTTTAAGGTATCTACATAATCTTTTTGACTGTTACATAATGTGCTTCTCTAGGATCAGCTTGGAATTTTGCAACAATTCAAATTACATTTGTTATATTCAGCCTTGTGTGAGTCAGATATTACAATCTTCCAGTCATAAATATGTACTTCTTCTACTCAATAGCAGTTGTCTCATCCTTTGTAGATAACTTGTGTCCAGTTATCATAGGTGTTCCAATGGGTTTACATGTTTCCAAACCAAACCTTTTTGGTCAATCTTTCAA
The DNA here is from genome assembly GCA_028749045.1 of Cupressus sempervirens. Lineage (NCBI taxonomy): Eukaryota > Viridiplantae > Streptophyta > Pinopsida > Cupressales > Cupressaceae > Cupressus > Cupressus sempervirens. The sequence continues at coordinate 560,675,267 of CM053790.1, forward strand.
ATACTTAGTTTGAGAAATAAAGATTCCTTCTTTGTTCTTCACAATCTGTAATTTGAGAAAATATTTCATTTCTCCTATCATGCTCATTTCAAGTTCTTTCTTCATTTCTTCTACAAACTTTTCACTTTCATCATCATTTCCTCCAAATATGATATCATCAACAAATATTACCAAAATCATTAATCCATTATCAATTTCTTTCCAATAGAGAATACTATCTGCCATACCAAGTTGCTATATCTAAGCTTTGTCAAATGCTTATCTAACCTTGCATACCAAGTTTTGGGTGCTTGCTTCAAGCCATACAATGCTTTCTTCAATCTTCATACTATGTCCTTGTCATCTATTAAAGGACAACCTTCGAGCTATTATATGTATACATGTTCTTCAAGTTCTCTATTCAGAAATACTAACTTGACATCCATCTAATATACTTTGAATTTATTATATGCTTCATATGCTAAGAATAACCTTACTACTTCTATTCTTTACTTAGGAGCATAGGTTTCATCATAGTCTATTCCTTCTTGCTATGAGTAACCTTTACATATGAATCTTGCCTTGTTCCTTACAACTTTTCCTTGTTCATTCATCTTGTTTTTAAATACCCATTTAGTTCCTATCACATTCTTGTCTGTTGGTCTGGGGACCGATTCCCATGTCTTATTCTTTACTATCTGATCCAATTCCTCTTTCATAGCTTGCTTCCAATAGTTATCTTTACATGCTTCATTTTCATTCTTAGGTTTAGCTTGAGATATCAAACATAGTTCTTTATTGATTCTGCTTCTTTTTATCACACATTTATCTCTACTTTTGATGATTTTCTTGGGTGGATGATTCTTTGTCATATTTTTACCTGAAGTAAGAGTTGTTATCTCAACTCTTGGCTCTGTTGAAGGTTCTGAGCCTTGTTCCTTCCTTATCTCTCCTTCATTTTGGAGATCATTGTTAGTCTCAAAGAATACTTCATCATTCCTTGGTTTGATAACAACATCATCATCTAAATATTAATCAATTACTCTTTCTTGTATCCTAAATTTCTCATCAACTCTTACATTTGCACTTTTTATAATAGTCTTATTTCTTAGATTATAACATCTATAAGCCTTTCTTTTCAATGAATAACCAAGAAATATACCTTTATCACTTCTAGCATCAAACTTACCAATGTTATCATCTCTTTCGATATAATACTTACTACCAAAAATTCTAAAATACTTAATTGTAGGTGAGTGACCAAAGCATAGTTCATAAGGGGTCTTGTTTGTGTCTTTCCATACTTGCACTCTATTCATAGTGTAGACTATATTATTCACAGCTTCTCTCCAAAACATCTTTGATACATCATTCTTAGCTAACAAAGCTCTAGCTGCTTTTGTTATTGACCTATTTATTTTCTCTACTATACCATTTTGTTCAGGGGTTCTTAGAGCTGAACTATCTCTTGACTCCATTCATTTTGCAAAAGTTGTTAAACTCATTTGAAGTAAACTATCCTCCTCTATATGATCTTAAAAATTTAATTTTCATTCCTGATTCATTCTAACCTCTATTATTGAATATCTCTAATTGCAAACATACTACTAGTCTTCACAATGTTGTCAAACTTTATATGACAAAATCTCTTATGCCATAACCAACTATCATCTACCTTTGCAACCAAACGTGTCATTTCAATAGGATTCAACTAAAATGCGTTGCCTCTAGATCTAGTTCCTATTCCAATTATCTTTCCATCTTTGTGTCTAATCATGCATGTCTTTTCTGTGAACTACAACTAATAACCTTTTTCCACTAGTTGTCCAACACTTAAAAGATTTTTCTTCAAACCATCAACAAAATATACACCCTCAGTGTTAGTTTTACCATCAAGAGTTATAGATCCAATACCTTTAACATGGCATGCTGCATTATTTCCAACTTTGACAATGCCTCCATCATGACTTTTGAAGTTAGAAAACTTGTTCATATCACCAGTCATATGATGTGAACAACTACTACCAATTATCCAATCAGATTTCTTTTCAACCTATGATACCAAAATTATTTTCTCTAGACGTTCTTCTTCAATTGCTACAAATCATATTTCATCATCACTAACACTTACTGCTTGACACTCTCTATCTCTTCTAGGTTTGAAATTTCCTTTATACTTTTTCTTTGTTTTAGGAAACTTATCTAGATGCATAATGACCAAATTCATTGCAAGTCTAGCATTTAAAGATTTTCTTACCATCCTTTTCTCTTCTTACCAAAAGGGCTACTCCTTCTTCAATCTTTGTGTCCTCATCAGATTTGCTACTGCTAGAAAAGTCTCCTCTAGCACTTGTGCTCCTTTATAAACTACATCGAATATTCAAGACACTGAAAGCTATGTTTATTCTGGTCAATTCTCCAGATTGTATAAGCTCATTCTTAACTGCTTCAAGTCTCCCAAGAAATGTCTCCTTTGTAAAATCTTTTGTACAAGATATCAACAACCATATCATTTGAACTACTGACTTAAATGGTTTGTTAAGCTCTTCAATATCTTCCATATAACCTCATCATATGCTTTGGTTTCTCCTTGAGATTTGATACCTGTAGTAAGTTCTGATATTCTACCTACATATGTTCTTATAGATTCATTTTCCATCATTTTAGCATCTTAAAATACACAAATCCAATTTTGTAGCCTCAATTTCTTAGAATGTTCATCACCTTCAAAACTAGTTTCCAAAGCTTTCTAAATCAACTGAGAAATATTAAGTGATTTTAGCTAGTTGTATTCAATTTCAGGAAGTGCAAAAAATAGTACTTCTCTAGCTTTCATGTCACACATGAAAATACCTCTCTCTTCCTCAGTACAAGTTTCCAAATTACTTTCAACAATGATTTTCTTTGATGATTTTGTCAAGATCCAATATCTTTGACCCATAGAAAATAAAAATGTCTTCATCTTTTCCTTCCAGCTGTCATAATTTGTTCCATATAACTTTGGACTATCTTTCCTAAACATGTTTTCCATGGATCTCCCAAAGTTGTTAAACTTTATCTTCAAGGACCTAATGCTCTAATACTAATTTTTAGAAACAATAGTCTACCAAGATAATTGAGAGGCAGGTGGGCGAGGGGGCGGCGGGCGAGGGCGGGGGGCGGGTGGTGGTGAATCAATTATCCAATAATTAATGCATTTATCAACCTTAAACAATCTTATTCATTCAACCAATGTAAATGAAAACCATAAAAATATGCACATAGACAATTACATGATATATATTAACTAGGGAAACCCTTGATCAGAGGGAAAACCTCAGTGGGAATGATGCCTACAAGATGATGTACTAATATAAATATTCCTTGTTAGAGGATGGACCCTATTAGGAGTCTATTACAAATATTTAATAAATATGAGTCTTTATTAGGTGACTTTGAATCCTTGTTAGAAGATTCCAACCCTATTAGGAGTTGTAAAAGATAGAAGAACCCACTGTCCAAACATCTTCTAGGGCAAGACCACTAAACTCAGTGTCCAAATGATCTTTCAACTATTCCTTGTAGAATAATTATGTGTACTATACTTTAACTTCTTTCCTATATCCTATAAACCGGACCAATCATTATCAGACCTTGTGGACTAGGCCATGAACCTTGGATCCAAGTATCAAACCCTGGATTAGACAATAAAACCTCGATAATGAAGTTTCCTTCATTTTTTCTATGCTCTACTTATCTTCAAATTTTACTCTTTGTGTTTCTTCCAATCATTCACATTCATCCATACATGATAAAGGAAAATTTCCTTCCTTTATACCAAATTCATAAAACAATTCCCTAAATTGGTTGTTACACCTTCTCAATTAATTATTATAGGATCGCATTAAGAACATGTTACACTTAGTGATAACATTAATATTTCACCTTGCAACTTGAATAAATTTTTGTACACAAAAAATTATGATGAGTGACGTTATCCATGTCATCACCAACATTTCTTCTTCACATCTTTAAATGCAGCTTCTTAGAATAACAACTCTACTAAGAGATATAACAAGTCTACCTGAACATTCCTCTATAAACTCTATCTCATAATAGTCTTCACTGAAACTTGCATAACTTCTTCCAAACTTAATATCTTATACTTCTAAGGTTAGTTTCATATACTAGACACATAGTATAATCTCCCTTTAACCTTGCTACTTAAAGTACTCAACTATCTATCTATACCAACATGATCTTACTGCTATTCTTCTATTAGATACCAATTAAAACTACTATGTTTACATGAATGTAATATATCATCATAATAATGATCTTATCATGTTTCTAAAATACTCCCCCATAGGAATATCATTAGCATTCATGCTTCCAACAAGGAGTTGGATCTTCTATCCTTTACATTTACATCCTTTGCTATATCAAGTAATTTCATTAAACATTTGTGCAACATACTAACTTTGGGTAAAACTATCTTTTCCTGGTAACACTTTGCATCATATTTTCTTTGGGACTTGCCGAGAATCTTGCCTCCATACCTACTGCTAGTGCAATATCAGGCCTTGTGTGCACTACATATTGTAATTTTCCATTCATTGATCTATATGTGGTTTGACCTACCTCTTTGGAATCATCATTTTGGAAAAGCTTATGTCTAGTAGACATAGGTGTGCCAACTAGTCTTGAATCTTCCATTCCAAACTTCTTTAGTATCTCCTTGATATATTTTTGTTCGAGTAATATAGATGTCATCTTTCTTCTGTTGGATTTGCAATCCAACAAAGAATTTTATTTCTCCAAACATGGACATATCGAACTCTTTGCTCATCACTTTTGAAAATGGCTTACATAAGTCATCATTTCCTATAAATAAAGTGTCATCCACAAAGATTTCTACCAACATAATCTTTTTGTCTGGTCATTCTTCTATATATAAGCTATTGTTATCATTTTATCTTTGAAAACCAATCTTTATTAAGTATTTATGAAGTCTTTCATACCTAGCTCTTAGAGTTTTCTTGAGATCATACAATGCTTTGTGTAATTTTCAGATCATATCCTTTTTGCTAGGATCTACAAAACCTTCAAGTTGTTCTATATAGACTTCCTTGTCAAGAATTCTATTCAAGAATGCAGATTTTACATCCATTTGATAAACTTTAAATCATTTGTTTGCTGCATATGCTTGTAAAGTTCTAACACCTTCTAATCTTGCAACAAGAAAAAAAGTTTCACCATAATCAATACCTTTTTCTTGAGAATAATATTTACAAACTAACATTGCTTTATTTCTTGAAACTTTTCCATCTTTATTTAGCTTATTTCAAAAAACCCACTTTATGTCAATTACATTTTTAACCTTCGGTCTAGGAATAAAAGTCCAAGTCTTATTCCTCTCTATATGTTCTATTTCTTCATTCATAGACTCAATCCAACTTTCATTATCCAAAGCATCTTTAACATTTCTAGTTTCAAATTCAGCAAGCAAACATGTACCTTTCAATTTGTTTCTAGTCATTGTTCCATCTGATTTATCTGCAATGATCTTATCTAGTGCATGTTTCCTTTTGAAATATCTTTTTGCCATCGGTACTTTGGATTAAGAACATGTTCCACTAACCTATTCATGATCTTCTATATCAAGCTTGGGTCCCACTATCTATGACTCAGGTCCATCAGACTCAGTTTTCTTTGGTAATAGCTCAATAGCTTCTTACTATGACTTGGGTCCTTCAGACGCTGACTCGAGTTGCAAAAGTTGCAACTCGATAGATTTTGGAGATTTTAGGGAATTGGGAGGTGAGGCCTCCTAACTTCCAAATAGATATGACAATGTATCAATTTCATATTACACAAATCTTTTGTAATCCTCAGGTTCTTTGCTACTCTCTTCTTCACTCTTTTCAGCAAACCCATCAATTCTCACATGTTCACTTTCTATGATTTTATGAGTGGATAAATTCAAACATTTACATGCTTTACTTCTACAGGAGTATCCTAGGAATATGCCTTCATCACCTTTGATAATCAAATTTACTTTTCCTAAATTCCTTCAAGATATAACATTTGCTACCAAATACTTTCAAGTAACTTACATTAGGTTTGTAGCCATACCATAGTTCATAAGGAGTTTGATTTGAGTCTTTCTTCAACTATACTATGTTCAAGGTATGCACTATAGTATTGATTGTATCCTTCCACTATTTGATTGCAACATTCTTCTCTATCATCAATGTTCTTCCGTAATCCATGATGGATCTGTTCATTCTTTCAGCTATATCATTCTGTTGTGGTGTACCAGGAAATGATATTTTTCTCTTAATTCCTATTTCAATTTAGAATTCATTGAATTCATTGGAAATAAATTCACCACCTCTATTTTCTCTCAAACATTTCAATTTTTTGGCAATTTCTTTCTCTACTCTTGCCAGATACCACTTAAATTTTTGAAAAGTTGCGGATTTTTCTTTTAGATACATTACAATCATCATTTTGGAATAGTCATCAAAAAATAAAAGAATAAAGTTGTCTCCACTATATCTTTCTTTTCTAGTAGGTCCACAAAGGTCTAGATGAACCAAATCCAAGGCTTCTTCTGAATGATAGTTCTTTCTTTTGAAACTAGTCTTTCTCATCTTTCCAATTTGACATTTTTTTCATAGATCCATATTAGATTTCCTCAAATTAGGAGTACATCATACTCTTTTCTTGTTTCTTATATTTATTAGATTATCAAAGTTCACATAACATAACTTTTTTATGCCATAACCATATTTCTTTTACTTGAGCAATAAAACATGAACTTTCACTAAGATCTAGGTATAATAGATTACATTTTGTTTATTTGCTAGACCCAACCAGATTTCCTTTTCCATCCAATTTCTTGGCCTTCCCATTCATGAATTCTACCTTGAATCCAATGTTATTTAACTATGCCACACTTAGTAGATTATTCTTTAGTTCTTCAACCCAATAAGCATTATCACATCTAAGTTCATTGTTTAGTGAGATACAACCTTTTCTCTTTTTGCAACAAGGGTCATTGTTTCCAAATCTCACACTACCACTATCATAATCTTCCATGTGTTCAAATTGTTTTTTATCAGTAGTCATATGATATGAGCAGCCACTAGCGATAATCCATGTATCATTTTTTCTAACATGAGAGATAAGTGTCATTTTATCTCCTTCATCATAAGATTCATCTTTTATAGACATAAATACCATTTCATCATCTTCACTACTATCTGAATATTTAGCTATAAAATAAGATTTCTTACCTTTTTCCTTGTAGTCCTTGAAATTCTTGAAAAATTTCTTGCCTTTGTACTTTTTGTGCTTCCTTTTACCTTTTTCTTCTATATTTGGGCACCATGCAATGATGTGTCCAACTTCTTCACAAGAGAAACAAATTAAACAAATTTTATCTTTATACTTTCCTTTGCCTTTGGGATACCTTCAAGAAAGAAATGCTTCAATGGATTCAATCTATCATTGTCAGAACTATCTTCCTCTTTAGTTTTAGATTGTTTTCTTTTAGATCTTTTAGCTTTCTTCTTGAGTGATATGTCAGCTTCAAATGCAAACTCGAGATTGCTATAACTAGGAGTATAACTATCATAGTTATCTAGTTCAAATGTTGTCAATCTTCCCACTAGAGCATCCAAAGTTATCTTGTTATTTGGATCACATCTCACCTCTTGAATAATGGATAGAATGAAGAAGGATAGATAGGAAGAAGGATTTTGAGTACCTCTCTTACCACTATTACATCTTCAGTTATTCCTCCAGAGGCTTTGATAGCACTAACATTGGCTTTGATTCTCTGAACATATTTTGTAATGTTTTCATCCTCTCTCATTTTCATCTAATCAAACTGACCTCTCAAGCTTTATACCTTGGCCCTTTCTACATTATCATCACCTCCATAGATACCCTCAATTTAGTCTATATGTCATGAATCATAGCACATCCTTTGACCTCATCAAATTCAACATAGTTTAGGGCTGATGCTATGTCAATCATCATGATATTATGTTTTTTCTTTTAAGAAATTTCTTCTACTATTATTGTACCAATAGGAGCTTTGTAAGAAGTGTTTAAGTATTTCAAACCTGAATCACTGATTTTTTCTAGATGCAACTTCATAAGATCTTTCCATGCTACAAAGTTGTCTCTGTTCAACTTGGAATCTCTCTTATGTAAGACATCTTGATATTTAGCTTACATCTTTGAAACTTTCCCTATAACCACCAAAGACTTCGATACCATTTATTTGAAATGTAAGAGAAACTAAGAGGGGAGGGGTGAATCAATTACTACAAAAATAAGTTCCAGATCCCTTAGATGTCAATAAAAATCAAAACATAAACTCTTATTAAAATGTATTCTATTATTACTTGGCAAACACACATAGACACTCGGTTTATACTAGAAAATGTTGTAAGTTGGCAAGTACTGGGAATCAACTTAACTTGGCAATAACTAAATATATTTATCTTAATGTGATTTTCCTTAAATTTAACTTAATCGCATATTCATAAAAGAAATAGCATGAACACAAGTGACACCAATATTTAATGTGGAAACTCAATTTGGAAAAAACCACCAATTGCAACTAGTTGCTAATTTTCACTCTTCTAAAGTGAACCCTATTAGGAGCCAACTCTGTTAAAGGTTAAAATAAACACTATTAGGTGTGACCCTATTAGTGGATTTGATCACCCTATTAGGAGTGGCATTGTTAGAGGTCTTTAAGAAACTTCAAATAGAAATGCCACCTTGTTAAATGATTTACAAATAAATGTTAAGCCAACTATATTAAGAGATTTTGATCACTACTACAATGGTTGGAAAGTAAAAAATGAAATGACCTAATTTCATATGCCACTAAATTGCTTATTACAAATCTCAATTGTAGCTTGTATACTTGATCCTTTTATTGGAAATATAATGATAGGCTAAGTTACTATGAGTGGAGGGGTGAATTAGTAACCAATAAAACTTTATCATTGATTAACAATTAATTCTTTGTATGAATTCTGATCTAACTGCATGTATGAGAAACTAAAAACATGAAAGCATACATAACACTTAAACACACAAGATTTGGTGATCCAGAAACCTTTCAAATTAGAAAGTAAAACTGGGGTGGGGATGATATCCACAAGCTTCAGTACTACAATATAAAGTTGGCCTATTAATACTTACAATGATCACTTCTAATGATCTTAAATGTTTGGAGCAATAAGGATTGCTAGGTCCATCTTGCAAAAGAATTTATAAACATACAATGAAGTATGCACTTAGTAAGGAGATTTACATTAGACTGTTTTGTCTACCTTGTTAAAGGATTTGATTGATCCACCTGTTAGGATGAAGTAGTAGGTGATCTCTGATTTGCAACTTGTTTTTCTAAATGAGATTCCTCTGAGTGTACAAATCACCTTGTTGTGATAGATAAATCTTTGCTGCTTGTTTTACTATTGTAGCCTTTGTAATTTTCTCTTCTTCTCTTCTCTAATTATTACATTATTGTTCTTTAATGATTTGGATGTGATATAATACATTACATATATATCAATCCAATGACATAATTACAAAGTCGGCCACAATAAAAGTTTACACAAATATTGCAAAGTTGGCTAAAGTGTAGAAACTTAGGTTCTAAAGACTGACTTGGTGAGCTTCTAATTCTTGACATCCACTCTCAATGCTTGACATCGTCATGCACTCAGTGGACATAGAAGGTCAATCCATATTGAACACTTCCAAGTAGTCTTGAACTCAGTCTACACTGGTGACTTAGTGAATACTATGGAACTTAGCATATAAACTAAATCACTTGATTCTTACTACATAGCTTGGTCAACACTAGATTCTCTACAAGCTCAGTATAAACTAATTCACTTGGTTAACACTAAGTAGCTTAGTTAACATTGGACTCACATCACATCAACTACAAACTCAATGACCATTGTACAACTTGGTTTGCATTGGTAAACTTCGCATACACTAAGATGCTTAGTTTACACTAAGGTGATCTTCAACTTTGTAGTAACTACTCCATGCAAACTTAAATCTATCTAAAGGACTCGATAGAAATAGTAGGACTTGTGATGGGGACACAACCCAAGCAAAGAATGGACACAACAGGAAAAGGAAAATTGTATTAACTGTGAAAATAAGCTAGTACATTTAGTACAGAGAAAATAGACTTCAAAACATGCACTAAGGGCTTACAATAGCACAAAACTAGAGATAATTTCTCCTTTTGGTACCTCCTCTCAAATTCCACTTCGAATTGCCTTTTACAATGCCAAAAATGTCCTTAAATAGACCCTGGAGGGTTAAGGACTAGGAGTACATTCTAGAAAGTGCTAGTAGGCATTTTACACCTCCTAGTTCACCAAAATGATGGCTCAATTACATACTTCTATTTTTTTGGCATTTACACGTATCCCAAGGTGTTCAAATACTCTATCCTAGAACACTGATAGTGGAATTGTGAGAGTTGGGACCTTTATTTGACCCAAATGGGTATCTAAAAATGAAAACACATGAAACAGAAACTTAGTCTAAGTACATTTTTTGGGTGACACAGGATTGCCTTTATACCTCTGGATGCTCCTGCATCAGACACCCAAGGTAGATTGAAAAGTGACCTTGTCACTTTATGAATGTTATAGGAAGTCCCAAATGGGAAATCTCAGCTGCTGAAATCCAAGTTGAGTCCTCTATTAGCCATCCTTTCCACTTGACCAAATACTCTTCATACTACCTATTTTTGGTGCTCCTACCCACACGATGATCTAGAATGTCTTCTATCTCCTCCTTCTTAGAAGTAGGAATTGGACATGGCTCTAACATCAGTTCCTCATCTGCACCATCATCATGATACTCTGTTAGGTCTGCAATATTGAAAATAGGAGAAATGTGAATACCATCTAGCAACTCCACCTCATATGCATTTCCTGAGTCATGTTTCTTCAGAATTTTGCAAGGGCCAAATTTATTCATTTTTAGCTTGTTGTAAGTAATAGCTAGAAATCTTTCTTTTCGTAAGTATACCGTGACTAGATCCCCTACTTGGAATTCATTATGTCTTCTCCTTTGATCAGCCCTAGCTTTATACTCTTGATTCATCTTGGTAATGTGTGCTTGAACCTCTTCATGTAGATGCTTGATATCTTCAACAAATTCTTCAACTTTAGCACTTGTCCTCTCCCCTTGCTCTATCTTCCTAAATTCTGGCACAGTCCTTGGGCTACTTCCATATACAATGTGGAATGGTATCTACCAGTACTCCTATTTATAGAGTTATTGTAAGAAAACTTGACTTGTGGTAGAATCATGTCCCACCCCTTGGGCTTATCCCCAACTAAACATCTCAGCAAATTGCCCAGACTTTTTTTTACCACTTTTGTTTGGCCATCAGTCTATGGGTGATTTGTGGAACTGAATTTCAAGTCTGTTCTCAACTTTTTCCACAATGTTCTCCAGAAATACCCCACAAATTTAGTGTCTCTATCAGAAACTATACTCCTTGGAAGACCATGTAGTCTTACCACTTCTCTAAAAAAAAAGTCTGCAATATGGATAGCATCATGAGTTTTGTGGCATGGAATGAAATGTGTCATTTTGGAGAACCTATCAACCACCACAAATATTGAGTCATTACCCCTTGGTGTCCTCGAAAATCCAAGAAAAAAATCCATACTTATGTCCTCCCATGGCTTTGATAGAACAGGCAATGGCTGATATAGTCTAGTATTGTGGCTAAATCCCTTGGCAACTTGACAAACCTGGCAACTCTGTACAAACTTCTTCACATCTTGTGAAATCTAAGGCCAAAAGTAATGTTCTCTAAGAATGGAAATGGTCTTATCTTGACTAAAATGTCCTACCATCCCTCCACTATGTTTCTCTTTAATCAGATTTTCCCTCATGGAACTCCTTGGAATGCATAATTGGTTGCCCTTGAATAACATATCATAATGAATTAGATAGTCTAACCACTTAGTTCTGTCTATAGCAACAGGCTCTTTACAAGCTTTCCATGCTTCAGCAAAATCAAGATCTTCAAGGTACAGATTCTTGAGTTCATCAAACCCAACTACTTCAACCTACATTACTATAAGCAACAACTGTCTCCTGCTTAGTGCATCTACAACCCTATTAGATTTTCCACTTCTATGTTTCAACAAAAATGTATAGCTCTACAAGAACTCTACCGACTTCATATGCCTCTGATTTAATTTACCTTGACTATTTAGGTATTGTAATGCCTAGTGATCAGTATACAAAACAAATTCCTTCGGCAATAAATAATGCCTCCATTTCTTTAAGGCCTGAACTATTGCATAGAACTCTTGATCATAAACAGAATACTTCTTCTTTGTATCATTCAATTTTTCATTAAAATATGCAATAGGCTTACCTTCTTGGCTTAATATAGCCCCAATAGTGTTGCCACTAGCATCACAATCTACCTGGAACACCTTTCTAATATCTAGAAGTGCCAACATAGGTTGTTCTATCACCTTCTTCTTTAGCAATTCAACACTTCTCATAGCTGTTGCATACCATTTTGACTCTTTTCTATCCCCTCTTATTGTGTCAGTTAGGGGTGCACATATGCCACTAAAATTCTTAGTAAACTTCCTGTAAAAACTAACCAGACCATGAAATGATCTTACCTCAGTAGCAGAACTTGGAGTAGGCCATTCCAAGATGGCTTTTACCTTCTCTGGATCAATTTTGAGACCTTTAGGTGATATAAAAAACCCCAAATAGACTTACTCCATTTTGCAAAGATACACTTCTTTAAATTAATTAACAATTTCTCTTCCCTTAACCTTTCAAGGACACTACGAATATGTAATAAATGTTCTTCCAAAGTCTTGCTAAAAATAAAAATATCATCCAAATAGACAATAACAAATTTTCCCAAGAACTTCTTAAGTACCTCATTCATAAGCCGCATGAAGGTGCTCGGGGTGTTCGTTAATACAAAGGGCATGACTAACCACTCATAAAGACCCTCCTTGGTCTTGAAGGCCATTTTCCACTCATCTCCTTCTCGAATCTATATTTGGTGATAACCACTCTTGAGATCTATCTTTGTGTAGTACTGAGCTCCACTCAAGCAGTCCATAAGATCATCCATTCTTGGCAAAGGAAACTGATATTTGATGGTTATCTTATTTATAGCTTGAGAGTCTATACACAATTTCCACTCTCCATCCTTCTTTCGTGCCAATACTGCAGGTATTGCACATGGACTCAAGCTCTCCCGAATCAAGCCCTTCGTCAATAGCTCTTGAACCTATCTATTTAGCTCCTTAGTTTCAGTAGGAGTCATCCTGTGAGCAGCCTTGTTAGGAAAACTAGCTCCTGGGATTAAATCTATTTGATGACTGATTTTCCTTACTAGTGGCAATCCTTCTAGAACATTATCAGAGATGATATCTTCAAACTCACCTAGTAAATCTGAAACTTCAAGTGGTATTTCACTACTACCTTCTTTATCTTTCCTAGGAATCAAAGCATAGCACATATGCTAATGCTTCATTCCATCTAAAAACTTTCTTCCATCAACAAGACAAATCCTTGCACTGCTACATACCTTTTCACCTTCCTTTTTCATGGGCTTTAGTTTGTGGCAAACTCCATCCTTTGTTAGAGAGTATGTGTTTGCATGACCATCATGTACTGCATGTCTATCAATCTGCCATGGTCTACCCAACAATAGATGGAAAACATCCATTGGAATAACATCACAAAGAACGTCATCATGGTAACTCCCAATTTTGAATTTCATGAGACATTGTTCACTTACCAAGACCTTATGATCATCTTTTACCCAAGCAATCTGATAGGGCTGGGGGTATTTCTCCCTCTTGAGCTTCAGCTTAGAGACCATCTCCTCTGACACCAAGTTGTCAGTGCTACCACCATCAATGATCACATCACAACATTTTTCCTCACATTTGCACCTGTTATGAAACAAACTCCTCCTTTGTCCTAGTTCAATCTCACCACTTAGTAGGACCCTTTTATTTACCAAGGTCTCTTCTCTTTTTGCATCCTCTAAATGTGATGATTGTGCATCCTCATCTGCATGGGCAACCCTAGCTTGACCCTTAGCTCTCCTATTTGTCCTTCCTTGTTGTTGAGGGCATTCAAAGGCACGATGACCTTCTTCATTGCAATGGAAATAGGTACCACGAAAGCCTCCTCTTCCTTTTCCATGTCCTCTACCTCTTCCTCTCTGATTTCCAAATTCTTGATCACGGGAGCGATTGAAACCCTCATTCCTTTGGTTCCTGCTAGTACCGACATCTTCATTTTTCTTTTGGGTTTCATTTTGACCTCCAGATGACCTACCACTTCCCCTTCCTCCTTGACCACACCCTCTTTGTCTCCCTTCAAACCTTTTCTTCAGCTTCTCTTTGACTCATAGGGAAAACTGGTATGCCTCTTCAACGCTGGTCATTCTTACCAGACTTAATTCCTCCTGGATGCTAGGTCGCAACTCACTGATATAACGAGCAACCTTCTCCTTATTTACTTCTAGATGTCCTGCTCTAATTAAGAGTCGGTAAAACTCCTCTGTATATTCTTGGACTGATCTTCCTTCTTGCTTTAGCCCATGCATCTTCTTAAACAAATCAAGCTCGTTGTCCACAGGAATGAACTGCTTCTTTAATTTGTCCACCATGCGATCCCACCTTGTGATCTTCTCCTTTCCTCTTCTATTTCTTTCCAATTGAACATCTTGCCACTAGATTTTGGCATGGCCTTTCATTTTGGCCTTTTCAAACTTAACCCTATCTGGGTCCCTGATATGCTCATACTCAAAATATTCTTCCAGTTCATTGATCCAGTCGATCAACTCATATGGTTTCAGATTTCTTGAAAATACACCCACATCAATTGTAGGTCTTTTCGCAAATTTAGTAATGGCCCTAAAAAGCCTTTCCTCTGCTTAGTTCAGAACTTCCCCATCAAATTCCCCTTCTAGTCCAATTTCTTCTTCTTCATTTTCATCCTCACTATCGTCACCGGCGGTAACATTTGTTCCTCTACAGAGCTCCTCCTACAATGCTTGTACCTGCCTTTGGAGGGCTCTAACCTCCTCAGGATTAATAGCTCCAGCCCTTCCACCATGCTCTCTTCGTGGAGGCATCTTCTTAACTCAAACCCACAACCACACAGTCTTGGTGCAAATTGCCTCACAGTCAGCGCTCTATCTACACACTCAGGAAAACTAGCTCTGATACCACTTGATGGGGACACAACCCAAGCACATAATGGACACAACAGGAAAAGGAAAATTGTATTAACTGTGAAAATAAGCTAGTACATTCAGTACAGAGAAAATAGACTTCAAAAAATGCCCTAAGGGCTTACAATAGCACAAACTGGAGATAATTTCTCCTTTTGGTACCTCCTCTCAAATTCCACTCCGAACTGCCTTTTACAATGCCAAAAATGTCCTTAAATAGACCCTAGAGGGTTAAGGACTAGGAGTATATTCTAGAAAGTACTAGTAGGCATCTTACACCTCCTAGTTCACCAAAATGATGGCTCAATTACATACTCCTATTTTTTTGGCATTTACACGTATCCCAAGGTGTTCAAATACTCTATCCTAGAACACTCATAGTGGAACTATGAGAGTTGGGACCTTTATTTGACCCAAATGGGTATCCAAAAATGAAAACACATGAAATAGAAGAAGTGTCTAAGTACATTTTTTGGGTGACACAGGATTGCCCTTATACCTCTAGATGCTCCTGCATCAACTTGGTAGCAACTAAAATGCTTGGCTAACACTAATAACTATATAATATGATTGGTATAAGCTTAAAATTTGAATAAGAGTATGTCACTAATAAAGAACATGACTAGAATGTCCACATCTTTATGATTGAAGGTGTCTTTTCATCCCAACAAGGATATTCTAGTTATCCTTCTAATTCACTTCCTCTAAGCATCTTCAAATCTTCTAGTATGTTCCACACATTCAATTCTTGTCCTTATATTTATATATTGCACTTTATCAATTCATCTTAAATAAAACTTAGAATAGTTAATATTCATTTCCTCCATCAAATAGAACCAACAATCAAATGAATTGAATTCAATATGCCAAAACAAGGAAATCCTTTGTTAGCTAACCCTGGTCAGTACTTACTAACTCAAAAAAAAATTTCTTATGTTAACCAAGTGAACATGGTTAACAATGCATATTCACAAAGTTCCTTTGGTAACTGAGTGATCTCAGTTAACACTGGTTCCATCCAACATTTTCTCCATTAACGAAGTGAGCTTAGTTAACACTCAACTTTTACAAACTTTTCTTTGACACCCGAGTGAACTTGGTAGACATTGAACTTGGCAGACTTTAAAATGCTCGGCAGACCTAGGTAGTTGCCTTCATCGCCCAAGTGAGCTTAACATACACTGACTAGTAATGATATTAAAATTTGTGTAATATCAAAGACAATACACAATTAATTAATTATTTTCTTCATGGTTTACAAACTAACTGGATTAAGAAATGAGGGAAGTAACCCCTTAAATGTCAAGAATGCCAAGAACTTAGTAGAGAAAAACCTTTTAAAAGTATGTAATGGAAGGAACATGAAATTGGATATTATAAAAGAATGTTGATGTAAAACTTGTGATTAATGCTTGTGAGTAAAATAATTAGATATAAAATGAGTTATAGTTATAGATTGAGATCTATTCCAAGAAGATTTGTGTTGGTAAATAGATTGTTCTTTGTGATTCTAATTCTTGAATGCCCAAAAATATGAACAATATCTGATTACAACAGTTGAAAAGTTGGTTTTGAGAAGACTAACTTTTCTCTGAATTACTAGGTATAGCTCCCTATTGTAGATTTGTGATGAATTATGTTTTTCTTCTAAGTACTAATTGGGGTATGTTCTTAACTCGAGAACTAAAGAGGTAAATTGAGCCAAGCCTAAATAGGATCTAACTCAGGCAAGAAATGACTTGTCAAGGATTTATTAAGTTTATGAACTCATGTATCTCATGAACTCATAAGGCTTAGATGATTTGAAATGATATAATAACTAAAATTAACTCAATTCAGCGAGAAACTAAACTATAGAGGGAGGAAATCTAACTAGAAGGAAACATCTAAAGGATTTCTCTTTGAACCTATTATAACAATACCTATCATCTTTAGTTCTTTGACTCAAAATAAGGAACAAAACTCTATTCATTCTTTTCTTGAACTTTAGATAATAGAGAAAACATGCAATTAACAACTAACAGAAATGGAATAGAAAATAATTGATACAAAATACCATTCAATTGACTTTACAACATCAAGCACTTCACACCAAAAATGAGCTGACCTTTTATTAATCTTTCATTAACATACATATAGGATTTCAAGATGACCATTATAATAGAAGTTTAATCAGTTCATCTCCTCAAAAATGACAAATGGAAAGAAACTAGTTTCTCATATTATAATGATTATATCAAAATGGGAAAGAGGCAAAAAATTAATCACTTTTCCTTGTTTCCTTTTTCTTCCTTTTCCCTATAGGCTTTAGTGGCAATAATGATTGGAATTAATTCCTTATGTCTTTGTACATGCACATTAGTATATCTCAAGAGCCATCTGGAGTGTTCTCTAGCCAAATCTTTGATGACATTCAGTCTATATTACGATTCCTCCATGGCCACATGTATGCATCCACCAAGTTTCTAGAGCTTGGGAACTCTATTCTGGTGCCCTGAAGATATGCTTGTCAGGCTATCTATAAAATTGGAGAAATTGGTCTGCATGATAATGATTCCAATTATTCCTTTTCCTTTCCCACTAGTTTGTGAATCTGTATGCAATCCTTTTAGGAGTTCGTAATCTCTGTCCTGATCTTTCTTTACCTTCTCCTCAGTCTCCTTTAAACCTTTCTCTACCTCCAAGTTCATTTCTGACTTGAACTGCATGCTTTGAAGCCACTCAAAAAAAGGCTCACCTCCATTGGGAAAAATCTTAGCTTCAACAACTTCTTTTGCCTTCATGTGGATGATCATCTTCAACAGAGAGATGCAATCATCACTTTTAGTTCTCTCCATGGCTAGGGTATTTCTATTAGATGAGTTGTTATCTTTCTATATTTCTAGTCTTAAGATAACATTTCCAACTTTCTCTATAATGGAGAGCCCTTCTAACTTAAGCTTTTCACTCCATTATTTACCAATCTAACAAAAATTCTTATCTTCTTGAAGATGGGAGATAAGCACTTGAACATCTACAATATTAGGATTACTAGCCATGGGAATCCCAAAGATGTTTTCCCATAGAGTGAACAATTGTTTGATAAACCCATTTAATTCTTGTATCTCTACCTTCATCCTATCCTTTGACAATTTGAAGCTCTCCAACTATCCTTCAGTTAATTCATTGGTGGACTTCCATAGGCCAACCTTGGTATCATTTATGGCTTCCTAGAGATCTATTGAATGTAGAGTAAAATTGTTAGCAGACATATCTCTGATTCTTTCATCTTTGGTGGGCTTCACAATCTCCATTGTTGGGTGCCCTATTTTTGGGTCTTGTCCGAGAAGAGAAAAGGTCTTTTGCTTCTTGACCTTACTCAATGCAGATCCAGAGCGAATTGCAAGAGATAAGGTATTTTTATTAGGAGCCCCTTCATCCTTTCTCTTTCTCTTCATCTCCAAAGTGTCCTCTAATCGAGAATTAGTGCCTATCACCTTGGAAGCCATCCTAAGTGAATCTATGATGAACAATTTCTTCTTGAACTAAGTGATTTCCTTCATGGTCAAAGAGAAGGGATTCTTTGGGCCTTACAAAACAAGCTTGGAGGAATCTTGGCCTTTCTTTGCCTCTAAAGTCTTCTTAGTTACCTTGTCTGATTGAGTGGATTCACTATCACTACTTCCTCCTTCATCTAAGTCTACTAGTTGCACTTTAGGGCTACTTGGCAGGAGAAGTGTAGCACTTGCAAATGTAATTGGACTGCTATAATATAAGGGAACTAGAGTAATAAAACTTTCTTTTGGTTCATCCACCTTCTTCTTTGCTTCTAACTGGGTACCAATCACTGGGAGAGATTTGTCTTCACAAGTTTTAGCCATGGGGATATTTTTTTTCTAGAGGTTGATCACCTTCATCTGATGGCTAAGTTGGTCCTTGAGTTATGCCCAAGGTTACACCTAAGCTGCCACCTTGAGAAGAAGAATCAAGGGTAGCTCTTGGAGAAACTTGAGCATGTGTGCTTTTACTTTGATTTCTTCTTCTTGTAGTCCACTTGACTAACTTTCTAGTCCTTTTGATGATTTAGGCCATCATAACATCTAGCTCTTCTCCAACATCTTCATAAGACTCAAGGCTAATAGGAGTGCCTCTTAACTTTTTCAGATATGTATTAGTATACAATTATTTTTCATCATCCTCTACTACTTCAACATCAATATTAATGATATATGTTTTCACTTGATCCATTATAAACTTGGCAAAAGCATGATCTCTACTTTCAAACTCATCTTTTCAATCTACCCAGTAGTCTTCCATAGTGGTGATGTGTTTGATCACGCTTCCAATCTACAATACTTCTCTTTCATACCCATTTAGATCAAACACATGTATTAAGACCTCATACATCTCTAATTTGTATTTCATTTAGAGCACCTACAACATGTTCTTTGCATTAGAGCGGGACTCACAATTGAAAGCTCCCACTTTCATAGGGAATTTGTATCCCTTCTTCCTCAAACTCCCACTCAAAATTTTCACTTGGGTTTCTTGCCTCATGATCTCAATTAGGACAATCATGTTGCTCGAATATCTTGGAAGCTTCAAAGGGAATCCTTCGAAAGTTGCAAGTCACAAATACAAGAAAGATGAGAACTGGATAAAATAGCTCCTGAATTGACTAATGGATGCCATTGCTTCAAGACTGAATCTCCTTTCTCGGCATCCTTGGAGCTCCTTGCAAATTCTCATTGTAAATGCATCATTAACTCATATATATTCTACATAACTATTTTCCAATTGTAAACAAGGTTAGAATTCATAAGACTTCACACCATTGGGAAATCCTTCTAGTCTTGGGAGTCTTGGCCATAATTGTAGAGAATCCAACATTTAAATGGGAAATGAGGACATATAGAGAGTGTTGTATAATTTCATAGCATGAAGAGCATTGGATAGAATCTCTCTTACCTCATGATCCCAATCAATTTATATTGGGTGCTAGACTAGATAACTTGCACCAGAAAGCAGTATTGCTCAACAAAGTTTAAAGCTTCTACCTCACCTTTCAATCTGTGTAAGAGGACTAAGATGTCGACTACTTTTAAGCTTGAGATTAGTACCAAAAAGAGTTTTAGGGACCTTACTCTAGGCACTCCTTAGTGTTTGAAACCATGATTGCATGATTTATTTTCTTCAAATCCTCTTCTTAGTAGATAACTCATAAATTTCTCTTCCCACTGTCGATTCCAAAAAATCCTCCCATTTTGGAACTCTTAGGAAATTCACCATAGTTTTCCTATCAATGGAGATCAACACTATATCACCTGGTAACACAATCTGTCTAGTGTCTAGCTTGTAATGGTTTATACATTTGGAGATAAATTTTAGAGTTTGGACTACCATTGGGAAACTAGCTACCTCAACTAGACCACATACTTAGAGGTTATTAGTTATGGAATGAATTGGCTTTGATTTCACTCTCTTCTAAAAGTCTTGCATATCATAGAAATGGAGAGAGGTATTCGTGAAGTTCTATACTATGAACTTAATTTTGTTTAACCCTTAAAAGCCCACAAATCTATTTGTCATTCTATCTGAGAATGAATTGAATTTTGAATCTAGATGAAGAAATGAATAGCAAATGCAAAAACATAGGCTATTTTAAAATGTTGTGCAAATCAAAAAAATAATAGTTCAACAAAGAGTGGTAGTTTGTATAGCTATTCATGTTTCCATCTATATAGGATTTTCAATTCACCTGTTGATCTTCAGGATTCATGCCACACGAATGAATTGAAGGATAAATCAATTGAAATATTAAATGCAAGGACTTAGTAGATAACTCGATGTCTTTTCACTATTCTGTTGGCCCAACAATAACTTTCTATCCTTTCACACTTACTTTTCCATTTCCCATTAGTTTTTGGGAAGTTATGAACAGAGTACTCCATAAGAAAATATTTGCTAAATCAAATTCTACTTAATAGATCTTTCCTGAAATGGTTAGATTGTTTCCATTATCATCTTAAGATATTTTGCCAATGAAATGTGATTTCAATTCACTTATAAACTTGATTTTCTTTTAAATGCAAAAAATCGTCCTCATGGGTTGAAAACCTTTTGAAGAGAACACAATTTTCATTTCTCTACCTAGGCTTTCTTTCAACTTTACCTTTTGACTTGTTTCTTCCTTTGGGTTCAAAGATGTCCATAATGAGTGTGAAACTTCATTACAGAGCCACCTCATATTTCTTTTCCTTTAAAATTGCCTTTTGCAAAAAATGGACTTCATGGGTTGAAAACTTGCCAAGGAGAAGTCAATTTTGATTTTTCTACCTAGGATAATTCTTAGAGCCATGATGAATCTTTAATACTTCTTGAGGTAGACAATCATAAAGGAAACATGAATTTACCATAAAATACCTCATTATCTTCTTATAGTGGCTTGTATGCATCATTTGGGGGTCTTTGTGGGAAATTGCCTTCATGGGTTGAAAACCTGTTGAGGAGAAGGTGAAGTTTGGATTTCCACAAGCTTCTATTTTCATGGGGAAAATGATGGGCCACAACCAAATAAAACTTTTGTAAATGATCTTTGCATGTTTCATGAGTCTACGTGAGATTAGGTACTAAGCTAACCACAACATCCCATGACACAAAGGGAAAAACCATCTAGCTATGAAATGCAGAGAAGGGGAAGATGAAAAATCCAATGAAGATTCCTTCCACCTAAGGGGACTTAGACTTAAACTTAAACTTAGACTATACCTAGGACCTCACTAAAGCACAAATTTCCACTTTACAGATTGATTAGAGGATGTAAAGTGGGGCAACAATTTATTCATGTAGAATACATGATAAAAATTGAAAAGGAGAAGGTCAATATATGTAAGATCTTGAGGGAATAAATGCTTGATAACATAGATAGGATAAAGAAGATGAAAATTGAAGTATTTAGATTTGAATCATTATTGACTTGTTTGTTTTTCTAAGTATTAGGAAAGTTCCTATGAATGAAAAGATATGAATGAAGCTCTAACAAATGAAAAATAAATCTAATTACACATTAATATAGAAAGTAATAAGAATACAAAATGAGAAGATATTGACAAGATGATGAGAATATTTTTAGCAGAAATGAAACAAAGATTTAGGATACCACCATCCATAGTTGACAAATATAAGAGATAAAATATGTTTTATGGTTGAAACTAATTTTACTTGCATGGAATTAGTCGAACCAAGAGTGAAATTCATTCACCCCATGGGATATGACATGAAAAAAGAGTTGATTAAAGTGTATGGAAAGATTACTCTAGAGTCAAAGAAGGATGAGGAATGTCCTATATGGGGCACTTATAAGGAAAAAGTCAAAGAAGTTCAGAGTGAATTATATATAAATGACATAAAGAATAAATTTAAAAAGAAAATTAAAAGAATCTTGAAGGAAACAATCATGAACAAAGAGGAACTCAGAGATACAAGAATATCAATGGAAGTTAGAGCAAGTAGACAATTTGATATTCTCATTTCCAAGACAATATATATTGATGATGGATCAGAAAGAGTAATAATGGTAGTACCATATACACAGAATCATATTGCACCATATGAAACTATTTCATCTATGCAACCATCATTTGTTCCACCACTTTTGTTAAAAGATGAAGACTATGTCAGCATAATCAAAATCCAATCAATCACTTCACCTAGTACCATAAGGTCTACAATATTTGTAGAAGTTAAATAGAAACTACTTGAACCACCCAAGAATAAGAGAGTGAAAGAAATGGATACTGGTCAAGGTAAGAAGACAAAGACACTTATTACTTATAAGGGAAAGAAGAAAATGATAGCACATGTAGTTAAGTTAGAGTCTGAAGAATCTTAAAAGGATGAAACATAAGGAATAGAAATAGAGACACCAAAGGTAAAAGAAATAAGTAAGGAAAAATAAGAAATACCCAAGAGAGAAACATAGAAAGGAAAATAAGAAGTTTCTAATGGACAGAAGAAAATGTAGAAAAAAAAATTTGAGAGATTGAATTGTATTATAATTGATAATGGATACTTTACATAATTGGACAAATTTTATGACTCTTACATCAATGTTGAAAAGTTTGAACTATAGTATGTAGTCATTAGACATATGATATTATCTAATACATAATTTGAAGACATATAAGGACATATTCCAAAGATCTATATGAGAGGTTAGTTAATAGAAAGAAGAGAGTTATTAAAGAGGACAAGAGCATAAGATATAGAATGATAAAGAAACTATGTAAAGTAAAGGATGATGAGCACCTTGCAAAATTAATTAAGAGCATTGAGAATTTACTAAGAAATAAGAAAGAGCCACACTAATAATGGGAGGAAACTATAAAAAGGTTAAAAAAGAAATAGATGATACTATTATGAAGGTTATGACTTCTATTAAACCCAACACAAAGGAAAGAAAATTAATGGGGAAAGCAAACCCTAAAACAAAGGCATAATCAAGGGAATAGGATAATTCAATTTCTACACCCACAGTAGAATAAAAGTATTCATAAATAAAAGAAGGAGAATAGATATTATAGATCCCATAAGAAACAATCAATATAGATACAATGCATGTGGATAGATCAAGTATTATAGTGGACACAACTAAAGAAGCTTTTACAAATTACAGCACTGCTATTGTTGACAATTTGGTTAGGTACCAAAGTTTTAAAAATGAAGAAGAGGAGAAAGGAGAGGAAGAAAAAGATAGAAAAGAAAGACAAAGAAAAGGAAAATAAGGATGAGGTACAAACTTACAAGGAAGAGGTACAAAAAAGAAGGCATGAAACATAAATTAGTCCACCTATTCAACACACCCCTCAAAGGGAAATTAAACCAAGTTCCTCAAGGTCACCACTTAAATCGTTCTTGGGAACTCTATCAAGAGAGGATGATGATGATTGAGGGTATATCATCATTGAGAAAAATAATTGAGAAGAACAAAAGGGTAAACAAATATGTAAAGTTTATTGATGGAAGTCAATGATAAATTATAGACTATCATATCAGTTAGAGTTACTAAATCTAACCCTCAAATAAGAGCGAAGAAAGTTATCAAAGATGAAAACCACAAAGTCCTAGACACTTAATGATTTTGAGGTGTTAAAAAAAGTCTGTGACAAAATTAAAGAAGACTTGAAGAGCCTTGTAAAATGCATCAAGTAATTAAGGAGATGTTTGATTGAAGAAAAAGCATAATATGGAAAATGTATTTGTCAATGATATCTTAGATTAACTATATTTCAAATTAATAGAACTAAAGATCCTTCTACTGAATTAAAAATTCATGATGTATAGATCATGTAATTATGCAAAATTCCTTACATCCGCCATTGGACTATTAAAGTTGAAAAAGGAAAGGACATTGAAGAGATTCTCACTACTAATAGAGAACCTCATATTACATATTGATAGTGTGCAAAAGCAATTAGATGAATGCCTTTCGGCTAAAGCATCATATGAAAAATTTGTATATTCAGGTTATAATGAAGTAGAGATTGTAACTTATGGGCTATGTGCACAACTCAACATATCTAAAGTAGTCAAGGAAATTTTTGACAAAGAATTCTCTATTTTGAAGAAGAATTTTGTAGATTATATCACACTAATACCCACTTAGCAATCCTAAAGGTAGAAGTTTAAATTTTTTGATTTTTATATAAGTTTAGACAAAACATTTTTCATTGATGTAAAAAGGGGAGTGAATGTGGAAAATTGTATATAGAGAATAAAATATGTAAGGGAGAGTTTAGTAAACAAAATTTGTAAAAGGGAGTTATAAGTAAGAGTATAGTCAAAGGGTGAGTATATTTTAGTATAAATAAGATCAATGATCTAGATGATTTGAAAAAAATTTAATGACCATGTAACAAATGTTACAAGTTTTGAAATTTTGTAACTCTGATCCTTTGGGACTTAACCAATTTTTTCACATGTTGCTTTCAACAACAAAGGGCGAGATTTTTGGCAATTTTTTTAGGGTAGCTGATATAAGGTTGTAATTTATGGAAGTATATAGTCAAGATTACATGTGATTCTTTTAAATAAATATTTAGTAGTACCTAGAAAATTTTCTAAGTGTCACATAGTTTATCTATCAACACAGACACTATTTTGAATAACACAATTCACAACAATATTTCTGGCATGTGCATACTTAGGTACTGATAGAATAGAGTATAAAGAGTTTGTAGTTATGAGTGTGAGGTTTTAAAACCATTAAGGACAAAGTTATTTCAATTTTCCCTATTGCACTAATGGGCCCACAATATAGGGCAACGACACATAATAGAATATTTTCTATTAGGAATTATTTTGTTTATCAAAATAATTACTTGACTAACTAGGAATGACATCCTAGATGTTAACCCTATGTTGACAAGAGTTAATTTTTTATTTTTCCTAGTGTGCAAAGGTACGAAGTCTGATCTAGTATAGGTTATTTTGAAATAACCTAGTATAAAGGACATAACTTGGAATACACAGTTTGATGATGCATATGACATTGATAAGCTATTATTTTGAGATGCAAATTTATATGTTTGATCATATCAATATGGATATATGAATTGTTTTGTGAACATCACTAAAGGAAAATTAGATATTGAAGTGACCTGCTAAACAATAGTACTGGGTATGTGCAAGATCATGGTCAACCAAACATGCTCTTAAGTGGCAATAAAAAATTAGAAAATAAGGGTTATGTCAACTTGACATGCAATTTTTCACTTGTTATTAACTTTATATCAAAAAGTTGAAAGAAAAGAATGTCTAGTAAATTGAATCTAGTTTCTAAACTACTAGGACTTTTCTCAAAAAAATAAAAATTGATTGGTCAAAACTTTGAATTTTAATGCAATATTACAAACATTTCAGAAAAAAAATGAGTAGAAGTATGTCTAAACACCTTAATCAAAATCAAATGATAATATTTTTAAATAATATTCTCGATATAAGTACTCAACTCATGTCTGGATGTGACACATATTTTTGAGTATTTTTATTCTAAATAAATAATAATTAATTAATTTTTGAATTTAATATTTTTGGAATTAAAAAAATCTTGTGTCTGACCACCTTAATTAATTCAAAACTCTAAAAAATTCAATTTTTCATTTTTTTCCGTTATAGTAGAAGAAACATAGAATGTGATGCATCTTTTGGATTTAAAAAATATTGTACCATTTGAAAGTTATAGTTGTTTTTCAAGTAGTGTGTCAGTCAGCACTTTATACATAACTCCATTAGAAAATAAGTAATAATTACTTACTAAACTCATAATTACTTCTCCCCTTTTTATTATACTCTATCTTTTACATATCTTTACATACAATTTTCCTCATTCACTCTTCATTTGACATGAATGAGAAAGGTAGTGAGAAAACTTATATACATGTCAAAATTGTGTTGCATTTTCCTTCATGCTAATATTATGGTAATGCAATTAGAAAATCTTGATTTCCAATTTATAAATTCTTTCTCCCATGTTTCTTTGACTACATAAGATACACTGATGAGGGTACATTGTCCATAAGACACTACCTCTACTACATTTCAAACTAAATATACAAATTTCTTAAATGATGTCTTATCCTTAAGAAATTCCTCTCGTAATAGTACAAGTTAATTTTATATTTTTGGAATTTTGGTTGGGTTACATAGTATCATGTAGTCAATTGTGGAAACATATAGTCAGGATTAATTCAACAAGTTTTGAAGATGAAGTTTTGTGATAAATACTTACAAACACTAGTACATTTCCCCTTGTTTTTCAACCAAATTTTTTTACCAGGGGCCATATTGGCCTATGATTTCTTCTTTTTTTGGTTTTTATGACCAAGGCCATATTGCCCTATGACCAAATCAAGTTCATAATGAAGAAAAAGAAAATTGTATTCATCATTCTATTATTTTGCGAGTTTGTTTGCAATTTCGTTTTGCGGTGGGAGTTTGTTGTTCGGTTTGTGCATAGACTATACAGGAACACCTCTTGGCATAATAAGAACCTGAGGTAGATTCCTATTGCTCAAAGCTTACAAATGTTTATAGGTTAAAATAATATGAGATTTAAATTAGATATTTTTGTGGATTAGGATATTTAGTATAATTGCTACAACCACACAAGGTTCCATATTGGCTATGTTATGTCCATGTAACAAATCATGTATTTGGACTTGCTAATCTTTTTTGTATGCTTATCTTGTTAGAAACAATAGTGCACCAAGATAACCAAGAGGGGGAGGTGAATCATTTATCCATTGATTATAACAATTATCTTCTTTAAAAAAACTTAACCATTCAAGCAAAGTCAACAACAAACATAATAAAGTGCACATAGAAAATTATGCCAAATATGTAAACAATGGAAACCCTTGATCAGAGGGAAAACCTCAGTGGGAATGATGTGCACAAGATGATGTACTAATATAAATATTCCTTGTTAGAGGATAGACCCTATTAGGAGTCTGTTACAACATTTAGTACAATGAGTAACTATTAGGAGACTTTGAATACCTATTAGGAGATTCCAACCTTGTTAGGAGTTGTGCCAACCCTATTAAGAGTTGTGGTATAATGTATGCAAGATGAGCCCACTGCTCAAACATGCAATTTTAACTACAAGAAGAGCTCACTACTCAAACAAGTAATTTACTAGTATCTTCTTCTTCCCTCTATCCTATCAACTATACCAATCACTATTTTAGACCTTGTAGACTAGGTCACAAACCTTAGATCCAAATTCCAAACCTTAGATCACTCAACAAAACATCAGCAATGAAGTTTCCTTCACTTCCACACTACTCTACTCAACTTCGCATTCCACACTCTCTATTGCTTATCATTGACCATTCAATCATCACAATACATCTCATGATAAGAGAAAATGCCCTTCCTTTATATCAAGTCCATAAAACAATTCTTGAATTAGTTGCTAGTCCTCAATTAATTATTATAGGACCACCTTAAGAAGATGTTACACTTAGTAATAACACAAATCTTCCACCTTACAACTTGAATAAATTTTTGTACATGAAATATTATGATGAGAAAGCTTAGACATGGCATCACCAAAATTTCTTCTTCATGTCCTCAACCTTGATCCTCAAAACATCAACTCTGCTAGGAGATATAAAAAGTTTATTAGAACATGCGTCTATAAACTCTATCTCAAAATAGACATCTCCAAAACTTACATAACTTCTTCTAGACTTATCCTTTATGCTTCTAACATTAACTATATCTACTAGATACTCCAAAGCATCTCTCATAACCTCAAGTGGTTATCATGCTCAACTAGTCATTTGTACCATCTTAATCTATTCATTGTTCTTCTGTCAGATACCACAGAAGACATCAAACATGCTATGTTGACATCAATGAAAAAATTAGCCGTGAATTTAACATATCATCATCAAACCAAGCTCTTCAATCTTCCAAAAATCTTGCCAATATTTCAAAATTCTCCTCCTTTGGCATTGATGGCAACATAGATGAAAAAACATCTAGTTCCAAGAATACCAAAAAAAGACAAATAGTCTTCAAATCCTCCTCATCAATCATACTCCCTATTGATGTACCTCAATGTTCTCTTGATGAAACTATTATTTCAAATTCATGCTACATTCTCCCATACTCATGGAAAACATCTTCTCAGCATAATGTTTTCCTGCAATACTTCTCCCCCATAGTATAATGTTTTTCATGCCAAAATCTCTCCCATTGACATCAATGTCAAAGGTTTCTATAGAAAACATCTCCACATCAAATTCTACAACAACTGATACTAATTGAGCTTGAGTGTCAAAAGACACTATTCAAAAAAACATCAAGAAGAGTCCTGGATGACTCTATCCATCATAGATACACCCCCATACAAGAAGCATCACCATCCAATGTAGAGAAACAATGGTGCTCTATTACCCTAGACTAATGCACTCTTGCATCTTATTACTCTAATGTAGGAAGAGGCATAACCCCAAGAATACCTCACAAATATTCAAAAGTCTTTTTGGGAAGAGGTTTAGTCAATATATCTACAATCTGCTCTTTAGTGCTCACATACTCCAATCTGATATCCTTTTTAACAACTTATTCTCTCAACATATGATCCTTAATAGAAATGTGCTTAGTCCTCAAATGAAACACTAGATTCTTAGACATATTTACCATGATTTTGTGTTTTCAAAATGAATAACAATAGGTTCATTGATCTCTATCCTTATATTCTTAGCATTTGCTTCATCCAAATAACTTGATTGCAATTATTTGTTGCTACAACATACTATTCTTCTGTTATACTTTGAGATGTACTTCTTGCTTAACCAAGAAACCAATCATCCTCCAAGAAAGAAAGCTCCTCCATTGGTTCTTTTTCTATCATCTATACTACCTACCCAATCCACATTAGTATAGGCACATAGAGTAAAATCACTAGATCTGTCATACCATATCAGAAATTCTGAAGTTCCTTTCAAGTATCTAAATATGCTTTTCACTTTTGAATAATTTTCTTCTCTAGGATCAGCCTAAAATCTTCCAACAATTTCAACAACATTTTTTATATCAGGCCTTCTATGAGTTAGACATTGTAACCCTCTAATCATAGATCTATACTTCTTCTACTCAATAGTAGGTGTCTCATCCTTAGTAGATAACTTGTGTCCAGTTACCATATGTGTTCCACTAGGTTTGCATGTTTCAAAACCAAACCTTTTTAGTAAATCCTTCAAGTACATAGTTTGAGAAATAAAGATTCCTTCTTTATTCTGTACTATTTGCAATCCTATAAAATATTTAATCTCTCCTATAATACTCATTTCAAATTCTTTCTTCATTTCTTTTTCAAACTTTGTATTTTCTTCATCATTACTTCCAAATATAATGTCATCAACAA
Organism: Cupressus sempervirens; assembly: GCA_028749045.1. NCBI lineage: Eukaryota > Viridiplantae > Streptophyta > Pinopsida > Cupressales > Cupressaceae > Cupressus > Cupressus sempervirens. The sequence goes on from CM053790.1 coordinate 560,705,452, forward strand.
ATATTACCAAAATTATCAAACCATCATTAGTTTCTTTACAATATAGATTACTATCTACCATACCTTTCCTATATCTGAGATTTGTCAAGTGCTTGTATAACCTCACATACCAAGTTTTGGGTGCTTGCTTCAATCCATATAGTGCATTCTTCAATTTGCATACTATGTCCTTGTGATCTATCAAAGGACATCCTTCAGGCTACTCAATGTATACCTCTTCCTCAAGTTCTCCATTCAGAAATGTTAACTTAACATCCATATGATACACCTTCAAATTCTCCTATATTTCATAGGCTAAGAATAGTATCACAACTTCTATTGTAGCTACTGGAACATAAGTTTCCTCATAATCTATTCCTTCTTGTAGTGACTAACCTTTGAATACTAATCTTTCTTTTTTTCTTACAACTTCTCCTTGCTTGTTCATCTTGTTCCTAAAAACCTATTTTTTTCCTATCACAATCTTGTTTGTTGGTTTGGGGATCAAATCCCATGTCATATTTTTTTTTATCTAATTCAACTCCTCTTTCATAGCTTGCTTCCAATAGGCATCTTTACATGCTTCATCTACATTCTTAGGATCAATTTGAGATATCAAGCATAGTTCTTCATTAACTCTTCTTCTGTTCATCACACCTTTATCTTTACTTCCAATGCTCTGTTTGGATGGGTGATTCTTTATCATGTTCTTTTCAAAAGTAGGAGTTATTATCTCAACTCTTAGTTCTACTAAAGCTTCTGAGCATTGTTCCTACCTTGGCTCTCCTTCATTCTGCAAATCATTTTTAGTCTCAAAAAATACCTCATCATTCATTGGCTTAGTAACATGATCATCATCATCTAAATTGTAATCAACTATTCTCTTTTATACTCTTAATTTCTCATCAATTCTCACATTCACACTTTCCATAACAGTCACCAAAGTTATTTCTTACGATACATTCTTTTCATTAACCAATCTAGATTCATTAACACATTTTTTCAAAGATCTTTCCATACTTTCTCTAAACTCTTCAACTTTATCAAAAGGTAGATTCTTTCTAGCTTTTCTCAATCTCTTAGGACATTTACTTGAAAAATGACCAAACTCTTTACATGTCCAACAAACAAAAAATTTCATACCTTTAGGTTCTCTCCTTGTAAGAAAATCAATATCTTCCTTTATCTTTATGTCACCTTCTATTCTGGATCCATCTTCAATTGTGCTACTATTGTCTTTAATACAATAAAAGGATTCTAGATCTATAAACTCAATAGTTTTCTCTTTACAAAAATCTGATAACACACTAAGAATTTTGATAACTCGTGTGTCAAAATTTCTACTATCAAATAAAGGACTATCTTCTTTGAACATTTTCCCCATGGATCTCCCAAAGTTTTTAAACTTTTTCTTCAAGGACTTGATGCTCTGATACAAATTATTAGAAAACAAAGAGAGGGAGGGGTGTGAATAAGTTACGAATCATTTATAACAATTATCCTCTTTAAATAAATTTAACCATTCAACCAAAGAAAAAAATAACCATAATAAAGTGCACATGGACAATTACACTAGATATTTTAAATAGGGAAACCCTTGATAAGAGGGAAAACCCCAATGGGAATGATGCCCACAAGATGATGTACTAATATAAATATTCCTTGTTAGAGGATAGACCTTGTTAGGAGTCTGTTATAACATTTAGTACAATAAGCCTCTCTTAGGAGACTTTGAATACCTATTAGCAGATTCCAACCCTGTTAGGAGTTGTGCCAACCCTATTAGGAGTTGTGGTATAATGTATGCAAGATGAGATCACTGCTCAAACCTTCAATTTCAACTACAAGAAGAGCTCACTACTCAAACAAATAATTTACTAGTATCTTCTTCTTTCCTCTATACTTTCCTATGTCTTATCAACCAGACTAGTCACTATTAGACCTTGTAGACTACGTGACAAACCTAGGATCCAAATACCAAACCTTAGATCACTCAACAAAACCTTGGCAATGAAGTTTCCTTCACTTCCACACTACTATGCTCAAATTTTCATTATGCACTCTCTATTACTATCTTTTATCATTCAATCATCACAATACATCCCATGATAAAGGAAAATGTCCTTCCTTTATATCAAGTCCATAAAATAATTTGTGAGTCAGCTGTTAGTCCTTCTCAATTAATTATTATAGGACAACCTTAAGAACACATTACACTTAGTGATAACACAAATCTTTTGCCTTGCAACTTGAAAGACTTTCCATACATGCAATATTATAATGAGTGAGCTAAGCCACTTCATCACCAAGATGTCTTCTTCATATCCTCAACCTTGATCCTCAAAACATCAACTCAGCTAGGAGATAAAACAAGTTAACCACAACATGCCTCAGCAAACTCTATCTCAGAACAAACATCACCAAAACTTACATAACTTCTTTTAGAATTATCCTTTATGCTTTTGACGTTAACTATATATACCAAATACTCCAAAGTATCTCTCATAACCTCAAGTGGTTATCATGCTCAACTTGCCATCCATACCATCTTAATCTTTTCATTTTTCTTTTGTTAGATACCACCAAAGACATCAAACATTCTATGTTGACATCAATGAAAAACTCAGTCATGAATGTAAGACATCATCATCAAACCAAACTCTCCAATCTTTGAGCAATCTTCCCAATCTTCCCACATATCCATTGTAACTTGTGCTCTTTAGGTGTCTAGGGCTCATTTGTTAGTGTATTGAGTATATGTTTTTGGTAGATTTAGAATTCCTATAATGTATGATATTATCATATTTTTGAGTTTAGTAGGTATCTAATTGTAATGTGATAGCTACCATATATTTTTGAATTACTGAAGAGAGTAAGAAAAATGACCTCCTCTTCATTCTTTGGAAATTGTGAACTTAGGCATTGCATGATTAAATCCTTTTATTGAAACTTTCCATAGATCAAGGCTTATGCATCATAACTTGTGCTCTTTAGGTGTGCATGGCTCTTCATCACTGTATCACTTTATTGTGCATATGCTTTTGGTAGATTTTGAATGTCTACAATCTTCAATGTTATCATGTTTTATAGTTTACAAGGTATCTACTTTCTACTATGATATTTAACATAAATTTCAAAATTGCTAAAGAGAGTATGAAGATTGCCAACCTCTTCAATCTTTGGAGCATGATGAGCATAGGTATGATGTGATAAAATCCTCTCACTAAAACTTAGTGTAGATCATTTCCTATGCTAAATATTAGCAAAATAAGCATCATGAAGGTATGGCCTCTAGATTCTATACATAATGTTGATTTGAAGCATGGTGTTACCATTGAATATACAAATTCCATTGGGAAAATGGTGAGGAATGAAAGGTTTCACATAAACAAATACTAACTTCTATGATCTACTACCACTCAATGAATGAATAGACTCACCAATTGGCAGGAGAGAAATTGAATGAATGTAGTAGTTTAAATAAACTAAGATCTACTTACTCTTGTATAACTAAGAGATGTGTTCAAGAAATATAGTTAAATGCAATATTGCTAAAGATTATCTTTTAGTTTGGTACATTTAGCATCATCAGCAACCTCTATTACCTAGGTCACATTTCTAAGAACAATTTCTCTAGGCACATAATATGGGTGAATTTGAGCAAGGTGACCAAATTTTTCTTTCAAAACCATATGTGCAGATATAACCTTTAGTTACAACATTTCCAATAATTTTTCAAATATATTTTTCTATGAAGAAAGACCACTCCTAGCAATATGAACCCAAAACAAAATAATGATACAATTGCTAGATTTTTGTCTAAGTTCCAAAGAAAAGTTTATAAATGTAATTGTCCTTGGAAAAGGTATAAGGGCTTAAATAATTGAAGAATTATAATCACAAAAACCCAGAATCATTATAGGGAACATGGTCACATTGAAAGGGGGCATAATTTTCATCATTTGGTGAATATGGATTTCCAACTGGAGGAACATGGAGGTGTGAATATCCAAGCTGAGGATAACACTCCCATGGAAGAAGATGGTATTGGTGCAGTTGATGAAGATGCTCAAGATGATGGTACTAGCACATCTGATAATGATGATGAAGATGGTCTTGATATACCTATACTTGAGAAGGCACACAAGCCCCTATACCAAGGCTCCCAAAAAACTCTTCTCTCTATTATAGTGGTGTTGTTGAACTTGAAGATTATGAATAGTTTATCCAATATAGAAATGCCACATATTCTAAGGTATGGCATTTTTGTCATCTTCAATGTTAGCATGCCATTACTATTCATTATATAAAAATTCATATTTGTAGTTGTAGGTTGATAGGTGAGTTTTTCTTACCATCATCAAAGATTATGCCTCATTCATACTGAGAATTATCTACCATTATGCATCAAATTGGAATAAAGTATCAAATAATACATGCATGTCCCAATGATTACATTCTATATCATAAAAAACACTAATTTACAACATAATGCCTCGATTTTCATATTAGAGGATATCGGCTAGATTAAATAACAAAAAGTCCCCTCACAAGGTTCTTTAGTACATTCTCATTATTCCATGTCTTAAACGATTATTTAGGTGCACTAGCTTGGCATAATTTATGGATTACCATGCATGCAATAGAAGTCAAGATGATATTATGTGAATGCCTATCGATGGTTCAAAATTTAAAGAAATAAAAGAAACATGGCCACACTTTAAATAAGAACCTCATAATCTTAAGCTTGCATTGATAGAAAATAGTGTCAATCCATTTGGAGATACGAGATTTGTTTACTCAGTGTGGCCTATTTTTTTTATTAGCAACAACATTCCTCTTTAGATATCCATAAAGAGGGAGCACATATTGTTGTTAATGATTCTACCAAGTATTTTTAATTTAATAGTTATCTAAATTAATTTATAAAAAGTGCATTATAATGGTCATAATAATTATGTAATGTTTATGTTCACTCAATTACTATATAAGTAGTAAGTTAAAGATATGAGCATGTATATTGAGCCCCTTATTGACAAGTTGTTGAAGTTATGGAATGGGGTCACTATGTATGACATCTCTAGATAAATAGAATAAAGAAAATTTCAATTCCATGCAATGCTTGTATGGATAATACATGATGCCCCTGGGTTAGCTCATTTTTGTGGTATGTTATATTGTTAAGGTCACATTTTTTTGGTCTATTAGAGTGCTTACACATTATTGTTGTATGCTTAAGTGGTGCAAGATAATTGTAAATGATCCAATTATACAAGATCTTTTAGGTCTTCAGACAAATGGAAAATTTGTATGTCTAGTTTGTGGTCAGAAGATGAAATCTCATCATTCAAAAAGTTTAGGAATGTAGGTTTTTGATGAGTTTAGGCACTTTCTCCATAATAATCATATGTATTGAATTACTGAAAAAAATCTTTTTAATGGGAAAGAAGAGACAACATCAATGCCACAAAGAATGACACCTCATTTATGAAAGTTGGAATATGATAAACATAATTGCTGAGGTAATGTCTAGTTTGTGGTCCAAAGTTAAAAATTTATATTTTGATATTGTCTTTTATTTAGCAATGATGTAATTGATGCTCATGAAGATTGTCAAGGCATCAATGACCAACTTCCTACTCAATCTAGTAGTTTACTATACTACAAGGATCTCTCAATCATGCATCTATTTGATGCTATGCATATTGACAAGAATATAATAAAGACACTAGAAAATATTGGATGCAAGGTGTGATACAGAAAAAATTGCCAAAATGTGTAATGACATTCATGAATCCAATCATGCACTTAAATATTTAATTGAATCAAATAGCAATAGAGACCACATAAATATGAGTGCCCTTCTTTGGTTATCAATGGAGCAATAAAGTGATGCATTAAAATAAGTCATTAAAAAAAAAAAATCCATAGAATTTTTTGTAAATATAAGAAGTCTTGTATCAAAGAAAGGTGATTCTAGGTTAGGGTTGAAAACACATGATTGGCATACCTTCATCAAGGTAAGTCATGTTCTCTATATACAATATATTTGTAAAATTGCATGTACTACCAATTGTATTATTTCATAATATATTGAAAAGATTATTTTATAATAATTGCAATGCGTCCTACCTCTATCCCTACCACACCAATTTGAAAATAGTATTAAACAAGTTATATATGATCTTGGAAAATACATGAGGTTAGAAATGTTATTTCTTATATTTTTTGTACATATATTATATTTATGACTTGCTTTACTTTCTATGTAATCTATTATATATTTTTATCTAAAATCTTGTTTATATGTTCTTGTGTGTATAATCTCTTTTGGGTGGTTATCATCTAAAGAAAATGATAAAAAGGATATAAAATAATACAAGAGAAAAATTCCATAGCTTATGTGTGAAATGCAAAAGAGTCTACCTTCATTTTTTTTCAATGCTCAGGAACATTACCTCATACATCAAGTAGAGGAGATTAGATTGTGTAGACCTCTATAAACTAGGTCATAGTGGATGGTTAAGAGGCACTTGAAATTTATGAATGGTTTGGTTTGATAAAGACCATGTGTTGAGGGTTCTATTATAGAGAGATATATGGCATATCATACCATGGTGTACATTAGTGAATATCTTCCAAAGTTTGTAGCAAATATCCATGTAGATTGCTTTTGAAATCCCAACTCTATTAAAAAATTTAAAGGGGAGCACCTAATGGGGGAAGGCAGATTGAAGAGAGTGAGAGGTAACCATAAGATATTATTGTAGTTAATTAATTACTATCCATCATCAATATAATTTGTCTCTAACTTGTCTGCTTATTTTCTTTATAGTTGGTCATGAGTGGGATGCACTACATTTGTATATTGGAAATAATCTTGATTGGATGATGGTATGGATTCAAAAGTCTCAAAAAAATGGTCAGTCATTAATATGGGATGGTGTTGTACCATTTGACAAAGAAGCTCATCATAATGGAGATCCTAATGTTACGCCAATGGTACTCGATCTAGCATATCACTTAAGAGATAGAAAGGTACATAGAAGATTAATAATCATGACTCATAAGTTTAATATCAACTCACAGATCAATGCAAATAATCTTGACATGTTTGAATAATTAAAAATTAAACACCAAAAAGCTATGTACTATCATGGCTGTAAATTTCACATTAAAAAGTTAGACAAAACGAAGAAAACTTGTGATTTTACGATAAGTGTAGTCTTTGAGGTCACCAATATTTTGTCTAGAAATCACATACATCATCAACAATCTTAAAATTGATACTATGACATTTTGGATGATATAATTGAGTGCAACTTTAATTCATTCAAATTAGATCTATTTTTCATCAAATGGTACAGGCTACAACTAAATCAAAATGATCTTGATAGAGGTATTCTTGAACATGATAGTGGATTCACAATAATTAATACAAGGTCATTTGAGCTAGTTAGAGATGAGCCCTATGTTCTTCTAAGATAATGTAAGAAAGTGTTTTATTTTGGCATTCCACGTAAATTGAGTTGGTCATTTGTTGTTAGACATGATCCAACAGGAGGGTTGATCAGTATAATGTGATGGAAGAAGAAGATAATGAAGAAATATAAGATGAAGTAAATGATGATCACGAGTGACTATTACACAATGATGATGAAAAAGAAGAAGATGATTACAGTGATGCTGATGATGATAGTGATGATGATGATGATGACAATCATGATCATGTTGATGAAGATGGTGATGATCAAGGTGATGATGGCCATGAATGATGATGATCATGATAATGGTCATGAAGATGATGATGATGGAAATAAAGATGGTGGTGGTGACAATGATGATCAAAGTGACAAGTATGATGATGGTGATGATGATGATGATATGGTTAAAGATGATGATCAATGACATGATCAATGAAATGTCTGTTGACATATGATCAATGTCAAGTATGATGGGGTCATGATTTATTTATAGAATTTTTTTAGACTTGTATATTTCTATAATTAAGTTATTATGTGTTGAACTCTACTATTATAGAGTATATACAATGATATTGCATAGCTACCATAGATAAACTAGAGGTAAGGAATTAAAAATATACAATTATTTTGATTAATGTATCATGTAAATTTTTTCTTTACATAATTTGTAGTATATTGATGGAAGGCCAAAAGCAACGGGAAATATTGCAGTATTTATAAATAGTTCTTAACCTATGTCATCTAATAAGTGGCCAAATTGTATATTTGAGGTATGTCAGGGAAATTGTGTTTTTGTATGTGTGATAAAATCAATAAGTGCAAGGGAAGAAATTTTGATAGATTACAATTTGAACAGTGTAGATACAAAAACACTCCCTATCATCAGATTGGTAAGTATAACATTTGAACCAATTGCCTCTAATCAATATTGACTCCAATAAACAATATACTATTTTATTCATAATTTTTTTTGGTAAGTCTATTACTTTCATTTTCCTATTGATTACCAAGAATTAGTAATTTTTTTCACAAGGTGACATGGAGGCACCACAAGGCATAGGCAGGGATGTTTTAGAGATAGGAATTACTGAAGGGGGGTGAATCAGTAATTTAAAAACTTTAGTCACCAACTAGATATTATTTTTTACATTATACCATATATAACAAAGTAATATAGTAATGCTAAATAGTAATAGTAACCATGCACAAAGATAACTCATAACACAATTTTTTTTTAAACTAGGGAAACCCTAACCAAGGGAGAACTCTGGTGGGGATGATACCCACTACATAATATGCTGATATATAAGTTTCTTGTTAGAGGATGGACCCTGTTAGGATTAAATGAGAAAATTTATTATAGAGACTCCCTATTAGGAGACTTTGAATCCTTGTTAGAAGATTCCAACCCTATTAGGAGTTGTAGTACAGTAGATGCAAGATGAGCCCACTGCCCAAACATGCACTTCCAATTACAAGAAGAGAAAACTAACCAAACAATTTATCAAAATTCTAGAATATAGATTCTTTATCAATTTGATCTTAGATCACAAACTAGCTTCACAAACTTTTCATATATCGCTTTCACAAAAGTTTGCATACAATTGTGCAACACAATTTCTCCAAGCTAGCACACTTGAATTCACAAGATGTCCTTTGCATAAATACCATGCCTTTACACAAATTTCTACTAGGTTGACTAAGACCACAATACACTTTTCCAACTTAAACTAAAAATCTAGGATGTGGGCCCTTATCGGACGAGTAATTATTTTGTAAACAAAATAATTCCTTTCCTTTAATTCCGCTATCCTATTTTATAGGAAAAACAAAAATATCTCTTTTTGTACAGTTTGTATTGACTTTTAAGATTATAAACATCATTATCAACATGTATACTATCTCCATCTAACTTTGGTAGTCATAATATGACATCAACAACAAGTTACAAACAAAACAATACACTATTGTATACCAAATTCATACTTCAACAATTTTTGAGTACCAAAAGCTAAGTACCTTTATTTCTGAGGTTTCTTGTAAACATGTACATACTGTGTTGTCATAAATGACAAAAATTACATATCCTCATTAGGAAATTGTCAACAATCTCCTCCTTTGGCATTGATGGCAACAAAATAGGGAAAATTGGGTAAGTAACAAAAATTTTAAATAAATAACACATTAACATTACATATATTATAATTTGTCCATTTTACACATGCTCCCCATTACAATATGATTTTATACTTTTTAAAAAACCTAATTTAGAGTTTTCTTATATACTTCGCCCCCTTTGACATTATTGACAAAAGGTTAAAATGTCAAAAACTGTCCAAAAATTGTCCATCTACTATCAAAATTTATGTAAACATCTACCTTAAACTGATAGTATCTTCATGCAATCGTCAAAATTTTCTTTTAGACTATCCATACCTTTTTTCCATGTATCTTTGGCTATCTCAAAAGAGGTGAGAATTGCACATAAGGCATATGATGGAATCTCAACTGCATTAAGGTCGAAGTATAAAATGTTAAAATAAGTGTCCTTGGCCTTGAAACATTCGTCCAATTGTTTCTTAGCAAAAGATATTTTTTCAGAGTAATAGACTCTAAGAAATCTAATATTCTCTTCAAAATTTGTTCCTTCTAAAGCTCTAGTTTCTTGATATCATTTTGAATACTAGCCAATTGTCCTTCAAAATCATCAATTTTACTAGTAGGATGTTGTAATTAGCTAGATAGAGCCTCTAGCTCACTCATTTTTCTTCCAACCCGGATGTCAATATCATTAGCTTGTGAGATAGAGTACACTTAATGTACAATATCTCACCATCCTACTAACACTTCCAAAGTTTCTTGATACAAGTATGAAGACTTATCAAATCATTTTTTTAATATTCTAATAAATGGTGCTAAACAAGTTAGCATCATTTGAGGTATGTGCCTTAGATTTTGCAACACTCAAAAAATTTGTGAATTCTTCATCAAAAGACTTTAGCACTACATGTGCCCTCTATTTTGGATCTACCTCTGTGTGTTGCATTACAAAAGTACAATATAATTTGTTAGTAAACTCCATCAAGGTTCTTTGCAAGATCTTCACTATCTTGTTCTTCTGAATAAGTTTTGACAAAGATGAGATCAAGTTAGTTTGATCATCATCATCAATTTCTAGGCTAACAAGTAAAAGAAAATTGGATGAACTAGAAGGTTTAGTGTCATCTTTCCTTTTCTTCTTTTTAATTCCCTCTTTAACTCTTATTTCTTCTTCCTCTTTCTTTTTCCTTCCCTTTCCTTCTTTTTCTTTCTTCTCTTCCTCTTCTAATCTCTTCTTCTCATCTTCTTTTATTTTCCTTTTCATTTCTTGTTCAATTACTCTTTTCTTTTCTTCCTCTATTTTTTTTTCATCTCATGTTCAACAATTTCTGCTTGGCCTCTTCTATTTTCTTCTTCTCTTCCTCCAATAACCTCTTTTCCTATTGAATTTCCTTTAATTGTTCTTCAATATCCACAGTGTGAGGTTCATTCTATTTGAAACCTTCAAATGCATTTGTATTATCAATGTTAATGGTAACATTGGTCTGATCTATCTACATTGTGTCACCACTCACTACACTTCTAAGGTTTTGGGTGCTGGTGAAGATGCTTCTTTGGACTCTATCAACATCTAATTTATGGCTGCCATAGTTTCACCGCTTATCTTATCTTTCTCACCCACCATAAATAGAAATGGCCTTACATTTTTTCTTAAGTAAGGAGCTAGATTTTTTAACAATCTATTAACTACTTCTTCGCCATCAGCCTTGCATATCATTCTTAACATAGACTTTTGATGTTCTATGTCCTCTTCTCTAACTGGTGCTTTGTTTTCTATGAGTTTGGCATAGACCTTTTTGGTTTATTGTGCCTTCAATATCCTTCAGTTTCAAATTTTTGGCTATAATGTATCTCATAGTAGAGATATATATTGATAAATAGATTATCCTTTTGATTTAACTCTTAAGCACCCAAATTTGTGAACACCATCTGGTTAGAATAGTTGGAATGGTGTTATGAAATGAATAACTTCCCTCTGAATTCTTAGGTACAACTCCCTATTGCATAGTGATTTGCAATGAATTATGTTTGTTTCTAAATCTAAAACAAGGTGTGTTCTTAACCTAAGAATAGGAAAGGTAAACCAAGCTAGGCTGCAAACTCTTGTCATCTTCAAAACATGCTAGAATTCTGCATTGTTAAGAACAAAGGCTCGATACATAATTTCCACCTGATATATTTTATCATTTAATTCCATGTGAGGGAACAATAAGGAGGCTGAAACAATGAGTGAATATTCTTTAGTATTCATCTCTCTTGGAACTAATTCAATTGTGAATGCATCAAGCCCCTCTATTTCATCTCAGACCCTATTTCAATAGTTTTTTAACTTATGTAGAGAACTATCCCTTAATTTGTCTCACACTGAGCTCTTCATTACCCCAAGCTTTCAAGATCTTTATCCCTTTTTTCTTAGTAGCTATTATCCTGAGTAACAAAGCTTCATATTCTTCTATATTGTTTATATTCCCAAATTCTAGTTTGAAATCCATGGGTTCAGGTTCTCCTTTAAGAAGTATCAACAATATGCCTATACTAAACCCTAATAAGGAGCAACTTTTGTCAAACTCCAATGTACACATAGATGATGATTCTCCTTCTTCACTAATGATTCTATTTCTCAGGTCTTTGATTTCTTTCTCATTTAGAGCATCTTCAGTAAACGGCGTGTAATTTCTAAATTCCAGTTCTTGATAGAGAATCTGACCTTTGGCATCATTTGAATTTAAAATGGTAAATTTTTCTTATTCTTCAAGTTCCAACTTAACCTTCTTTCTTCCTATGGGTATGACTACTTGAGACCAATCTAATTTTATTTTCCCTCAAGATCTCTACAAAAACTTCTACTTAGGAGAAGGCTATAGCTTGCCAAGATATCCAAAACTAGGATAGTTAACAATAGTTTCTTGTTTGGATGAGAAGCTAGGGCTACTTGAGCATCTTTAATTTGTCCAAGTAGTGGGACTTTTTTAGCATCCATGGAATAACACCTTCCATGAACTTTGGTCAAATGCACCTAAATTGATTATACAATTACTTAATTTGCACTGATTGATGTATAGTGATATGTAGAATGGGTCACGTTTTTACCCAAGAAAAGTCACTAAGAGAATGGAATCTTCTTGATCAAAAAGGTTAGATGTCAAAGGTTCATCTTCTTCTTCCATGGTAACATTATGATTCAACTCCAAATCATGTCCTTTATAGTGATCCACTAATCTTTTTAACTCAAAGGGATAATATTTTAGATAATCTATGGGAGAGATTTTGATCCTAGAATCTTTACAAAATTGGAGACAAAATTGGATAAAAGGAATCTTGTCCTTACCTTGTTGAGATATCGAGGATCCTTGATCAATGTGGCTAGTACTTGAAGAAGGGCTGGAATCACTTCCTAGAATATGGTTAGAAGATTGATTCTTGTGCTTTTGGCTCCAAGTTAACACTATATATGATGTCCCATCAATAGTTGCATAGTATTCACCCTTTCGCTCAGAGTCCAACACATACTCTAAAAATAAATTTCTAGAATTGCCATTTGAGTAAAAATATAACTTAGAGCAAGGAGTTGTAGTATTCAACTCATTAGTGGATAACAGTTGCATCAGATGAGTCATTTCAGAAAAACTTTCACTAGATCATGATTTGTTGTCAAATGAAAAAAAAAGATATTCCATTTCTTAGGTGCCACTTCAATTGCCAACCTTGGTTGTGGGCCCGTAAGCTATGGAAATTTTCCATTAGTATTCCTCCCTAAAAGATTTTGGTAGTTCTATTGGTAAGAGTGATTAAATCTAGGTAATTGCCTTTTTATAACCACGAACCATTTGATAACTTTTGAATCATTTTGTTAGAAGAAGTAGTATTGCAAGAACTTCCTTTGGTTTGAAGTTTTCATTTCCATTTTCCAATAGAGATCAAGCCATCTTCAAATTCTGCCACTTTCTTTTCTGCATCTGCTAAGTCTATGAGATGGGATCTCCTTAGATCACAGTTCATATTTGGCAACATCGCAATTATGAAGATTTAAAATTGCCAGCAGTGGGTCTATCAGTGTTGAGAATTCTACAAGTGATCTTATTAAAAGTTGCAAATAAATCCCTCATACACATTGTAGGATGCTTTTTAATGGACGTGAATTGTGTTAATAGTGTTGGCTTCTGATTTAATGGTTTTTAAAATGACCAAGAAACTAGACAAATGCATCTAAGGCTAGCAATTTCCTATGACGGATACATCTGACTACAGTCTTGGGACAACTATAACGCATAACTCCTTCTTCACTTTAGGCTCTACAAGACCTAGGCAAGTTAACCTTGAGGTTCTGAGATATGGTACTAATGCATTTAAAACATAAATTTGAACCTATTAATAGTAGATGAAAACCCTTATTTCTCCTAATAACTAATGTAATGACACATATCTACAGTAGTTGAATGCAAATCTATAACATTCATAAGCTGAGTGAGGGTTAATTCCTTTCAGCCCACTACAAGACATGAAAAACTAAATTTATTTGAATAAATGATTTTGAATTCAAAAAAAACCCCTAATATGCAACAGCATGAACAAGTGATCCTGTAAATGATCAGTGCCTTATCTATTGGGAAATCCAATGAATTAGTCACATACATATAGATATCTAAGACTTATTTGTATCTTCAGATATACGATCTATCCATTCACCTTGTAAATAGACATCCATGTTCAATCTAAATCTCATTCTCTCAATAAATTTGCAACCCTGTTGATTCCCTGAAGCATTTACATAACTCTTTGAGTTACAAGCAACAATAAAACAACATAAAGCCTTAAGGGACTGAAACTATGATCTAAGCTCTTTGTTCAAAGATCATAAAACATTGAAAGCTCACTAAGATTGGAGACAAGAATCAGAATGAAATTCTTGGTCCTTTGTATTCATTTCCTTTAAATAATACATTTATATGCATGCAATCAAAACATAGAAACACCTAAAAGACTTGAACTATCTATATTCTCTTCATTTATACTGTTCATACTAGATAAATTGCTAGAAAAATATGTGATATCACAGTATGGGAACACATCAAAATTGGATGCAAAACATGGTATCACAGCAGTGACTGGTTTTTCTCCAAAGACTGAAACCCATTGGTTTCTCAGTGACAAAATTGGAACCCTTACAAAAGATGAGAGAAAGAAAGACATAGGAGAAGAATTTACTCCCGAATCTAATCTGAACATAACATCTATCCACTTGGAAAACCTTCTCAACAGGTTAAAAACAACTTTCTAATCTCTCCCCTCAACTGGTGAATCAAATCTTCAATCATTTGGCCTCTACCAACACAAAATATCTCAAATATCTGATTGAACAATTAACTGATTTGATTCATGATCTAGGATGAAATTTTTTTATTGAAAATGAACTCAAGAAAGGGAAAAACTTTTCAAAAATTCATTTTAAGCTTCAACAAACATTAACATATGTTCCCCAACTGAATCTGATACTCCATGATGAATTTTGCCTTTTTTATTGAGAATGCCCCATAAATTGGAAATCTACTTATAGACTAAACTGGTGGAGACCTTTGCATAATCTGACCTCATATCTAGAAAATTTTGCTTCTACTGATTCCAACGGTATACTATAGTGCATATTTTGGACAAAAAATACCCCCCTAGTAGTAGTTTGAAAATTTCAGACCTGGACTGAACTAGAGCTTTAAAATTCAAAATTTTAAAAAGTCATATAGTTTGAACTATATAGAAATTCAAATATTCATTTAAATTTTCTTTTTGAATCCATTCATGAGTTTGAAATCTGACTTTGATTTTATTTTGAATTTGATTTTCTCCTTCAATCTTGTGATGCCACATGTCAAGACCTGATAAGCTCACAACATTTGAGATATTTTAATTAATTAATATTAATTAATTTTCTTAATCCTTATCTCTATCTATCTTTACGTTCATACAGGGAATGAATATTTTATTAATATTTTAACGTCCTGTAACCTCGAGACCCTTTTACTCCTCCATTTCTGCCTCTACGCTTTCAATTTTTGTAAGAGTGAAGGCTTTTAAAATTAACCTTACGTTCTCATGCTTTTAAAACCCTTTATGCCTTTACGAGTGTGTACCACCAAAGATGTCTAAAGATTTCTTTACATTCTTACAAGGCTTGCGTATGAGTGGAGGTCTTTAAAATTTGGTCTATGCCCTCACGTGAACGAATTCCCTTTATGCTTCTACGTGTCAGGCGTAACATCAGAGGCATCTAAATTTTTCCTTAAGACCACATGTGACGAAACTCGTCATAGCACCATAGAGGTTTAAAATTTTCTTTTTGGGCATATGGGAGACTACCGTGTGTCACTTTTTTCCTGTGTTGTCTAGATCAAAATTTATCTATCAACCACATGATTCCACTGGCCAACAGTCCCACCACAAAAACTTGCGGCTTCCAAAGCCTTGTCTTATAGACATCAAGCTAGTGTGAGGATTTGTATTTAAAGACTCTAAAAGTCTTTGCCACGATGAATGTGGGATAACTCACTTTTGTGAACTCTTTGTTTTCACACATAGTCTCCTTATGAACATTATTCTTTTTTTAGAACCATAGGCAAAGGCATCATAAGATTGATTCTTGTAAATCTTCCAACATGGCACAGGCATTTTAGGCTCGCTCTTTCTTTGCACAGTGACCTCCCTTTCTTCCATGTGTTAGTTTTTATAGTTTTCCTAGTTGCCTCCTTTTGTATGGACAATTTTATTCAGTGTGGTTTGCATGAGCTTTTATGCTTCATGTGGACTGTTGCTTGAATGGCACTGTGAACAGGCCTTGCTTTGTTGGCATGAACTTTCTTGGACTGCAGCTTTTTGTTAATGACATTCGCTTATTCCTTTCTTGCTATGAGTTTCCATGCATTGATATGTTTTCTTAGACTTCCTTCCCCATAAGTTCCCTTGCATCCTTTCATGAAGCTATTTCCTTACATTGTGTGGAGCTCTTTTATCCAGTCTAAACCAGGGTACTCTATTATTGTTGTGGCCTTATTGCTTCATTTATGTGAGGCTCTGTGTAGGGATCTGTGGCTACTCTTCTCCATTTTTGTGGATATGCTGCTCTACCCATATTCTATTTGATATTGGAAGCTTTCTTTGTTTGGTGCTCTGCTCTTTGAAAAGCATGAGCTCTATCTAACTATGGGATGTCCCTTTTTTATATACTGTGCATGGTTCCTTTTAAACATGTGTTGATTGCCCCAAACAATGGCATCTTCCATTAGCTGCGTGGGATGGCTTTTCATTTGCATGGAGGTCTCTATTCTTTTCCTCAATGTGGCCTTATTCTTATTTAAAAAGTAGATTGCTGCTCCTTTTTAATGTTCTCCTCATATCTGCTATAGCTTTGATGGCTCTTTTCTGCTTATGCATGGATGAAGTATCCCAACAGGAGCAATAGAATATCACAAATGGAGGACAATTTGAAGATTTCTAATAACAATTATGGCACTCTTGAAAAGAGAACAATTAAGAGTCAAAGTCTCATACTCTTCTCCCTCACCACAAATGTTTATTCTATATAATTCCTTCCCATTCATGACGTAAGGCTACATGGTTGCAAGATCAATGCTTAGATGCCCTTTAGGATCCAAACCAATGGCAGGAACCTTTACAAGGATAGCATCAATCCTTTTTTTAATTTCTTGCAATAGTAAGCATTTTTCCTGATTCCAGTGACATGCTAGAGAAACTAGCCCCAATCTGGAACAAACATTCTCTACCCTTGATCATTAATAGTTGGAAGCTATTGCATCTGATGAAAGCCTTCCAATATTAAGATTTTTTCTTCTTACTTTACTCAATAAAATTGGTAAGTCTTCAACTTCATCACATTTTTTCCCTATATACTTAAGCTCTTTATAGGTTGGTGTGCCTCGTATCTGTCTTCTAAACAATGGAAAACCCATTCATCCAATGGTTATTCCAAGGTGATTTAAAATCAAATGTATGAAGGGAGGCATTCTTGTTTTGGATTAAGGTTATAAAAACAATAGACTGACTATTTCTTGATTCTTGAGACGTAACATGGGTATTGGAAATACCCTCCATGATAACCCTCATTTAAACCCTCTCAATCTGATGGAATTAGTCGAATCCCAAAGTGGGTCCGGCTAAAAAAAATTTTTGTTTCCAAAAAACTGATCCTTCAGATTAATCCATTTAGCATCTCAAACTGACAAAAAAAAAAATCCATCATTGAAACAACATTTAAAACTCATTTTATCCTCTTTTGCAACCTGACACTTTTGCACTAGGAGGCCCTTTAGCTGGCCCTAAAAACTAACAAAAACCTTTAACTAGGTTCTAAAAACTGGCACACTGATTCTCTATTCCACATTCTTGTGTGCTCTCGAATCTTGTCTCATGATGAATTTGGATTCAAAAGATGTTGATCAACAAAGTTGACTTCTCAGAACTGCCTGCATAAAAACATGTCAAAAAGTAATAAACTGGATTTAGATTTGGCTTTGAAAACTGGGCAAATGAGCACATGGGGAAAATGAAAATTGGGACACTAGTTTACTGTCATGAGGATATTATGAATCTATGATTTGGGCTCATGATGAATAATAGGACGCAAATGGAAATTAGTCAAAGTGAGATATTTAGAATTTTGTAAACTGGAAACACTGATAGAAAACATTTTTTACAAATGGAATTGACCTAGAAAAGTGTGCAAATGGATTCGTCATGACTTGCAAACTGGCACACTTGAAGAATTTTTAGAGGATGACACAGTAGTACAATCCATTCAATCTTACCAATCATGGATATCAAGTTATGACATCATGAACAAGGGTTCCGACAAATCTATGAATACTGACACCAGTAAAACTTTAAAAATTCTATTTGGAATTGTGTTTGAAAACTGATCAAACAGATTTGTCAGGAGCTGAAACTTGAAACATGACAAGTCTCTGATGTTTGCAATGCACTAAAAAAGTAATTTTAGCATTCGGGTCAACTGGTGAAAATTTATAACACATCAAACAAGGCTTCCAAAAATTAAGAATTAATGTGCATCAGCATGAAAATAGTAAGCTACCAACTTTGAGGGATTCAAAACCTAGTCAAATGGATTCAAAATGACTCAAAATGTAAAACATAGGCTCTTAGGTATGGACACTAGATACTCCCAAAGTAGCGAGTCATGAAATATTTCTGGGTACAAGTTATTCGATTGTAAACATAGCCTCCTGTCATTATTTGACAATTGAAAATGCAGAAATGAAACTGGCTCAAAACAAAACTTTGCCAAATGACTCAAAGTGTGAATTTAACTTCATGGAACACTTAGATAGGCTGAATGGAATGTGTTAGAAGCATTGAATACCTCTTAGGCCTCAAAGGTATAGCCAGGTACAATCTTATCAGAAAGCATTTATAGGCCTGAATTTCTTAGTGGTACTAAAAAATGACCATGTAATTTTTACTCCCAACAATGGCTCTGTCTGGGGATGTATGTCCCTTGTGAGCATGGAAAGATTTCAAATCTCTGGAAGAAGTAGACCACACACCTTGACTTAAAAAATTTCTCTCAAATAGCTTTATTGAAAACAAACAAAAACTAGCACTACTATGTACAAACGATGGCCTTGAGCCACCGAAAAGTTTCAAAACTCCTTACCTCTATCATACACTTGATTTTCATTTACATTCTCCTGAGGTAAAATAAAATTCTCATTTCCATTTGTTTCACCCAGCACATCAACATTTTCAATCAGCTTATTAGGCAAAACAAAACTATCGGCATCTTCATAGTGCATATAAAAATCAGACATACTTTCTTCATCTTGCTCAATATGAAGATATGAATCAACGTGATCATAGTAACAGACAACAAACTAAAACTGATCACTACTGACTGAATCATGGATTCCTTAAACTAGAAACACAAAGTGCTCATATTCAAATTCATTTAACGAGTTACATGGATTAAAATGTAACTCACCTTGTGCATCTATATATGAAGAGTATATAAACTCTAATTTCTCCTCATTTGCATCATCAGTACACCATGCATTAGACTGAATATATGCTGCATTTTCTTCACATTTCGACAAATTATTAGATCCCAAATCAAAAGAATTATCATGAAATTGCATGTTCATCATATGTTGATCTGCATCAAATTTTCCCTCAAATAACTCACTAGGATAAACTATTTCATTAGTATTACTTTTCTCAACACATGAGCTATCTAAATTTATCTTAGCCTCATGAAAACAAAAAGACAATGAACCAGCAACAGACCTTATCCCTACATCTTCATTCTCAACATAGAAGTCATCATGTGTATTGATATACAAACTACCATCACATACACCTCCCAAACTTGACAGAGCATATTTTGAAACTGTATCTCCTTTAGCATCAAATTTAGGGGAAATGACTTCATCACATGAATTTGCATAACGTGTCAAAAAAAAAGCATCCTTATATTGGTTAGCATACCTTTCAAAATCATGAGCCAACAAGTCAGAAATCTCATCAGCACTTAACAAGCTTTCACTACTAGTTTCTTCTCCTTGGCTCAGATCATTATCTAGATGGCTTGGCACATTTGTAACAACAGATTTGTTAGTAACAAAGCATGAAAAATTAGAATTATGATCATCCCATGTATGTCTTCCTTTTCAGAAAATACCTCAACAACCAACATCGTAACACATTCACATTCATCACTAGAAGAAGGACTACTACTGCTATCACATATTTCTTCTTCTTGATACTCATCATCATAAGAAGATGAATCTACATTATGCATATTATCAGACTACTAATTACTATCCTCTAATTTATAAAACTGAGATTCTTCATACTTGACATCATTTTCAATGGACTCATTGCATTTGTTAACATCAGACTCATTAGCCTTCAAATCATTTTCAACCTCCATGATAAAATCTTGGATTTCATAAATCTTATCTAATCTTATCTTGGCTGGCCAATCAACTAAATGTGGCATAAAAAATTCTAAGAGTACCACTGGCCATGAAGACTCCTCAGGTCTAAAAAACTTGTCAAGATTCATAACTACTAATTTGAACTTCATATAAATTTGAAATCCACTGAGACCCTTGATATCACCAATTGTACTTCTTAACATTAAGACAATCTTATCATGAATCTTTCTTTTCAATCTAGCAATATTTGCATGAACACTTTCAAGAGTCGACACATCACTTTCAGACCTAGACTCAAAATCCATCTTATCATTTTTTTAAAACTCTACCTCTATTTTCTTAGTGCTGAAACCACTAAATGGAGGCATCCATTTTTTACAACTTTTGACTACCATGAAAAGAAGACATGAAAACCAAAATACCTCAAGTGTTGATGCTAAACTTCAATTTGCTGATTTGGCATAGGTGAAAGAATGAAAATTCTTTACACCACTTATCAAACTTTGTAGAGTCACCACCTCCTTTCAAGAGGATAAAGAGATCATTTTTGTGAATCACTTTTACACTTCAATTTCTTATAATAGCAAATTGCAAACAAAACTTAAAAACTTATCAAGAATTTAAAATTCTTTTCCAAGAGACTAACAAAAAACTTCAAATCTGCCCATACAACTGAAAGTCCCTCAAAATTTTGCAATGAAATCAACTAGGAAAAAAATGGTACAAAGATTTGAGAGTTTTCACTCACTCATGTGATAAATAAAACATAATTTGTCACTAAACAAATCTGAACCAGAACTTCAATGTAGGAGAAACTTGCAGATCATTAATCATCTTGAAAAGAAACTACACTTTATAAATAAATTCTTGACTTTGAACTTTCTCAATAGCACTTGCAAAGACTGAACTAATTGAAGATAGACTTATAATAGTCATAGAACACAATTTACATTCAATTCTCACAACATACTACTGATTATGAATAAAGCTTAACTGGGAAACATAAAACATCAACCGAGAAATGGTAAACACTTCACACAACCCTGTTTTTGTAGCATATCCTTCCTGTTGTATTGAATCTTCTTCAAATTCTCAAGGTTTGTCTACCATTCATATTACATACAACTCCTCAGTAGAGTCGCCATTTTGTTGGCTCCTAATTTAATAGTTTTGAAAATGACAAAGAAACAAGACAAATGCATCTAAGGCTAGCAAATTCCTATGACAGATACACCTAACTGCAGTCTTGGGCCAACTATAAGGCATAACTCCTTCTTCACTTCAGGCTCTACAAGACCTAGGTGGGTTAACCTTGAGCTTTTGGGATATGGTACCAGTGCGTTTAAAACATAAATCTGAACCTATTAATAGTAGATGAAAACCCTTCTTTCTCCTAATAACTTATGTAATGACACAGATCTATAGTAGCTGAATACAAATCTATGACATTCATAAGCTGAGTGAGGGTTAATTCCTTTCAGCCCACTACAAAACATGAAAAACTAAATTTATTTGAATAAAAAATTTTGAATTCAACAAAAACCCCTAATATGCAGCAGCATGAACAAGTGATCCTATAAATGATCAATGCCTTATCTATTGGGCAATCACATGAATTAATCACATACATATAGATATCTAAGACTTATTTGTATCTTTATATATGCGATCTATCCATTTACCTTGTAAATAGACATTCATGTTCAATCTGAATCTCATTCTCACATGATATCCTTCTCAATAAAATTTCAACCCTGTTGATTGCCTGAAGCATTTACATAACTCCTTGAGTCACAAGCAATAATAAAACAACATACAGCCTTAAGGGACTGCAACTATGACCTAAGCTCTTTGTTTGAAGATCATAAAACATTGAAAACTCACTAAGACTAGAGACAAGAATCAGAATGAAATTCTTGCTCCTTTGTATTCATTTCCTTGAAATAATACATTTATATGCATCCAATCAAAACATAGAAACACCTAAAAGACCTGAACTATCTATATTATCTTCATTTTTGTTGTTCATACAAGAGAAATTGTTGAAAAATATGTGATATCACAATATGGGAACACATCAAAACTAGATCCAAAACATGGCATCATAGCAGTGACTAGTTTTTCTCCAAAGACTGGAACCCATTGGTTTCTTAGTGACAAAATTGGAACCCTTACAAAAGATGAGAGAAAGAAAGATATAGGAGAAGAATTTACTCCCGGATCTAATCTAAATATAACATCTATCCACTTGGAAAACCTTTTTAACGGGTTAAAAACAACTTTCTAATCTCTCCTTTCAACTGGTGAATCAAATCTTCAATCATTTGGCCTCTACCAACACAAAATATCTCAAATATCTGATTGAACAAATAACTGATTTGATTCCTGATCTAGGACGACAAAATTTTATTGAAAATGAACTCAAGAAAGGGAAAAACATGTCCAAAATTCATTTTAAGCTTCAACAAACATTAACATATGTTCCCTAACTGAATCTGACACTCCATGATGAATTCTGCCTTTTTTACTGAGAATAACCCAGAAATTGAAAATCTACTTATAAACTAAACAGGTGGAGACCTGTGCATAATCTGACCTCATGTTTGGAAAATTTAACTTTTCTTGGTTCCAACGGTATACTATAGTGCATATTTTGGACAAAAAATGCCCCTTTGGTAGCAGTTTGACAATTTCAGACCTGGATTGAACTAGAGCTTTAAAATTAAAAATTTTAAAAAGTCATATAGTTTGAACTATATAGAAATTCAAATATTCATTTAAATTTTCCTTTTGAATCCATTCATGCATTTGAAATTTGACTTTGGTTTTATTTTGAATTTGATTTTCTCCTTCAATCTTGTGATGCCACATGTCAAGACCTGATAAGCTCACAACATTTGAGATATTTTAATTAATTAATATCAATTAATTTTCTTAATCCTCATCTCCATCTCTCTTTACGTTCATATGTGAAATGAATATTTTATTAATATTTTAGCATTCGGTAACCCCGAGAAACCTTTACTCCTCCACTTCCGCCTTTACACTTTCAATTTTTGTAAGAGCGAAGGCTTTTAAAATTAACCTTACATTCTCATGCTTTTAAATCCCTTTACACCTTTACGAATGCGTACCACCAAAGATGTTTGAAGATTTCTTTATGTTCTTATGGGGCTTGTGTATGAGCGGAGGTCTTTAAAATTTGGTCAATGCCCTCATGCAAACGAATTCCCTTTATGCTTCTACGTGTCAGGCATAACATCAAAGGCATCTGAATTTTTCCTTATGACCATACATGATGAAACTCGTCATAGCATTAGAGACACTGACATAAAACATTTTTGGCAAATGGAATTGACTTGGAAAAGTGTGCAAATGGATTCGTCATGACTTGCAAATTGGCACACTTGAGGAATTTTTAGAGGACAACACAACAGTACAATCCATTCAATCTTACCAATGAGAGATATCAAGTTATGACATCACAAATAGGGGTTCCGACAAATCTGCAAATACTGACACAGTAAAACTTTAGAAATTTCATTTGGAATCACATTTGAAAACTGATCAAATGGATTCGTCAAGAGCTTAAACTTGAAACATGACAAGTCTCTGACATCTACAATGCAACACCAAAGGAATTTTAGCATTCAGGTCAATTGGTAAAAAGTTATAACATGTCAAATAGGGCTTCCCAGAATTTAGAATTAATGTGCATCAGCATGAAAACAGTAAACTACCAACTTTGAGGGATTAAAAACCTAGTCAAACAGATTCAAAAAGACTCAAAATCTAAAACATAGGCTCTCAGGTATGGACACTAGATAGTCCCAAAGTGGTGAGTCATGAAAAATTTTAGGGTACAAGATATTCGATTGCAAACATAGCTTCCTGTCACTATTTGACACTTTAGTGAAAATGCAAAAATGACACTGGCTCAAAACAAAACTTCGCCAATCGACTCAGAATGTCAATTTAACTTCATGGAACACTTAGCCAGGCTAAATGGAAGGTGTTAGAAGCATTGAACACCTCTTAGGCCTCGAAGGTATAGTCAAGTACAATCTTATCAGAAAGCATTTATAAGCTTGAATTTCTTAGTTGTACTAAAAATTGACCATGCAATTTTTAGTCCCAACAAATAGGACGTGTTCATCTTCCACCATTTTGAATCTTATTTCAAAAGCCATACTCATTGTATCCTAATTTTTGATTGAGCCATCATCTAAATGAAAAAACCAATCCTCCACATTCTTCGTTAGAGTTTCTACAAATAGCCTTACATCTACATCTTCATGAACTACCCCTAAGATATGAGTAGTTGCAAAAAAGACCTTGATATGTTCATAAATTGTAACTTTCCCATCACCTAAAACTTAGGGTAATTCTTCCTTGAACCAAATGGGAGTGGGTGATAAGTTGTTAGTGCTAATAAACCTATTGTCACGACCTAGTGAGTAGCAATGATTTTTCTAGCAAGGTATGACAAAAAATTGACAATTGGGGGAGTAGCTACTAAATGTAAGGCCAATACCTGGCAAGTAGTATGTGAATAATTTTGATTTCTAATAGTTGAAGCTAGCCTACTTTGACTTTTCTTATCACCCTTTCATCGAGGTACATCTAGCATGGGGAAACCGATTTCTATAAGCTTTTCAAAAATAGGGTCTTACCAACCTTTCTCTTTGGTGCTTTTTAGGAACCTCACTTCTTCTAGGATGTTAGATTAATTTTACTTGTAGGCTTCATGTTCTACTTTTCTTTTTGCTCTTCAGATTTATTTCCTCTAAACAACTATTTCTAATGCTTCGATCCTAAATTCTTCTTCTTCCAATATCGAACTAGCATTTTTGTAGTGCTCTTCATTCTATTGATTCCTTCGAATGAATATGTTAAGGGATAACATTATATCCTCTTGGTCATCTTGGAATCCAAGGTTAGGTTGCAACACTGGGACTATCTTCTAATGAGGTAACACTATTTTTCTTCATGTCATAGGTTTATTAGTCTAGCGACTATTCATATCCCTAGTAGAGTCACCAAAAATTAGTTGGTAAACAAATTGTCCTTTTGATTTAACTTTTAAAAGCCCAAATTTGTGAACAACATCTAGTTACAACAATTGGAAATTTGTTATGCAATGAATAACTCCCCTTTGAATTCTTAGGTATAGCTACCTATTGCATAGTGATTTGCTATGAATTATATTTTCTTCTAAATCTAAAATGAGGTGTGTTCTTAACCTGAAAACAAGAATGGTAAACCAAGCTAGGCCTAAATAAAAACTAACATAGCCAAGAGTTTGTATTTTAAGATTAGTTAAGTTTATAGATTCACACATCTTATGAACTTGTAAAGATTAATAATTCAACAATGTATGCTAACTAAAACTAAACTAACTATAGAGATAAAATGACTGACCTAAAGGAAAACACAAAAAAGGAATTCTCTTTAACCTATGATAACAATACTATTATCTTCAATTTACTATTTTGATAAAGGGGAATAAAACTCTATTCATTCCTTTGCTCAATTTAGAAAAAGAGAAAACATAAAAATAACATAAAAAGAATGGAATAGAAAAGGATTGACACAAAATACCACT
The DNA here is from genome assembly GCA_028749045.1 of Cupressus sempervirens. NCBI lineage: Eukaryota > Viridiplantae > Streptophyta > Pinopsida > Cupressales > Cupressaceae > Cupressus > Cupressus sempervirens. The sequence continues at coordinate 560,731,578 of CM053790.1, forward strand.
CAATTGTCTCTACAACATCAAGTATTTAACACCAAAAATTAGCGACCCTTTATTGATCTTTTAATTAAGTACATATAGAATTTTGAGATGACCATTACAAGAAGGACTTCAAATCAATTCATCTCCTCAGAATTGAAAAATGGCAAGAAGCCAATTTGTCCATTACAATCATTACATAAAAATATGAAAGTGTGGGATATGAATCACTTCACCTTCTTTACCTTTTCTGACTTTTCCTTATAGGCCTTGGTGGTGGTGATGATTGGAATCAATTCTTCATGTCTATGAACATGGATATTTGTATATCTCAAGAACCACTTGGAATGCTCTTTGGCTAAATCTTCAATGACATTTAACCACTCCTGTATCTCCTCCATAGCCACATGTACACACCTGCCAAGTTTTTGGATATCAAAAACTCTATTATGGTAGTTGGAAGATATCTCTGTTAAGCCATCTATATAATTGGAGAAGTTCTTTTACATGAAAACCACTCCAATGATCCCCTTTCCTTGTCCACTAGTCTAAGAATCTATATGTAGAACTCTTAATAGTTCATAGTCTTTGTCTTAATCCTTTTTCACTTTGGCTTCTATTTCTTTAAGTCCTTCCTCTGTCGTCAGGATCATCTCAAACTTGAATTGCATACTTTGTAGCCACTCAAATAGAGGCTCATCTCCCTTAGGTAAAATCTTTACTTTCTCGGCCTCCTTAGCCTTTATATGGATAATCATCTTTAGAAAAAAAACACAATCTTCACACTTAACTTTCTCCCCTGTTAGGGTAGCTTGATTTGCTAAAATATTGTCCTTCTCTGTTTTGAGCCTTAGTATTACATTTTCGATCTATTCTATAATGGAATGTCCTTCTAACTTGAGTTTCTCTCTCCACTCTCTACCAATCTACCTGAAATGTTTATCCTCCTATAGATGAGAGCTAAGTTCTTGAACATCAATAGTAGTAGGATCACTGGTTATTTAGATTCTAGAGATGCTTTGCAATGGGGTGACTAATTCCTTGATAAAGCTATTGAGTTCATAGATTTCCACCTTCATTTTGACCTTTGATAATTTAATGCTTTCAAGTTGGCCCTCTAGCACATCATTTGTTGATATCTATAAGCCAACCTTGGTGTCATGTCTAACTTCCTCAAGATCGACATAATGTAGGGAAAAATCATCTATAGACATATCTTCGATTCATCCTTCTTTAGTGGGTTTGTAAATTTCCATCATCAAATGCCATGTGTTAGGATCTTGTCTAAGAATGGAAAAGGTCTTCTTCTTTTCTACTTTTCTCAATGTTGATCTAGAGTAGATAACCAGAGATAAAGTCTCTTAGTTAGGAACTCCTTCCTCTTTCCTCTTTCTTTTTCTGTCCAAGGTGTCTTCCAGCCATGAATTTGTGTTGATCACTTTGGATGTAGTCTCAAAAGTGTCTATACTAAACATATTTCTCTTGACTAGGGTAAGTGTTTTTGTGGCTGAAGAGAAAAGATTCTTTGAGGCATATGAGATGAGATTTGAAGATTTTAGGCCTTTATTTGCATCTATAGTCTTCTTTGCTACTTCATCAGACTTACTAGACTCACTCTCATTTCTTCCTCCATCTCCAAGATTGACTACTTGCGTTTGGGGGCTACTAGGAAGGAGAAGTGCAACACTTATAGATGGGATCAAACTACCATGGGATGAGAGAGTAAGAGTGACTACACTATCCTTTAACTTCTCCACATTCTTCTTCTCAGCCTTTTTTGGAGTTCATATCATTGGTAGGGAGTCATCTTAACAAGTTTTGGCTAGGGGAATGCTTTTCTTGAGAGGTAGGTCACCTCCATCTAATGGTTGTAGGTGCCCTTGGGTAGTGGGCAAGGTTGTACCTGATGTGCCATTCTGGGAGGAGGAAGCCATTGTAACCTTTGGAGAAGCTTGAGTGAATATTCCTTCGCTTTGACTCCTTCTAGATGTGGTCCATTAGACCCATTTTCCAGTCCTCTTGTAGATTTAAGCCATCATTATATCTAGCTCTTCCCCAGAATCTTCATAAGGTAGTAATCTTATTAGAGTGCTTCTTAGCTTAGTCAGGTAAGCATTTCCATACATGTTCTAGGCATCATCCTCTACTCCTACATTAATATTGACTGTGTACATTTTCACCTAATTGACTATTATTCTGTCCAAGGCTTGATCACAGCTCTCAAACTCATTCTTGCAATCTGCCCAGTAATCCTCAATGGTGGTAATGTGCTTAATTATACTTCCAATTTGCAATACATCCCTTGCATACCCATTTAGGTTGAACATGGGCTTTAGGACTTCACACATGTCCAATTTATACTTCATCTCAAATACCTTCAACATGTTCTTGGCATCAAAGTGAGCGTCATAGCTTAAAGCCCTCACCTTCGTGGGGAATTCATACCCTTTCTTCTTCAAGCTCTTGCTCAACACATTCACTTGAATGGCTTGGCACATAATCTCTATCAACATGATCATGTCAGTGGGATATCTTGGTAGATTCAAGGGGAAACCATCCAAAGTTGCAAGACACAAATAAGAAAAGGATGAGAATTGGATGAAATAACTCCCAAATTAGCTAATGGCTGCCATGGCTTTAGGACTGAATCTCCTTTCTAGACCTCCCTATGGCTCCCTAAAAATCCTCATAATGAATGCATCATTAACTTTCACATACTTTGCTTAGCTATTTTCCAACTATAAGAATGGGTAAAAATCATAAGATTTCACATCATTAGGAAAAATTTCCACTCTTGGGAGGCCTAGCCATAGTTCTAATTAGGCCAACATATAGATGAAGAAAGAGGACATATAGAATGTATTGTAAAATTTTGCAGCATAAAGAGCATTGGAAAATTTTTCTCTTACCTCATGGGCCCAATCAATATACTAGGTGTTAGAGAAAATGACTTGCACTAAAAATAAATATTGCTCAACAAAATTCAAAGCTTCTACCTCACCTTTCAATCTTTATAGGAGGACCAAGATATATATAATCTTAGGTTCGAGATTAGTCCCAAACAAGGTCTTAGGAACCTTACTATTAGCACTCTATGGTTTCTGGAACCATGTTTACATGATTTCTTTCCTCCAAATTATTTTCTTTGTAGAGAACTCAGAAACAGCTCCTCTAAAGGTCAATTCTCAAAATTCCTCTTGTTTTGGTACTCAAAGGCAATTCACTATAGTGTATATATCAACTGAAATCAACACCATGCCATCTAGTAGCACAAACTACCTTGTCTTCAGGTTGTAATGATGTACACATTCATAGATTAACTCCAAGGCTTAGACTACATTTGAAAAACCTACTGCCTTGACTAACCTACACTCTCAAAGCTTCTTATTGATGGAATAAATCTTCTTAGACTTTACTCTCTTTTTAAAATCCTCCATGTCGTAGAAATGAAGAGAGGTATCTGTGAAATTTTACAATTGGGATTTGGTTCTGTTCAACATGTCAAAACCTCAAAATATGGTTTCCATGGTTTTGAGAATGGGATTTGAATTAAGAAAGTGAAAGGAATGGAAAATACAATAGATATTGGATTTTTGAAAAATTTATACACATTAATAGAATAGTAGTTCAAAAAAAGAGCGGTATTTTGTTCAACTATTTATGTTTCCTTATATATAGAAGCCTCAATTCGTCCATTGGTCTTTAGATTTCATGCCACATGAATGAATTGAAGGAGATTTCCATTGAAATAGTAAATAAAAGGATTTAATGGGTATCTAGGGGTCTTTTCATTATTTTGTTGGTTCAACGGTAACTTTCTATCTCCCATAACTTACTTTCCTATTTTCCTTTAAGCTTCGGGAAGTTACCCATAGAGTACTCCATGAGAAAATGTCTGCTAAGTTGGGTTTTGATCATTAACTCTTTTTTTAATGATTATATTCTTTCAATTATCATTATGAGATATTTTATGCATAAATTACAAATCTAACCTGATCATCAGCTTAATTTTCTTCAAAATTTGGAAAATTGTCTTCATGGGTTGAAAACCCATTGAGGAGAAGACAGTTTTTGTTTCTCTGCCAATTTTTCCTTTCTTAATTGAAATTTAGACAATAGGAATTCTTGGGATCAAAAATTTCTATGTGAGGTGGGAAGAACCTGTAGGAGAGCACTTATCATTCCTTTTCATTCTAAACTGCCCTTTTGAAAAACCAACTTCATAGGTTGAAATCTTGTCGAGGAGAAGTTAGTTCAGATTTTTTCACTAGGGATGATTACAATAGCCATGAGAAATATTTAAAAAATTCTGAAATTATAATTGCAAAGTGAGTATTGATTCAACATAGGATGCCTTGCTATTTTTGTGCTTTTGATCTGTGTGCATCATTTAGTGCCTTTTATAGGAAATCATCTTCATGGGTAGAAAACCTACCGAGGAGAAAATAGTTTTTGATTTTCTACAAGCTTTTGTTTCCTTTGAAAAAGTGGTAGATTGTAATCGAATATAACTTGTAATTGATCATTGAATGAGTAACATGAATCTCCATCAACCTAGGCAGTAACCTCCCTGTAAGATCACTCCAAAAAAATAAAGAACCACCTAGCTATGAAATGGGGAGAGGAAGAAAAGGGAAAATCCAATGAAGACTCATCCAACCTAAGAGGGTTTAGACCTAGACTCAATCACAACTCAGAATTCATTGTTCTCACTATAACACAATTATTCACTTTTGCTAATTGGTTAGAGACTAAAAAGTGGGGAAACAATATCGATCTAATCTTTCTCAAAATTGTTATAAAAATAATAAAATTTATTCATCTAAACAAAGTTTCCTTTATTAAAAATAGTTTAGTTTACCTTTGCTTTCTTTGGCTTCTAGGGTTGTCAAGATTTTCCTGCTAACTGCTTGTAGTTGTTACCTTCTCTATCTATTTAACTTCTTGTTCTTCTTTTACTTCTTCTTCACTAGACTCAACAATTTTCAACAATGTCTTTTATCTCTTTCCTATTTAGTGGTTTGTTATTTGACCCTTTTAGTATTTATGGTCACAACTTCCACTAATCTCTCAAATTTTCTCTTCAACTTACTTGTCTGAATATCTAAAACTACTACAAAAGGAATGCTATATTTTGAAGATGTATCTGCAATAGACACTAAAGAAGGTTACACATTTAGTATACCTTGCTTCATGGTTTTCCTGACTACTTGTGACTCACTCTCAGTCATACTGGCTTATGATAAGGCTTTCTTCATTATAGTTTCTATCTTCTTGTGAGATGCCTTCTCCAAGGTTGCCTAATGAGCTGATTGGGTAATCTCATCATAAGTTCCAAATATGTATTCATCTTGGTCCTTCTATGATTTCAACAATAATTCAATGTATCCAACTACTATATCATCACTTAATTCATAACCTAAGGGATCAAGAAATATTTCATGAGGTTCTACTACTTGAGTATAAGTAAAATATATATCAACCATAACACAAATATCTTCCTTAAATCTATCTGTAACTGTAGGTGCAATTCTGAATGTTTTCCTTATTTCATTTTTAAAAAATTTCATAATCAAATTCCCAATATCCAATATTTTATCTGTTGGATGTCTTCTACACACTTTTTTGATCTCTCCATTGTACACCTCTATGTGCTCATAATTTATGTGACTAGCAAATATGGAAATATTTTAAACACATTGAACAATATGTGATTAATTAGTGACTAAAATCTAAAAACACCATTCTTAGTCCTCTTGATCTTTTCTAGGTTTTCAAGAAGTTGCATTCTGAGTACTTTACTGAGGTTGACTTGTTCCTTCTCAACATATATCTTGTAGGCGGCATAGATGAATCCAACTGACAATTCATCAATATTTGAACTTGTACATATAGAGTATGCAAAGTTTAGATACTCAGGAATCGTCCATCATCTTGCTTAATGGTGCTGATTACCATGGCCTTTCCATTATACACTTCCTTCGTGTAGCTCTCAACTTTCTTCTTAACCATTTTCTCACCTATAGGTACACTATCTTGCATCCATTATTTCCCATCATGTATTCTACTTAATATGATATTTTTCCACTCATCTATGTCCAATTCTCAATAAGAATGTTATTTGGACAGGTCTAGTTCCTTCAATTTTCAAATCTAGGTTTCACAATCATATTGTGACTAAAGACCAATTCCATATCCTTGTTCATATACTCACTCCCAATAGATTCAAACTTACTGGTAAGACAACTTCTTACATCTTCCAAATACACTACATTGTTCAAAGTAATGTATAATGTAGAGTTAGGTTTCCTTCTATGGATTTCATGGAAACAACCTTCAAATTCAATCTCTCCTCATTCTCAACATTGTGAACTACTGACGTATCCATGATTCTAACAAATATGACCTTTTATTGAATAAATTCTACAAAAAAATGATAAAATACCTTTTCCAAAAATAGGAATTGCTTCAAAATCACTTTGACAAGTCACTTTTGAGTTCTCTATGCTTCTAATGTATTCACAATGAAGTGGTAATCAAGTTTATACTCCATTTATTCCTTCAACTTGAACTTGCATTAATTGCATACTTTGTAAACACAAAAAGTTGTCAATTGCATTATGAAATCAAATAAATTCTCAAGATCTTCCATCTGATCTTTAGATGCAACCCAAGGTTTACTATAGCCTCCTCTCATCATGACAATGCTCCACAAAATGTTTCTCCATGAAATTCATAGTACGAACATAGTTTTCATCTTCCTTTACATAATTAACTTTCTCTATAATAACAATCACTCTTAATTCCTTCATAACTAGTTTAAATAAGCTACAAATTACAAGTGAGCTTAGATACCATCTAAACTTATCTCAATACATGTTTTCCAACTTTAATACCTCTAGTTTGATATCTAGATGAAGTTTTCAAATTTTGGTACTGTGAACAAGCTTAATTCAAATTCATTGAATCAAACTCGATAACTGACTTCAATCTTCCCATCTCATCATATTTTAGCTTTCCTTTTGAGTTGTTTAATCATTTTACAAATGCCTCATTGAGTTATTCTTGAAGTTCACTAACTATATTTCTTTGTTCTCATTGTATTTGTTCATTTCAAAATTCCTCTCATAGTTCCTTCCATCATTTCTGACATTTCTTCCATCATTCTTTATGTTTCTAAAGTTTCTTCCATTGTTCCTTTTGTCTCCAAATTTTTTGTCCATTCTACAATACTTGGTTGTATGTCCAAAGTTGTTGCAAAATTAACATACTGGTGTTCTGGTTCTAGGAATCTATTGATCATCAGGTGCATGACAATTTTGAGCTATGTGTCCAAAGTTGTTACACTTACAACACGTGTTCCATCTTCTTTCCTCATAAGGTCTTTGTTCTCTTGATGTCCTTTCATTAGATCTTCTTCTATCTAAAGGGTTAGTATTCCTAGACATTCTACTATTCCTTCTATTATTATCATATTTATGTTTCCTATAATCAATTACTTTATGACCCATACCATGACAATTACGACAATAAAAATCCTTAACATGATTTAATGACTTACTTGTACAATCTCTTATCATATGACCTATTTCATTACATGAAAAAAGCTTACCTCTAAATTCATACCTAGTTTCCTTAGGAGATTCCACTTTCTTTGGTTCATCCAATATTTCAACTTCCTTGTCTTTTCAAACTTCTTTAGATTTATTAGAAGATTGAATAGATTCAATCTCATCATCAGGTTTATTTTTTTCTTTTGGATTTGATCTAATCTCAAGTTTCTTTGCAGACATGTTAAATAGATAACCAAGACTAGTATTATCATAAGTAGGCCTTTGTATTAACATTGAATCATAAAAAATTTCTTTGCTAGAATAAAGATTCTCAATTTTTTTCTTGCACTGAGTTAATTCACCATTCACAGTAGTATTGTACTTATGAGGTTCTTCATGATCTTCTTTCAATGTTTCAAGCTCAGATGTCTTCTTTGATAGACTTTATCTCAGATATGCATTCTTAGTCTTCAAATCAAGTTCAATTTTGCTAGGATCACTCCTCAAATTTAACTTTAGATTCATAATCTTCAATTCATGCTTCAAGATCTTGTAATCTATCTTCAGTGTTGAATAATCATCATCACTAGTTTCAGATTTAGTAGATTTAGGCTTGGATTTGAGATGTTCAATATTTTCCTTCAATTGTCTAATGTATACTTTGGAGTCTTCATATCGATCCTTTAGCTAATTATCTCTTTCTTAAGTAAGGAGATCAATTTGTTCAAGTGCCTCTTTAAGGTTCATCAACTGTTCCATATCTATACGGATCTTACTCAAGTTGTTAAGCCTCTTCTGAGTAACTATGCTCTAATACCAATTGTTAGAAATAAGAATTATTGAGACAAGGGAGGGGGTGAATTAGTTATTGACAAACTTTAGTTTCCAACTAGATATCATTTGTTACTTTAAACCATACATAATAAAGTAATATAGTAATGTTGAACAACAATAGTAAAAATGCACAAAGATAACTCATAACACCATATTTTGTTAACTAGGGAAACCTTGGGCAAGGGAAAACCCTGGTGGGGATGATACCCACTAGATCCTTGTTAGAGGATGGACACTATTATGAGTCAATGAGAAAATACAATATAGAGAGTCCATGTTGGAAGACATTGAATCCCTATTAGAAGATTCCAACCCTATTAGGAGCTGTGCCAACCCTATTAGGAGTTGTAGTAAAATAGATGCAATATGAGCCCACTACCCAAACATGCACTTCTAATTACAAGAAGATCTTATTTCCTAAACAAGTAATAAGACTTATAGAATATAGATTCTTTATTAGTTTGATCTTAGATCACAAACTAACTTCACATACTTCGCATATATTGCTTTCACAAAAGTTTGCATATAATTGTTCAACATAATTTCTCCAAGCTAGCACACTTGAATTCGAAAGATCTACTTTGCATAAATACCATGCCCTTACATAAATGTCTACTAGTGCAGCTAAGACAAAACTACACTTTTCCAACTTAGAGTAAACATCTAGAATATCAAACCTAATTAGACAAGTAATTATTTTGTAAACAAAATAATTCCTTTCCTTTGATTCTACTATCTTGTTTTGCTAGTAAAATATGAATATCCTTTTTTCCATATACTCTGTACTAACTTTTGATATTATACGCATCATCTTCAACAAGTATACTATCTCCATCTAACATTGCTAGTCATAATATGTAATCAACAACAAGTTACAAACAAAACAATACACTATTGTATACCAAATTCATACTTAGACAATTTTTGAGTACCAAAAGCTAAGTATATTTATTTTTTAGGTTTCTTGTAAGTATGTACATCATGTGTTTCCATAAATGACAACAATTACATATTCTCATTAGCCAATTGTCAATAGGATGTACTAGCTTACACACCTTCTTTAGCAACGGTAAACCTTAGCTATTGTAATTGCACAAATTATATAAAAAACTTGGCATATTATTATGTTCTTTTTCTTTATGGTTTTTGAGTTATTTTGATAGAATTTTACTGATATTGATGTTATGGTTTTTGAGTTATTTTGATAGAATTTTACTCATGTTATGTTTTACATGTGAGATGACCTAAGGGTCAGATGTTATGCTTTGATATTAGTATCATAGATGCTAGAATAGTATGTTGTTCAGTTCATCATATTGCATGATGATTCCATTTTGAGATGACTGTGTGTTTGATGATGATATCCGATATTTGGACATATTCCTAATTATGTTATGTGATGGATTTAATGCTATGGCTATTTACTTCATTCCTGTGTTGTTATGCTTTATGCGAACATGAGTGATGTAAATGGATTATTTTAGTATAATTAAATAAATAATTAAATTAGGTTATTTAATACATTTATTCCTTTGGCTATGTTATGATATGCAATTGCACTTGATCATGTTGTTTTGTGTGCAAGATTTATATCCCTGGTAGTGACACATGGAGTTAGTGATTTACCCATTCATATTTTCCCAATGTTGTCCTTGTATGGTCAACATATCCTTATTTTAATTATTTAATTAAATGTTTTGGTAATTATTAAATTCAAATTCATTTGAATTATGTGATTAGACCAGTGAGTGTGTCTGTGCATTTAGAGTTTTGCATTGTCGTGAAAGTTGTTCAAAAATTTTCTTTTTTTTTGGGTTTTTGAGCATTTTAATTTATTTATTTTAATTTTTGGTATCTTTTCCATAGATGAATTGATATTTCTAGCAATAGTCTATTTTTATTTGAGTTGATTCGGGGTTTAACTAAGTTGGTTGGTTATTTTCCCTAATAGATTATTCACTTGAAAAGTGAATAAGTATCTAAAAAGGAATTTAATTCCTCACTTTTGAGAGTAAAACCCAAAATCATCTTCATGAGGATTTACTATTTTTTGTTGTTGTGGTAACTATAGGCATAGGATCATTACAAGGTTTCTTTCATTGGATCTAGCTCAGGGAGACCTTGGATTGCTATGGTTTTTAGCTACTTCTACAAGATTTTTATTTTATGGTTCAGATTCCCATTTTTCCCTTTTGGCTATGAGGTAGGGCTCTCCCATTTTATTTTTTCTTCTCCATTTTAGCTTTTTCTTTTGGTAACCATTTGTTAGGAGGCTAAGAACTAGTGTTCCCCTCAGTTTCTATTTGTTGGTTCTGCCCAATTGGGCGAGTAAGAGTATTTCCCTATTTTTTGGGATGAGGGTTTGGGGTTTTACGCCATTATGCTATCCATTTTTGCATACATTTTTTGAACTTAATTATTTTTTAGATTTTTTGGATTTGTATGCCCAAACACCAAATGGGTTTTAATTTCAAAGTTTTTGAGTTTTGAGGTTTTTTGCCTCATTTTGTGTGTCATTCAATTCTCTTAGGTTTTCTTGGAATGATGTGGGTCGTGGACTTGGATTATCTATAGGATGTCAGTCAGACCATTGTTTCACTTTTAAGTTTGGATTGGGATGCATGTTACACCTGTAGTCCCAACCTTGTGTTTGACTGAGTGATTTTATACCTGTTCTTATGGTTACTTTGGACCTTTGTTATTGATTTGTGGACACTAGGATTCATGTAGAATCCATACTCCCAGATTGAGGCTAGTTAAGTGAGTTCATGATGTTTGTGTCTTGTTGCATCATTAAGATTCATGTAGAATCCATACTCTAGAATTGAGGCTGGTTGAGTAATTTTATGATGTATGGTTTTATTGTTCTTTAAAATTTGTGTAGAATCCATCCTCTTGAGTTATTTTTGGTTGAGTGATCTTTTGCATTGTTTTCTCATCTAGTCCTTGTGCTATAATCTTCATGATGGTGTTGTGCCATACTCGAGTATGTGTGTATACATTCACCAAGAAACTTGTGAGTCTTGATATTCTGTGGTACTTCTAGAAACAAGATCATTCGGGTCAGGTTGGGAATTTGCATGCCTATAGGTACTCCTCATTGGATGAGCATAGCTAGGGTAGGGTAGCATATGGAGGGGGCTTCTCTTGCAGCTCAATGATCTTGGCACTAGAGTTTGGCAAAGGGAGCTCTATATAAGTGATAACTAAATAAAATGCTAGGTGGTAATAAAACTTAAGATAATGAAAAAAAATTTGTGCTAGAGCCTTACCATTAAGGGAGTTGAATCTACACAATCTAAGCTTGGGGTTGTCAATGCAAAGTGACTCTCCATGATGTCAGCCCCTACTTAGTAGCCCACCAAATGTCTAACTAGGACCTATAGTTATGCATTGTCTATGTCCCAGTTTCAGTCATCATACTACCTGGCGCGTGTGCTAGGGATGAATATTTGCTTGGTGTGTGTTTGTGATTGGATCATTATCTCCATCAACACAATAGCAGTGGACCTACGAGTGCCATGTGGTTGGGAAGCATAGCTACCCATACCACTATTGGGGACTGGTGTATACAGATGATCTTTTGTCCCTGTGTGACCATTGTTGGATTTTTTCACATGATGCTTCAGGTTATGAAGTATGCTTTCTTGTGATTTATGCTTTCATTGGAATACTTGGATATCATGTTTAGATGATGTTAGTTTATTTGACGCATTCCCATATTATGATTTTTAGCATATGATTAGATTATTTAAATTGCTTTATTAGCATATCTATTGCTTATTGGTTTAGCATGTTAGATTTCTTATTCATATGATGTTAGCATATGATAGATGATGTGGTTGATTTATTGGATTATCTAATGCTTTAATTTTAGCATGTTAGATTTCCTTAATATTATGTTGTAGCACATTTTAGTAGTGACATTCTCATAAGATAACATCGACGATCTAGTCCATAGTTTGGGATATTATGCACAGGAGATGGATAGGATCCATAATGGTCTTATGATGCTATTAATGGTTGGGAGGAACCATGCACTCAATTTGGTTGTTTGGCACATTGCGGTGTTGTTTTTAGTTATTATGATGTTGTTTTCAATTATTGCGATGTTGTTTTAAGTACACTACAATGTTACCTTCTATACTTTCCCTTCACTGATTATTATACGGTTAGATTGTGTTTTTGTCTTTCAATTATTTTTTGAGTGTCCTTGCCTTGAGATGTGGATTTAGTAATCCTCAATGTGGTATCTTTGTTATCTTTTCATTCCTTGCTTGTTGTTCTAGGAGTTCATGTGAAAACGTGCTTCCTCACACGAGGATGCAAGATCTTGGATGGCATGTTGGGTTTCTTCGTGTGGTGGAGCACTTTCTCACGTGAAAGCCGACACCAATGTTGGGCTCTTGGGCCATTTTTCCAAGCCCTTCCTCCCACCGCATGGTGCACATCCTCACATAGAATGAACTTTCTTGTAGGGAATGCTACACATCTTTGTATGAAAACTAGTCTGGGGTCCTCACATAGAAAATAGTGGGCATATCCACTAGTTTTTTGGGGATCATTTTCTAGTGATTCTAGTACCATTTGGGTTTACTTAAATTACCATGCTCTAATAGATCTTAGATTCTTTTCTTTTTCATATTTTTGGCTTTTTGTTTCTTGTTTTGTGTATGTTAGTTTGGGTAGTGGAATTTGGATATTCATTGGTTGCCAGGATGGTGGTTAAATCTTCTGTTTTGATCTATGCAATCTGTATATGATATTGTCATGTGCACTCATACTTGTTCAAAAAAAAATCTTGGCTTGTATTTCATCCTTGTTCCAAGGATCTTCGGGCAAGGTATTACATGCATTTTTTTTTATTGGGTGAATTTTATACTCATGGACCTATTTTGTGCACTAATATATAGACTTACAGTTCATACAATAGTAGATAACAATACTAATGAAGCTAAACCATTTCTCAAAGCAACTCATGTGGCTAGTACTAGTTCATTTGTGGGGACATTGTTGCTAAACAAGAAAACTATGTTTTTGTTAAAATTACAAAAGATTCTAGGTGCTTTAAAATTGTTATTATTTATAGTGTAATGGTAGTTTATTTTTACATAACTCATTTTTGATTAATAATCCCATGATGTTTTCTATGATTATCTTTTTCAAATGACATTGGAGCTATTTGGACCCACCATACATAAAAGGTACATAGTTTCATATATCATTTCTATAATATTTTTCTCTTCTTCCATTTATTGTACTATATTAAAGTTATTGATCTAACAATTTTATTTTAATTTTTTTAAAGGAAAAATGAATAGGATCCTGAATTAAAAAATCAGCTCATTACATCTTTTGAGGACCTTTCTAGAAAAAAACATTTTTGACACTACCCAAATTCTCAAAAGACCATCTAGACATATAAGAATTATGAAGGACCAATATAGAAGGGGGCTAAAGGATAACCCAAAGTATGACCATCCTCCTATGATTCCACTGATGGAGTGGAATGAAATAATAGAAGATGCAAAAGAGAAAAAGCTATGTGGTAGAGAAAATGAGCCAAAAAAAGGTAAATGAAGGTATGTCATGATAGTATTAAGTAAAATGTAATCATGCACTAATTAGTGATCTTTGTAAATATATAATCTAACATGTTTCAAAATATTCATAGACTCTAGGACACATTAGTGGCTATAAAAGTGAGACTACAAAAGATTGGTCAATGGAAACTTGGCTTTTGTCACTATATAAATCTTCGGTCTCAACTTGTAAGTAGTAGTAATGGAATTTCATATTAAAAAAACTTATAATATATTGCAAAAAAAGTTTTTTAATCAAATCATACATGAAAAACTGATAATATTAAGCAAAATATGTAGGGCACAAAATTTAGTATAGAGCCCACGGATGAAGATAAAAAAATTTCCTTTAGGGAAGGCTATAAAGTCATGGAGCTACATGCCTATGCCAAGAATCTAAAAGCCATACCCAAGAATACAGTGCACCAAATAAGACATAGGTAAATTGGTCAAATGAAAAGTAAATCAAATTGAATAGTTGAGAAATGTATTTTTTGTTGTTAGTTTCTAGCATGAATTGACTACATAAAAATGCACATAACAATGCATATTACATTTCACTACAACCTTTATATCCTATCACAAAACTGACACATGATGAAGGCCATCATGTGCATCATAGTGGTGGAGGTATTAATTTTCTATTCAAAATTAACTATAGAATTATGATTACAATTTAACATCTCCAATTGTAATTTGATGTGTAACCTTTTCTTGAATATTCTAGAGCATGTTGAACATCATGGTGAAGGAGTGGAGCATGTTCTAAGTGTTTAGCATGTTGAGGTGGCAGTGGATCAAAATTTTATTGTACATGATGTGATATTGTCAAGTAAGAAAAATGCATGTTATGATTTATAAGTTAATTAAATACTTGTAATAGTTAGAAAAAGAAAAAGTGTATGCCAATTCAACCCATTAGCTTGTTATTGCAACAGAGCCCCCTTTAGTGCAGCAGCCTCCTGCTCCTTAAAATAGGAGGCATCATAATTTGACATTACATGTGTGACAAGAGGAGGAGAATGAAGAAGATATTGATTCTCCTATCAACCTTTACCTTAAGAGAGCTAAGAAAAACAAAAAGAATAAATGATTTTTTTTAAATGCTCTTTGATTGAATGTTATATGATTGTATTAATTGAATTTTATAGTTTATAAATTAATGAATGAAGTATGTAATTAGATGATAATGGTGAGCTTAGATTTATTTTAGGGGGAGGGAGGTGAGGCTAGATGAGCTTCCAACTTCATGTGGTTGGCCTTGTTAAGTAGATAATATTAAAATATTCTCAAAACCAAGTGAAGCTCAAACTAACATACCTTCATGAGCTTCCACCTTCACATGGTTGGCTTTGTTAAATAGAGAACATTAAAGTATTCTTGAAACTAAGTGAATCTCAAACTAATACACCTTCATTATTTAATCAATTTCATTCAAAAACTTTACCACTTGCCTCATTTTGGGTCTTGCAACTGGATCTAGGGCTAACACTGAAACAACAATTTTATGTTGGATGTAGTTGTTGGCAATAACCAAATGACAATAACAATGAGTAGATCAATATGAATGTTACTTTGTTCAATTGTTTTGATTAAGGTTTTATTTTATTTATACTTGGTGCAAATGTAAGATTTACATTAAAAAGTATAAATATAGTACTATTCAACCACTACATTAATTTTTGATGAATAGATCAGTATGACTTATACTCTATTCAATTGTTTCATTTATTTATAGTTGGCACAAATACAAGATCCACATAAATTAAGTACAAATATAGTAGTTTTGTTATTTCTTTGTAATATTTTTTATTGTTTTCTCTAAAGAAGATTTCTCAATCTTTTTTATATCCCTCAAGTAAGCATCCATATCTCCCTATTAAAATAAATTGTTAGAAGAAATTAACCATTGAGAAAAGTAAGGTTGTATTGAAAAATTTGTTCCATGATTTCCAATACTGAATACAAGACTATAAATAGTAATAGAATTCGAAAGTTCCCCCAATAAGGGTCTAAAACTAAATCATTCAATGTTCACTATATTCTTAGATTTACAAAGTTGAATAGAACATATCATTGACAAAATTAGGACCAACTGTGAATAGAAAAAGAACCAAATTATATAGACTCTAGACCCTCACTCCATATCCTAGAAATCCTTATATAGATGATTGCAACAAGATTCAAATGGGAGGACAGATGTCAAAAATGTTTTCTACATTAGAAAAATTATTTTTACTTAATCAAAAATTTGAACGTAGTTGCAAAACTGGTAGGTGGCACTTTCAATAGGTATCCTTGCAAATATTTTTAGTCTTTGTGCTCCTATCACTTTATTTGTCTTTCTCTTGTTTCTTCTACCTCTAAGTATATTCCTACATTACCTAGTCATAGTCAACATATGGTATAGGCTTTATTCTTGCAAGACTGTTGAAAGCATGAATGTTGATGATATTCCTATGGGGAAGTATTGTAGATATGTTACTATGATGGTATGCTACATTCATGACTGAGTTTGTCATTGATGTCAACATAGCAGTTTTCGTGATATGTGATAGAAGAATAATGGAAAGATCATGTTGGTATGGACAACTAGTTGAGTATTCTAAAAATCTAAGGTTATGGGAGATACTTATAAGTATCTAGTATATGCAGTTAACATTGGAAGAAGAAATGATAAGTCTAGAAGAAGTTATGTAAGTTTTGGTGATGTTTGTTCTAAGATAGAGTTACACAAGCATGTTCTAGTAAAATTGTTATATCTCTTACCAGAATTGTTATTCTAAGAATCAAGGTTGAGGATATGAAGAGAACATATTGGTGATGACATGGCTATGTTTTCTCATCATAATATTTCATGTACGAAAAGATGTTCAAGTTGCAAGGCAAAAGATTAATGTTATCGCTAAGTGTAACTTGTTCTTAATGCGGTCCTATAATGATTAATTGAGAAGGTCTAATAGCTGACTCGGGGGCTTTTTTTGAGGACTAGGTAGAAAGGAAGGACATTTTTCTTTATCATGGATATATGAAATGACATGAAAAGTAATTATATAAGCAGTACAAGTGTGGAATATGAAATTGCATAGAGAAAAGTAGAAGTGAAGGTGACTTCATTGCCGAGGTTTGATATTTGAATCTAAGGTTAGTGACCTAGTCTACAAGGTCTAACAATGATTGATTTAGTTGATAGACCAAAGGAAAGAAGAACATAATAGTAAATGAAATGTTTTAGTAGTGAGCTCTTCTTGTAGTTGAAATTGCATGTTTGAGCAGTGGGCTCATCTAGCATACATTGTACTACAACTCCTAACAGGGTGGGCACAACTCCAAACAGGGTTGGAATCTCCTAATAGGGACTCTATGTACTAAATATTGTAATAGACTCCTAACAGGGTCCATCCTCTAACAAAGAATATTTATATTAGTACATCATCTTGTGAGCATCATCCCCACCATGGTTTTCCCTCTGATCAAGGGTTTCCCTAGTTAACATATCTAGTGTAATTGTCTATGTGCATCTTATTATGGTTGTTGTTTACTTTGGTTGAATGGTTGAGTTTGTTTAAAGAAAATAAATGTATTAATTATTGGATAACTAATTCACCCCACACGCCCCCCCCCCCCCCCCCCCCCCCCCCCCAACCTCAGCTATCTTGGTGGACTATTGTTTCTAACAATTGGTATGAAAGAATTAGGTCCTTGAAGATAAAGTTTAACAACTTTAGGAGATCCATGGTAAGCATGTTCAAGAATGATAGTCCAAAGTTTGATGGAACAAATTATGATAGCTAGAAGGAAAAGATAAAGACACATTTGTTGTATATGGGTCGAGGGTATTGGATCTTGACAAAATCAACAAAGATGATCATTGTTGAAAAGGATTTGGAAAATTGTACTGAGGATGAAAGAGATCTTTTTATGTGCAACATGAGAGCTAGAGAAACAATATTAACTACAATTTTTGAAATTGAATAAAATTAGGTAAACTTTGAGTCTACAAAGCTTTGTAAACTAGTTTTGAAGGTGAAGTACATTCTAAGTAGTTGAGGCTAAAAAGTTGGATTTGTGCATTTCAAGATGCTAAAATGATGGAAGATGAATCTGTAAGAACATATGTAGGTAGGATATCAGAAATTATTGCAGGTATTAAATTTCTAGGAAGAATAAAAGAAGATGGGGTTATATGGAAGATATTGAAGACTCTAGCACCACCATTTAAGTCAATAGTTCAAATGATATAGTTGGTGGTATCTTGTGCCAAATATTTCACAAAGGAGTCATTGCTTGGAACACTTGAAGTAGTTGAGAATGAGCTTAGACAATCTAGAGAATTGCCTAGAATAGAGATAGCTTTTAGTGCCTTGAATATTAGACCTAATTTATCCAAGAGCACAAGTGCTAGAGGAGATTTTGCTAGCAGCAGTAGATCTAAGGAGGATAGAAGGATTGAAGAAAGAGTAGCCCTTCTAGTAAAAAGAGAAAAAGGAGGTAAGAAATATTTAAATGTTGGACTTGTGATGAATATAGTCATTATGCATCTAAGTGTCCTAAAAGAGAGGAAAAGTATAAAGGAAATTACAAATCTAGAAGAGATTAAGAGTGTTTGTATGTGAATGAAGAAAATGATTTTGATGAACAAGCATTAAGTGCTAGTGATGATGAATTTGGATTTGTGGCAATTAAAAAAGAAAGTCCAAAGAAAGTAGCTTTGGTGTCCTAGGTTGAGAAGAAATCAAATTGGATAATTGACAATGGTTGTTCACATCATATGACTAGTGATATGAACAAGTTTGTTGACTTCAAAAGTCATGATGGAGGCATTTTTAGAGTTGGAAATAATGCACCATGCCATGTAAAAGGTATTGGATCTATAACTCTTGATGATAAAACTAACACTAAGGATGTATATTTTGTTGATGGTTTAAAGCACAATGTTTTGAGTGTTGGACAACTAGTGGACAAAGGTTATCAGTTGCAGTTCATAGAGAAAACATGCATGATCAGAGACAAAGATGGAAACGTAATTGGAATAGGTACCAAATATAGAGGTAATGTATTTCAGTTGAATCCTACATAAATGAAATGTTTGGTTACAAAGGTAGACAACAGTTGATTATGACATAAGAGATTTTGTCATATAAAAATTGACAATATTGTGAAGACTAGTAGCATGTTTTGAGTTAGATATTTGCCTAAGATTGTAAATCCTACTAACATAATTTGAAAGAATTGTGTGTTGGAAAAGCATAACAAAACTTATTTTCCCTACATGAAGTTTACTACTATATCAAAATTGGAGATTGTACACACAGATCTTAGTGGTCCTACAAAGACTAAAGGATTCTATGGTGAAAGGTATTTTATGATTCTAGTTGATGACTTTTCTAGAATGATGTGTGTTGCATTTCTTAAAGATAAATTTGAGGCATTTGATAAGTTTAAGATATTCAAGAATAGAGTTGAGAATGAATCTAGTATGAAAACTAAGTGTTTAAGATCAAAAAGAGGAGGATAATTTACATCAAATGAGTTTAACATGTTTATTCAAGAAAATGAAATTACAAGATAGTTATTAGCTCCAAGAACCCCTAAATAGAATGGCATTGTAGAAAGAAGGAATAGGTTAGTTATAGAAGAAACTAGAGCTATGTTAGTTAAGCATGATGTATCTTAAAAATTTTGGAGACAAGCTAGAAATACAACAATCTACACTATGAATAGAGTGCAATTCAAGAAAGACACAAACAAGATCCCTTACAAACTATGGTTTGGTCACTCACCTACAATTAAGTATTTCAAAATTTTTGGGAGTAACTATGATATCAAAAGAGATGATGATATTGGTAAGTTTGATTCTAGAAGTCATGAAAGTATGTTTCTTGGTTATTCATTGAAAATAAAGGCTTATAGATGTTATAATTAGATAACTAATACTATTATGGAAAGTGCAAATGTGAGAATTGATGAGAAGTTTAGGATACAAGAGGGAATAGTTGATTACAATTCAGATGATGATGTTGCTATTAAGACAAGGAATGATGGGGTATTTGTTGAGACTAATAATGATTTGTAGAATAAAGGAGAGCCAAGGAAGGAAAAAAGCTCAAAACCTTTAGTAGAGCCAAGAGTTGAGATAGCAACTCCTACTCCAGGAAAGAAGAGTCAATGAAGAATTGTGTTTGATATCTCAAGTTGAACCTAAAAATGAAAATGAAGCATGTAAATATTATTATTGGAAACAAGAAATGAAAGAGAAATTGGATTAGATAGTAAAGAATGAGACATGGAAATCAGTTCCCCTCTTTTAGTTAAGAAGGTGATAGGAACTAAATGGGTATTTAGGAACAAGATGAATGAACAAGGTGAAGTTGTAAGGAAAAAAGCAAGCTTGGTTTGTAAAGGTTACTCATAGCCAAAAGGAATAGATTATGAGTAGACCTATGCTTCTATGGCTAGAATAGAAGTAGTAAGATTATTCTTAGCCTATGCAACATAGAAAAAATTCAAAGTGTATCAAAAGGATGTCAAGTTAGCATTTCTGAATGGATAACTTGAAGAAGTGTACATTGAACAACCTGAAGGTTATCCTTTGATAGATGACAAGGACATAGTATGCAGATTGAGGAAAGCATTGTATGGCTTAAAACAAGCATGCAAAACTTGGTATGCAAGGTTGGACAAGCATTTGACAAAGCTTGGATATAGAAAAGGTATGGCATATAGTAATCTCTACTGGAAATAAATTGATGATGGTCTGATGATTTTTGTAATATTTGTTGATGATATCATATTTGGAGGAAATGATTAAGAAAGTAAGAAGTTTTTAGAATAGATGAAGAAAGAATTTGAAATGAGTATGATAGGATAGATGAAAGACTTTCTAAGATTACAAATTTTACAAAATAAAGAAGGAATCTTTATTTCTCCGACTAAGTAGTTCAAGGATTTACTAAAAATATTTTTCTTGAAAAAATGCAAACCTATTAGAACACCTATGGTAACTAGAAATGAGTTATCTATAAAGGATGAGACACCTACTATTGAGAAGTAGTACAGATCTATGATTGGAGGATTGTAATATCTAACTCACACAAGGTCAGATATAGAAATGGTTGTTGGAATTATTGCAAGATTCCAAGTTGATCCCAGAGAAGCACATTATGTAGTAGTTAAGAGGATATTTAGATATATGAAGGGAACATCTAAGTTTGAATTGTGGTATGAAAAATATAATGAATTTACTCTAAGTGGTTTTATTGATGTTGATTGGGTAGGTAGTATGGATGAAGAAAAAAACACCAATGGTGGAGTCTTCTTTCTTGGAGGAAGATTGGTTTCTTGGTTAAGAAAGAAGTAGGATTGTACATCAAAAAGTAAAGCAAAAGTAGAATATGTTGTAGTAGTGAAAAATTGTAATCAAGTTGTTTGGATGAAGTAGATGTTGAAGGATATAAAGATAGAAATCAATGAACCTATTGTCATACATTGTGACAACACAAGCACAATAAATATTTCTAAGAATTCAATGTTGCATTCAAGGACTAAGCACATTTCTATTAAGTATCACATCTTGAGAGAGAAAGTTGAAAACAAGGAAATTAGATTCAAGAATGTGAGCACTAAAGAGGAGATTGTAGATATATTCACTAAGCCTTTTCCCAAAGAGACTTTGAGTATTTACTATAAGGAAACTCAGGTGCGAAAATAGCTTCCTAAACTAATCTCATAAGGAAAGTATGATGCAAATCCTATTAAAATCTTCTACACTTATAGATTCAATATCATGTAAACAATAATATTGCAGCCAAACATGCACATAGAAAATAGATAGAGAAAGGAACACATAACACAAGGATTTGCTGGTGGGGAAAAACCTTTCGGTAAAACAACCCCACCCCTTCAGAACCTGCACAATGTATTATCTTCAACATGAGGTTACAATACACTTGCAATGCAAGTTCAACATCAACAACAAAAGACTCCAGTAGCTACTCACAGTACCAACAATACACCTTTTTCGCATTGCATCTCTTCACAACCCTAAAAATGCTTATAACATGTGCTTCACTTCAAGGCTACTCCCAAAAGGTAAACCGTATTAGGGTTTTACCATTCTCCAAGAAAATAGGAACCCCAAAATTTTTTATCTTAGTTGCCACATGTCTTCACCTGTCATTGAATCTTCCTAACATAGCTCTTACGTGTCATAGGAATCCATCATAACCATTTTAGTCATGATCTCCTTACACACAATTCAAGATGTCGACACATCAACATTATTTGCAAGAAATACATTTTAGAAAACAAATAATAAGGATAGGAATTATACAAGGTTGAGACACCTTATTCCTAACATTCTCCCACTTGTCGAACACCTTCTAAGAGCAATAAGAACATAACAAGAACTAACTGCTATAGGTCGAAAGGCCCATAGACTCCGAACACCATCTGAACTTCTCAGTGCCTACTGGTTTCATTAATGCATCTGTAACATTCTTCACAGTATCTACCTTTTCCAAATTTACCTTTCCATCTTCCACCATATCTCTCACAAAGTGATACTGCACATCAATGTGCTTCGTTCTGGCATGGAAATTTGGATTCTTTGCAAGGCAAATAGCACTCTAACTGTCACACCAAATAGTAATCTGTTCTGCATCAACACCAACATTAGAACACAATCTTTTAAGCCAAATTTCTTCCTTACAAGCATGAGTAGCAGCCATGTACTCAGCTTCTGTAGTGGACAAAGCAACCACAGGTTGTCGCTTGCTCATCCAACTAATGGTACCACCAAACATAGTGAACACATAAGCACTGGTGGATCTCCTACAGTCAATATCACCTACCAAATCTGAATCCACAAACCCATGAATACAAACTAAATGTGGAGATCTAGAAGAGTTACCATGATAAGATATGGAGTAATCTGATGTACCCCTCAAATATCTGAATACTCGCTTAATTGCATCCCAATGTATCCATCCAAGATTAGCCATAAATCAACTCAGGACTCCCACTGCTTGGGCAATTTTTGGTCTAGTATAGACCATAGCATACATAAGACTACCAACTACACTAGCATAAGGTACTCTACTCATGTCCTCCACCTTACTAGGAGATTTTGGACAATCATCTATAGATAACTTTGTTCCCACAGGGATAGGAACACATAGTGGTCTACAATCTGCCATGCTGAACCTATCCAACATAGACTTCACATACTTACTTTGACTCAACCAAAGTTTTCTGTTAGACCTATCTCTAATGATTTCCATACCCAAGATGTACCTAGCTACCCCAAGATCTTTCATCTCAGACTGTACTGACAACTGAGATTTAAAATCAGAAATCCCTTACCCTTCCCAAATAGCAACATTACATCAACATATAATGCAACAATAAGAAGGCAATCATTTTCAACTCTGAAATAAACACAATGATCTGATTTTGATCTTACAAATCCAATTGAAAAAACAAAGGCATCAAACTTAAGGTACCACATCCTAGGAGATTTCTTCAAACCATATAGAGATTTCTTTAATCTGCAAACTAATGATTCTTTACCTTTAACAATGTAGTGCTCAGGCTGTGACATATAAATCTCTTCCTCCAAATCACCATGAAGGAAAGCTATCTTCACATCCATCTGTTATATCTCTAAATCATATGATGCAGCAAGAGATAACAAAAATCTAATGGATGCAAACTTTGCAATAGGAAAGAATATTTCACCATAATCTATTCCCTCTACCTATGAATACCCCTTTGCAACCAATCTAGCTTTGTACCTTTCAACACTGCCATCTGCAAAAAAAATCTTCTTGAACACCCATTTATAGCCAATAGATTTTCTCCCTTTAGGAAAAGGTACAAGGTCCCATGTTTTGTTTTTCTCTAATGAAGCCATCTAATCATCCATAGCCTCAATCCAAAAACCTACATCTTCCATGCCCAAAGCCTCTTTCATAGATCTAGGCTCATAAGTGTTAGTAATCAAAGAAAAAGCACAACTGGAATCTAACATAGAATAACCAAACCTTTCTGGTTGCTTTCTTTCTCTTGTGGATCTCCTCAAGGGCTAAGGTTGAGGTTGTTCTTCCTTTTCTTCCAAACTATCAGAGCTGCAAGAGCTCTCCTCATCATTAGACCCAACATGATCTCTCTGTTCAATATTCTCAGGGGTAGGAGGCAACTAAACAACATCTTTTTCCTTTTCTTTTTCATCTGGTTGTAGCACAATAGGAGAAGATGTTAGCTCTCTAAAAATAACATTTCTGCTATACAACACCTTACTAGTTACAGGATCCCAAAGCTTATATCCTTTCACACTAGCACTGTACTGATGAAAATACATTTAACAGCTTTGTTTTCCAACTTAGATCTTTTCTCCTTTGGAACATGTGCATAAGCTTCACAACCAAAAACACAAAGATGTCTAACTAAAGGCTTCTTACCAGACCACACCTCCATGGGTGTCTTACCAAAAAGGGTTGATGTAGGAGATCTATTAACCAGATAGCAAGCAGTGGCCACAGCTTCAGCCCAAAACCTTTGTTCTAAACCAGCTCCACTAAGCATACTCCTAGCCTTCTCCATCAGTGTCATGTTCATTCTCTCTATAACTCCATTTTTCTCTGGGGTATAAGGAGTTGTCTTGTGCCTCTTGATACCTTGTTCTTTACAAAACTATTCAAACTCTACTGAGCAAAACTCACCACCATTGTTAGTTCTCACACACTTAATCTTCTTACTAGTCTAATTCTCTACAAGGGCTTTAAATTCCTTGAATTGACTAAAGACTTGTGTCTTACTTTTAAGGAAATAAATCCATGTCCTTCTACTATAATCATCTATGAAAGACACAAAAAATATAGACTTGGAGATTGAAGGAACGTTTACAGGACCAAATACATTAGAATGAATAAGATCCAAAACATCTAAAGATTTGTGAGAACTAGAGTAAAACTGAACACGATTTTGTTTACCATATACACAGTGTTCACAAAAGTCAAACTCAAGATTGTAATCATTTAACCCCTCAACGAGGTTTTTATTTTTCAGGGTTCTGAGACCCTTCTCACCAATGTGGCCAAATCTCATATGCCACAACATTTTCTTTTCTATAGGAAGCTTACCTTCCAAAGGGTTTGCATTGCCATCAGAACCAATAACCACAATCTTCTTTACTGCTCATTTAGATGGTGGGGATGAAGTGATAGCTGCTCTCTTCTTTGAAATAGAAGAACTATTACACTGAGAAATGTGTGCATCAAGCTGAAACAAAGTATCTCTCCTAGTACCCTTAACAAGCACCATAGTTCCTCTCATCATCTTACATCCATCTTTAGAAAAGACAACTTGCACACCTACATCATTTAGCATACTTACAAATAATAGGTTTCATGCCAAACCTAGAATGTGCATAACTCCATTGATTCCCTTTACTCATCCATCAGGAAATTTTATAGTGACCCTTTCGCGTCCAACTATCTTTAGGTGAGAATCATCACCCAAGTACACCTTTCCACCATCGAACTCTTCATATCTTGAGAACCATTTTCGATGAGAGGTCATGTGAAAAGATGCACCCAAGTCAACCAACCATACATCATCAAATGCATGGGCTGCCAAAGCTATGATGAATGCATCACCATCTTCTTGAGATTTTTCAGAACCAGAATCTGAGGCTTTCTTCTTCTTCTTAGGCTCTTTATAGTCTTTACGGAAGTGCCCAGTCTTATCATAGTTCCAAAATTTTTCCTTGGACTTATTGGAGGTCTTTGACTTCCCACAGGATTTGGATCTACCCTTTTTATCAGACTTATTGTCATTTTTCTTTCCTCTTTCTGTGGATCTCCCACGAACAGCAATGGCTTCTTTTTTCGAAACAGAAGCCTTTCTCCACATCTCCTCTAATAGCAGTGAGGACACCACATCATCCATTTTGAAGGTGACTAATGTGCTTCTGAGAGTCATCACAAGATGGTCCCATGAATCTGGTAAAGAAAACAAAAGTGTGTAGCAATGATCCTCCTCCTCTAACTTGACACCAGTTGATGTCAACTATGCAACCAGCAGATCAAATGCATTTAAATGATCTGTTAAGGATCCACCTTCCTCCATTCACAAAGAATACAACTTCTTCCTCAGGAACAACTTGTTCACCAAAGATTTGACGTGATACATGGCCCCAAGTCTCTCCCACAAACTATATGCCATTTTCTCATCTAGAACATTCAAAAGGACTGCATCGGTTAAACAGAGTCTTATGAGACCCTTAGCTTTACGGTCTTTCATATCCCAATCTGCTTGAGCTATAGTTTCTGGTCTTGTATTGCTTGTAGTCACTTCCCATAGGTCACGATCTTCCAACATGTCTTCCAGTTTGAGTTTCCACAACTCAAAATTAGTGCCATTAAATTTCTCCACCTCCATTCTTCCATACGATGAACTCGTCATCTCAATCTGCAAATGAGATTTAGGATTCTCTACACAAGACTCCCACTCAACTTGAGATTAGCATTAAAAACCCTACCCAACAACTAGGATCAAAATTTGATCAAGCTCTGATACCACTTGTAAGGAAACTCAGGTGCGGAAATAGCTTCCTACACTAATCTCATAAGGAAAGTATGATGCAAATCCTATTAAAATCTTCTACACTTACAGATTCAATATCATGTAAACAACAATATTGCAGCCAAACATGCATATAGAAAATAGACAGAGAAAGGAACACATAACACAAGGATTTGGCAGTGGGGAAAAACCTTTCGGTAAAATAACCCCACCCCTTCAGAACCTGCACAATGTATTATCTTCAACACAAGGTTACAATACACTTGCAATGCAAGATCAACATCAACAACAGAAGAATCCAGTAGCTGCTCATAGTACCAACAATACACCTTTTTTGCATTGCATCTCTTCGCAACCCTAAAAATCCTTATAACATGCACTTCACTTTAGGGCTACTCCCAAAAGGTAAACTGTATTAGGGTTTTACCATTCTCCGAGAAAATAGGAACCCCAAATTTTTTTATCTTAGTTGCCACATGTCTTCACCTATCATTGAATCTTCCTAACATAGCTCTTACGTATCATAGGAATCCGTCATAACCGTTTTAGTCATGATCTCCTTACACATAATTCAAGATGTCGACACATCAACATTATTTGCAAGAAATACATTTTAAAAAAAAAATAATAAGAATAGGAATTATACAAGGTTGAGACACCTTATTCCTAACATTTACAAGGTATGCTTGGGGTTATGTCCCTTCCTACATCAAACTAGAAAATGAAAGAATACATCAGTCTAGTGTAACAGAGCACTATTATTGTTTGGACTAAATGTTGATGCTTCCTATACGAGGGAGTATCTATGATGGATAGAGTCATCTAGGACTCTTGTTGGATATTGTTTTGAATAGCATCTTTGGACACTTGAGATAAGTAAGAATCAGTTGTTGTAAAGTTTGATGTAGTAAAGTTAGTTCCTGAAACATTTGATATTGATGCCAATTGGAGAGAAGTTCAACATGAAAAACAAGTTGAAAAACAACATGTACAACATGAAATTTGGAGAAGTTTGCATAAGTATAGTATGATCAAAAGAAGTACAACGTGGAATGATATTTTGATAGAAATTACATTAAGGTATATCAATGATGGATAATGATTGATGAAAAGGATTTGAAAAGAAAGATGAATAGTCTTTTTGTTGGTATTCTTGAAACTAGATGTTTTTCATTTATGTTGCCATCATTGCCAAAGGGGGAGATTGTTGCAAGACTATTGGAAGCATGAATTTTGATGAAATTCCTATGGGGGATTAAGATATGTTACTATGATGGTACGTTACATTCATGAATGATTTTGTCATTGATCTCAACATAGAAGTTTTATGTGGTATCTAACTGAAGAACAATGGAAATATCAAGTTGGTATGGATGACTAGTTGAGTATGGTAACTATTTGAGGTTATGGGAGATACTTCTAAGTATCTAGTATATGTAAATAATGTCATAAGAAGAAAGGATAAGTCTAGCAGAGGTTATGTAAGTTTTGTTGATGTATGTTCTGAGATAGAGTTTAAAGAGGCATGTTCTAGTAAACTCATTATATCTCTTAGCAAAATTATTATTCTAAGAATCAAGGTTGAGGATATGAATAGAACATGTTGGTGGTGATGTGGCTAAGTTTTCTCATCATAATATTGTGTGTGCAGAATGATGTTCAAGTTGCAAGGTGGAAGATTAATGTTATTGCTAAGTGTAACATGTTCTTGATGTGTCCTATAATGATTAATTCAAAAGGTCTAATAGCTGACTCAAGGAATTTTTTTGACAACTCAATATAAAGGAAGGATATTTGAAATGACATGAAAAGTAATTATGTAAGTAGTACAAGTGTAGAATGCAAAGTTGAGTAGAGTAGAGTGGAAGTGAAGGAAACTTCATTTTTGAGGTTTTGTTGAGTGATCCAAGGTTTGATATTTGGATCTGAGGATCATGACCTAATCTACAAGGTATAATAGTGATTGGTTTGATTGAAAAAACAAAGGAAAGAAGAACATAATAGTAAATTTCACGTTTGAGTAGTGAGCTCTTCTTGTAGTTGAAATTATATATTTGAGTAGTGGGCTCATCTTGCATACATTTAACTACAATTCCTAATAGGGTTGGCACAACTCTTAACAAGGTTGGAATCTCCTAACAAGGATTCAAATTCTCCTAATAGGGACTCTATGTACTAAATTTTGTAATAGATACATAATAGAGT
The DNA here is from genome assembly GCA_028749045.1 of Cupressus sempervirens. Lineage (NCBI taxonomy): Eukaryota > Viridiplantae > Streptophyta > Pinopsida > Cupressales > Cupressaceae > Cupressus > Cupressus sempervirens. The sequence continues at coordinate 560,760,313 of CM053790.1, forward strand.
CCATCCTCTAACAAGGAATATTTATATTAGTACATCATCTTATGGGCATCATCCCCACTGGGGTTTTCTCTTTAATCAAGGGTTTCCCTAGTTAACATATCTAGTTTAATTATCTATGTGTATCTTATTATGGTTTTTGTTTACTTTGGTTGAATGGTTAAGTTTGTTTAAAGAAAATAGATGTATTATTTTTTGGATAACTGATTCACCCAGCCCCAACCCCCCACCCCCCCACCCCACACACACACCCTCTCAGTTATCTTGTTGGACTATTTTTTCTAACATTTATATCAGCAATGACTTCCCAGATGGCAATATCAATATCCTTATCTATCCATGGGGCATCCCTAACTACATCCAACTCTTCAATGTATTTATTCCATTTAGTATCAATTATTGCTTTCAATTCTTAGTAACCTTGCTCATGTCTAACTTTATTCTAAATAGAAAGTCAATAATGGCATAGTCAACTATTACATCTATCACATTATTACATTATGCCACAAACCTTGGATGTCTCAAAAAATCCCCAAAAGAGGAAGACCACTCCTATCATTCCTTTATTACACCATTAGCATCTAGAATAGTAGGAATAAAATGTGGAATCCCTATGGAAATTGTCTTCATCTTACCTTGTGTTAGTTGTATTTTTCATAAGAAAAACCCATGCAATTCTTACACCCTGTTAATCATGTTTCTTGCATTAATAATTACCACCTTGGGTGATTTCTTCTTTTGGGGTAATAGGGGAACCAAGCTATTAAATAATTGTGTATATATTCCCCATGTTTTGAATAAAGGGGATAGAGAGGCTAATGCTTTTGAGCAGTGGAACTTAGCTCCTTGTAGAGAAATGTAACTACTATGCACATTTTGTGATACAATTTGTATGGCACCTATCTTTAGCATCATCAAGCTCTTAATTGTCTTGATCTATACCTTCCTCACACCATCCCATTTATATGTATCCATTGGCTAACCCTCTCCTAAATTTGTTGCATTAGCTTCTATTTAGGCTTCCTAGTCTCTCACCTTTGTAATGGGCCTTGTAATAGTTCCAAGGGTTCTGCTCTCTTCTTCTAAGGCAGACACCCTATATTCTAGGACATAAGTCCTCTTTATTTCTTCCTCATACTTCCTCCTAGAATCAATGGATATGATGTATGTTTCATACAGCTATTCTTCTAGCATATCCATTTTTCTCTTCCCCATCAATGATTTTTTGTTCTGCAAATTATGGATTTTATCACTAGATATAGTAGTGGCATTCCATAACATTACATTTCCTTGGGAAAAATTCTTTATCTGCATGAGGTTAGGCTTATTTCCCTTAGAAGCCATGCTCCAAATAGCCATTTTCTTATTACCAATGTTGAATTCATACCCATGCAACTCACCAACAATATTGTGCTCTTCAAAAGAGATTGACTTATCATGTCTTATGATCTAGTCTAGCATGAAAGATGAACTCATCTCCCATCCTAGAAAGAGAATCATCCCACTTCTTGTTATAAGCTTTGTAGATTCTTCTACTATGAGGACCCAAATACTAGGATCATATTCCTACAACCTTTGTACCATCTCTACAATCTTCTCAGGGGAATCTTGTGGTTGTAGTTGTAATGTAAGCTCACTTTTCTCTACCTACTATAAGAATATCTTAAATTCATCTAAATTGATGCATTCATCATCCTTCATGAACTCTTGAGCATGAATTATTTTTTAATCTAGCATCTAAATCTACAATTCAATTTTATCAAGGATCTTCTAATTCTCCCTTGCTTGCTTCAGTAAGAATTTGTGTCTTATGGTGTCAAAAAAATTGGATCCCTTAGGCAAAATTTGAAGTGCCTTTTCTCTGACCTTGTCGACGATCTCAATCATTTTTTTTTTCTTCCTCCCTTGTGCCCATGAGGAACTTTCTAGTAGATCATCATCAATCTTAATGATTATGACATCCTCCTTATTGAGGGGATTGAGGCTCTGCCCTATCTCTAATTTCAACAGACACCTATGTCATTATTTGATCAAAATTTTCAAGGCACCTATTATATTTTTCTAGGTATGCTAACTCATGGTAGAAACCCTAAAATGATGGATCAGCTACCTTAATGACTTCTTCAATTTTCATTAGCTTACTCCATCTTTGGGTTCTATCCCTACAAACTTCTGTTTCTAAATAGTTCATTATGCATTCTTCTTCCCAATTTGATTTTTGACTAGGGAGGGTGTACTTTCTCACCTATTTAAGAGCATGCCTCACCAAATCATTTGGATCATAGGTCCTAGCAAGGGCTAAGGGAAGCTTGAACTCTCCCATGTACTAATCTATCTCTTCTATAGCACCTTTTCCTATTACAAAATCACCTACCTTTGTATTCCTTGCTACAAAAGAGGTTTTCTTAATAGTGGGACCTAAATATTATGTATTCATCATCATCAATTTCCTAAAGAATTCTAATTGGCCTATCCATTCAGGGATATATTTTGGTAATACATGAGGGGGTTGTGGACACACAAAAACCCTTATAATTAAAAAGTTATCAAACAGAAACAAACTTGCTCAATCATGACTTAGTACCCTATCCTCATTTGGGCAAGAATATGGTCTAATTAGCATCATTACCCCTATAGGTACTCATTTAGTAATATCTAGTAACATGTTTGTAGTAGGAAAAATAAAATCATTGTAAAAAGAAATACAACTGCATATGGATAAAACCTTTGCCAAAAGTGAGTCCACATCTAGACGAGAAATTTCTCTCCATTCTCTTTAGTGGCTTCAATGAAGTCTAGACTGATATGCCCTATGTTCTTGTACAAAATGATGTGCACCAACAATGAGCAATGGAAGAATCTAAAGTTCCCATGTTCTTCATTCTGACCACAACAATTTCATCATGCATCCTATTGATGATATACTCCACAAAATCATACCCAACATTATGATTTAGATCCTGAATATCCAAAGAAATGATATATATGTAGCTTGGGGCATTAATTATGTCATTCATTCCTATCACCTTGTTTATCCGAAAAATGGTGTACCTAAAATATTTGTAGAAACACTCAAGTGGTATTGGGTTTCCTACCTTCTTTGGAATCTCACCCTTCTCATGCTTTGATTTGGGAATGTGCCTCTTCATGACTCTTCTAGTAAAGAAACTCTTAGAAATTTTGAAAGTTTCATTCATCTTCTCCTTTTCAATTTCCTTTTTCATAGGTCCTCCTAGATCAAAGATCTCAATGAAAGTCTCCCTATCTAGTCTGAATAGGATACTCTTATCCTTCCTATGGAAAGCTTTAGTTGTTGTATTGTAGCATTTTATCTATACCTTTATCAAATCAACATCCACTATTACTCATGGCATTATCAATTTTTCCATACTCCTAATCCATAGGTTGCAATTTGGTGACTTTTCAAACATATTCTAATAGAAATACAAGAAAAAAACATTTCCATTTGTATTAGGTACACTGGTCTCGCTACAGAAAGAGTATGTATCTATAAAAATATGTTCATTCAAGGTTTGAACATGACAAGACCCTAGAAAGAAATATACCCATTCCTCTGCATATAGGGTTTTCAACTTCTTTTTTTCTTGTTCAGTATCTTAAGACTCTATCACATCAATTTGAGCTCCTATCTTTCCCTCTTGTTGTGCCATTATTCTGCAATCAAATTTTTACAACCAAACTCTATGAATATGAAACTTCTAAAAGTTGTACAAATCTCTTCAAATTCTTGAAATGTCTTAGTACTCACAATTTTATCTCTTGATTATGCAAAAGACCATAACTTAGAATACCATTAAAAAAACCTAAATTAATAGAGAAAAAATGTAGCAGAGTGATCATTTATGTCTATTTATGTCAACATGCATGAAAAAATCTCAATTTCTATAAAAGTGCCAAATCTACTTGTACTACCAACCTTTCCTAACTTTTTATGCACTTTTGATAGGACATCACTTTTAATTCATAATGAGGCTCCTTAATAGTCATTTTTACATTAAAAACCATCCTCATGACCTAAAAACTCCCTTTGTTTGTCATTTTGTAGTTATTTTCTACCTTTGCACTTGAACATCAGTGACTGGATGACCATAGCATCAAACCCTTTTTACCACTTTCCAGTATATCTAACATTTTTTCCCATTAATTGCATGGTTGGGCACCTTAAATATTTGACCTTTCTTTAACCTTAATCACATAGTCACTTTATTTCATTAAAATTTACACTTATTATTTATGATTGTGTGAATAACCCTAGCAACCATGAAATCATGGATTCCCACACCTTTCTCAGTTTTAAGTTTTTATTCCTATGAATATGTGATGAAGGTACTATATACAGTTTAACCTTAAGACTTCAATAACATACAACTTGGCTAATCTAATAACATTTTTTCTTCACGACCATGTGAGAAAACGATATTTTATTCTCTTTTAACCCAATCATTGCTTCATAGTTTATCTTTACTGCTATTTCTTTAACCCCATGACTACACAACCCTTTACATTCTACTTTCAATCTAAATAAATTGCATAGTCATAGCCTAATCAAGTATTACATTTATTAACCACACAACCATGTGAACAAGTGCCTTTTAGCTAGGAATGTCATGTCACGGCTTGCTTCAATCACTTTCCTCTTATCAATAGGCCAATGCAGTCACATGCATTTTCTTCTAATCTAATTTCATCATTGAATTAATCAAACTTAGCTTCTATGACATTACAACTAAGAGAAAAACATTTCATGTACTTAACAATAGTGATCTCTAGGTCACAACTTATCATCTTTACTATATAACACAAATCAAAGCACTCTCAGCTTAAAATTTTTAGAAAATTGGCAAAGTGAAAATGAGGGCTATCACACCTTAGGGATGGAAATGACTAGTTATTTGATATTATACTTCAGAATTCCTTTACTCACACTATTTTCTTCAAATCTATCCCCCATAGAAAAATTTAGAGATAGAATTTAGAGACACAGATATTGCAAAATTTCCTCCTTGTATTAATATTCTTTGAAATTAATACATTACTGATATAAACTCAAGAATAACTCAAGTTATGATAGAATTTTCATTCAAGATCCATTTGTATTCTCAAAATTGCACAATGGTATTAATATTCTTTGAGAATAATACATTACTGATATAATCTCAAGAACAACTCAAGATATGATATAATTGTCATTCAAGATCCATTTCTATTCTCATTGGTATCATTAATGGGAAGAATATGCATGTACTTTTCATACTTAACATGAAAGCACTGCTGAGGAGAAAAGACATCTCACAAATGAACCCTCAGATTCAACTACATGACCTTGTTCATTCTAATCTTAAGTTCTTCATAAGTCTCATCCACTAATGCAAAATAGATTATATCCTTCCTTTTATTTTCTTGTAATATGGCGTCGATGAGAGGTCAAGGGGAAAAGTTTTTTAAAAAATTTAAAAACCTAAGGGCCTAATCCCAAACACAAATACCCTAACCTCACAAAGGGAAAAGCACCAATGAAATTACCTTAATAAGAATTGTATCACTGTGGAACAATTGTAACTTTTCCATGGTTTCTGGGTGCAAGAAAACCACCAAGTTATCATGTTTAATGGCTTCATCCACAATGAGCTGATTTGCCACCTTCTTCCACTATAAAATTTTTGTGGTTAAATCCCTTTTAGTTCCTTTCCTATTACCAACAAAAACAATCCATTTTTTCAAAAATCCATGGAAATACCTAACTAGGTGAAGGCAAAAAATAAGATAGATGTAGAGAAATGATCTTATGCTTTTGAGGATTCTCTTTTGTGAGCCATCATAGTGCAATAAATTCTGATTGTTTCGAGTAGATCCAAATAGAGAAATAAATTGAAGAGCATGAGCCCCACTCATTGTATTTATAGGGGAAATTAATTTTCCTATAAGCTAATTTTACTTGTGGGGCCATCAAATTTGGGGTGTTTTGGCTATTTTAAATTTAGAAGAATTATTTGTTAAACTAAATAAAAATAAACTAACTTGGCCAACAAGAAAGAGAAAGAATAAGAATAAACTAATCTTAGATGTGGGAAAGAATAAACTGGCTCTACTTCATAATCTTGTTACTTTGGGATTAAGTGATAAAAGGTCATGAAAATTAATGCAGCTTAGATAGGTTGTATGTCAATTTATTATTTCTTTTGATTCAAGAAATTAAGTAATTTCTTCCATAAATTGATAGGGTTGCAAAGCATTTGAGGGGTATGTGGGTTAACAATTGATAGTTTTAATTGCAAGGCAATTATATAGGTCAAGTATTTATTGGTGTGACTCTATACACCAACAAGAAGTCCAAGGTATAGGACTAAGAAATAGTGGTGATGATAAGATAGGAAAAAATGACAAATGATTCCTAGATAATCATTTTAGTTAGAGACAAAATATAAGCATTCTCTCATATTGCAGAATTTCCTTCTTGTATTAATATTCTTTGAAACTAATACATTATTGATATAAACTTTGGAATAAATAAAGATATGACAAAATTTTCATTCAAGGTTCATTTGTATTCTAAAAATTGTTAGTTTTGTTGTAGCAACTTCTTGTTGATCCATTGCATCTAATGATTGGCCTTATTGTATATGTTACTCTTCTAATTGTGGGACCACTTGGCTTGCACGTGATGTGTCATGTTCTGATGTCTAGATATTGATTATAACTTATTTCTCTTCTTCTAGATCATTAGTTTCAATAGCTGCATCTACTATTGTAATTGGTTGTTCTTATGCCACATCACCAATTTGAGTAGCCATGTCAATGGTTAAAGTTGGTTGCTCCATTTTTTCTTTCTTCTATTCAAACTAGTGCATTAGTAATTTTTACCTCATCCTAGTCCACATCAATATCTTCAACTTCTTCTGGTAACAATTGATTTTCTATGGAATATTCTACTATCCACCTATTAAAAAGTGTGTCATCTAGACTATCCTTGATCTCCTATCATTTTATTTACAAGGTTAATCCTCTCTTGGAATTCCTTATTGTACGCATCTAGGACTTGTTCATATTTCTCTTGTAGCTCTTGTATAAACACTTTTCTCTTTCATGGTAGTGGCTAAGGTAAGAGTGGTTGTTTCAACATTTAATTCTACTACCTCTTCATTTGGAGTTTCCTCTACTCTTTTGACAATGAAGTTTCCCATTAATTTAGAATCATTAGTTTGAGACTAACTAGCTCTAGATCCTCTTTTTAAGGACCAAATAACTAAGGTAGCATGGTCTTCACTATATTTAGCACCACTAAGTTCCCTTTTCTTTTTCTCCTCACTGGTCAACTTATTTGTAATAGTATTAAACATCATTGCATCTATAATGTCCCAATTTGGAATGAGTAAGACTCCAGCTGATCTGATCATTTTTCCTTCCCTCTTTTGGAGTCACACTATTGAATTCTTACATCATTTGTTCCTTGATCTCAACTTGTATGACTAAATCTTCTTTCTTTGGCTACTCAACTTTCCTTTTACAACATCTTTCCTATAAGTTTCCAATATGTATTCTCCATGCAAATTGGTAAAAGGCCCTTGTCTTTATAAAACTTTCATCAAATAAGAATTCATGGCTATCTTGTTCTATTATAGGATCTAGCTCTTTTTCTTTGAAATCACCCACAATCAATTCTAGGCTAGGCATGGGAGGTTCTATTGGATTTCCCTCTTCCAATTCTATAGTAGTGATGAACACTCCACCCTGAGATCCATGCTATTCAATTTTCTCTCTAGTGAGTTGTTCAAATCTCCTAACCATCTCGTTATCCCTGCAACCATGCAAATAAAGGTCTTATATGGTTCTAACCAATTTCGCATAATTGCAATTATTTTTTAGTCTTTTTCTTCTGAGGCCTAGACCGCATGAACACAATCATTTAGCCCATCACTATGAATTTTCACTATACTTCTCTCATTCAAACGATCTTTTGACTGAACCTTTACTAACTATTTTAGTCAATCATGGGCTAATAGGAAGTTGAACACTTAACTAACATGACTCAGTGAACAAGGAAAATTCATTTCTTTGCTAGGTCACACACTTAAAAGCTTTATGATCTTAGATCAAAAATCCTAACCCATGGAGAGTTTATTTCATTAACCATTGATCATGTGCTAAGATCAACAATGGGAATATCCTTGCATTCTAAAGTTGAACAAGGTTTAAACAAAGAGGGGATGTGAGGTTGTGACATGTGGATGTGTAGGCCCCTTTTCATTAGTATTAAAGTAGTGTATATCATGCAAGTTCTTGATCATCAATCAAATGAGGATTGGCAATCATTGCTTCCCAAAATTCTAAAGATGTGTAGAGTTTTAACAAAAGAGGGGAACTGAGAAGCTTCCATGTTGACAATGTGGCACTGAGTTCAGTATGTGACCTGCAAAAGGAAAACTGTCAGAAAAAGTGACAGATTGGTATCTTCCTATTGATTTATGGTTGCTAACTAGGATAGTGGAGTGTTAGTTTTTTGGAACCTTCAATCAAATAATGATCGACCACCATCACTTTCTTGCATTGTAAAATTACACACAATTTATCCAAAGTGGGGAAGTGATGTTGTAACATGTGGACTTAGTGGGGTCAGTTGTGTCATGATTTGTTAGATGACACAGAGTTGGATAATATGTAAAATGTTTTTTTTTTTATTCGCCAAAGGTATAGTGTCCAAAAAAAGGTAGATGTTGAGTTGGATCATTGGGCCCGATGTCTTTTAAGGGAACGTAGTAATAGTTGGAATCACTCAGGATTGCCAATCAAATGATGATTGACAATCATCACTTCCCTAGATTTTGAAGATGATCAAACTTTAACCAAAGGAGGGAAGCAATGAATTAATATGTGTTCAACTTCTTAAAAATTTAATGCATATTTTTAAATTTTTAAAAAGGAATCATCAAATTTGGCATAAATCAAGGGTTAGGTTTCAAATTTTGTGGCATGGCTTAAAATATGACTGTTAAAGCATAAATTTTGATCAATGCAACTTTCTGTAAAGCCAATTGCCATAAAATTTATGATTCCCCTTATTATTGAGTACCAAGTAGCAAAGAAGTTTTAGAGTGCAAAAATATTCAAAATTCGAAAATGTGTTTCCTGAAAGCCACAAATTATTGTAGATGGAATTTTTAGTGGAGAAAGAAAGTTTGTCTGGGTGCCTACTAAAAATCTTTGGTTAGTTGAGAATTTGTAGTTATAATTGAGATTATAATATAGATAAAATGCCTCCACTAAGGGATTTATTAGGAGAGGTAGACTACCAGTTGAGAGTTGTGCATGATGATTTTCTAGAACAATTACCATAATCAACTAATGAGTCTTCCAATGGAAAAAAACTAGCACCTAAAAACCCTAGATTACTAGTCAGTGAGGGTTTCTATGAAAAGGCCAATTGGTTAAGAGATGCCCAAACATCTTTTTAGGGTTTAGAGCTTCTCCATAGATGATTTTCAAAGAGACAACTTGATACTCCTTTAAACAATGTATGGGAGTTTGACATTGGTAAGCTAGTTGTCCTTGGTATTTTCTTCGATGATAATTTATTGATCATGATAGCAAAGAGATATGGCCCAATGTCAAGGATGGTCAAGAATCACGGTGGAGATAATCTCTTTAGGGTTTCACCAAAGTTGATTAGGGAAGTTTTCATGTTAAGCCCTAATCATGCAATACATGAGAAAATTGACATGGAGGATTCACAAGAAAGATATGATGCATAGAGGGTGTACCTAAGGAGAGGGTCACTACAAGAACACTTTGTTAAAATAGGTCAATTACCATTGGTGATTTCCAATACCCTAGAGCCATTATTAAGGAAATATTTACATTCTAGGGCTCAAGCACTATATATTTTTCTCTTTAAAATAGTTGGAATGGATGGATAGGATCACATCCAAAGATTCATTATTTTTATCATTTCTTATACACTACAATATAACATGAGCTCAATTTTTTATTTTCCTACATATTTAGTTAAGAAATCCATGATGGATTTATAGGCATAAATAACACTAAAGTTGTAAAACCATTATTTTGGTACTCAATGTTGATGTGCATATGTCTTTACAAGGGTGTTACCTTTTTCTCCAAAGAGATGAAGTTGGAGCTCGAGAAGGATGGATGAAAAATACCAGTCTAGGTATGGAGTGTTGATATGACTTGGGAGGTCACTGATGCAATTTTTGTCAGATTTGATAGGTATTTTGCTTCCAAGCTAATAATCATATTGATTGGAGAATTGATTAGACCAAAGGATCATGCTAAAGTATTGAAGGTGAGCCATAATTGGGGAGACATTATCCCATATTTAGTTTCTATTGTGCTATGAATGAATGGTTTCCTAAGGAGACCACATGTGCTTCCATATCAAGTACCTTTGAAGGTGGGGATCACAGAATTCTTATGGCAAGTAGGAGGGTTAGAAGAAAAGGAACTGTTAGGTAGATCCAAAGGTACTTTCTTCCCTCATAGGTACTTTATTGCCCACATTTTTTTTTTATCAAGAAGGGTTGGAGGCAATTATAACTTTTTTAGACAAATACCAGATGGCTCAATCACATTCTCAATTTATAGATCCTAAAGGTTTCTATGATTTTTTTAAGGAGAGATCAAGAGATAAATCAAATGAACCTATTGTTTATTTTGTTGACAATATATTAGAAGTCAATTTACACTACAAGAGAAAGAGCTTAGAAAAGAAAAATGAAAAGTGTGCCTTTGACCAAAAGTATAATCCCCTTGCTGATAAAAAATATTGGGGTGCCAAAATAGATATTCTCATGAACAATATTGCTAGGTTTATGTAAACCTTAAATGAAAAGAAAGCAATTTTAACTCAAACATGTCTAGACAAGGGCATTGAGGTAGAAAATAGGTTGGCTAGCAGAGCAATCATAAACTTGGGCCAACATACATTGTAGAATAGAGTTGGTTATGTTGTGGCAAGAGATATCCAGCCTATGCCTCTTTATAAGAGACTACTATCAAAGAGTCCAACACTGCACCTACTACAAAGAAGTAGAATTTAGAAGATGGTTCCTCTTCCAAGATTGAAGAGTATTGTCCCTCATAGACCCCTATCCAAATAGATGAAGAAGACTCCCTAAGGGAGAAATTAAAATAGATAGGAGATGAAAGTAATATTGTTATAACTATAGTAGAGATAGAGGAAGGAGCGCCTAAAGAGCCTCAAATGCCATCATTATCTCTTACTCTAGGAGTTTTTCAAGGTAGAGAATTTGACCCTATGGTAGAATAGGCATCCAAGAAGTTTTTGGATGATGAAATATTTTTCAATTCTAGAGTATTTGCTCAATTTTTGTGGATGAGAAATATTAGAAATTTTGAGGCAAGGTGAAAGAAAATTAAAACAAAGCAACCTAATAGGAAAGATTCTAAAATTGAAGAAGAGGTCAAGGTTGGTCTCATAGAGGAGTTTGAGAAAATAACCCCAAGGCTGGTGGGGGAGGGAGGGTGTGGCAACTGCTAAAGGACTCAAGGATCATGATACTTCCTAGATAGGACATTGCTAATGCAATGACCTTTAATGCAGTTAGAAAGGCAAAAGACACCCAATTCAAAATCAAGGAGGAAGTTTTCCAAGCCTGTAAAGGGTTGGAATATAGTGATGACCATCAAGCCTTAGTAATATGGTCTATTTAGAAGAGAGATAAGACTAGAATTTAAGAGGCCTTAAATTCTGAGCATACAGGTAGTCTCATGGTTTAGAGGGAAGAAGAGGTAGATAGTGACAAAGTGGCTCAAATGAGTAAATGAATGGTTGATTTTGGAGTTGTGATTGCTAATAAAGAAAAGAATAAATTTGAGGAGTTAAATGATAAATTTGAAAAGGTCTTGGATGCCTACAAAGAAAGAGGAAATAAGATCAACCAATTGGGAAGCATGATTGCACAAATGGATAAACAGTTTGGGAAAACAAAGGTAGGTACAGAATCTAGTTAGCTCAAGATTGCTTATCCTCCTCTTGTAGTGCCACCTTCTAATACCATCCCAATTGTAGAGATTCCCAATACTCCTCAAGAGGCAAAAATATATAAAAAAGAGGAGCTTTGTGAGAAGGAAAAAAATATGGTCATTACATATAGAATTGCGCATCAAGCATGAAGATAGAATTAGAGACACAATTTTGTATCTAGTGGACAAAGTTGGTTGGCCTTCATTTTATTTATATTTTTCAAAATCAGTAGAGATATGCAATGAGGTAATGAATAATGAGGCAAATTTAAGGCTGATTTTGGACAAATGAATTAGTAGGGATGATATCATCATAACCCTTTGTTGTCATGTGATTGAATTTTCTAATGAATGAGTTAAAAGAACTTTTGACCAGGCTACTAACCTCTTAGATTTTGATTGTAAGAGATTTTTTTGTAGAAATAAAATATTGTTTCCTAAAATACCTTGGTAAAATTTTTGATCTCTTTCTACATGTATTTAATGGTATAGGCTAGATAAGAGAAAGGAAGGAATGGGCTAAAGAATTGAATGGATTAATGAGCATTGGGCTTAATAGAGATGTAAATGATAAAAAGTATATTTTTTTTGCCAAAACTTCAATGGAAGTGGCATGATTTCAATTATTGTTTTGATTCTTTTAAACAAGCTTTTGAAGAAATGGGGATAATTGGAAGAAATGTCTTCAAAAAGGAACAAGAAATATTGAGTTTCAATTGCCCTGATGATACACTCTTTGACAAGTGGGTAACTGATTATGCTCCAACATTAACATAACTATTGAAAGAGGTCATTCAAGGAGAAAACATGGACAAGTCTATTGCTATAGAAAAGGTGTTGCTAATTAAAGTATCAGTGCAAACAAAGAGATTAGATGAAGAAGAAAAATTACAACTATGCACATGGAAGTTCAAACTAATGATATGATAGGAGATCAACAAATTGTGATAAGTATCCAGATCACTGAACCTGATACATCAACTATAAGCCAAGTGGCTCCACTGTTGGAAGAGCAACAAATGCAACAAAAGCAATCACCAGATGCAGTGGATCAGAAAGAAGTTGCTACAATATAATTGGTCCCACCACAACGAGATCAATGATAAAGACATTTTTTTTTAAAGTAGCAAGTGAACACCAAAAATTTTCTTTTTTTAGTAGCATCAACTTTTGTCCTTTTTTCTTTCTTTTGTTCTAAGGACAACTGTCCTTTTCCCTCTATGTCCATATCTTGTTGCATCTCACACTATATAAGTGAGTTCCCAAGGCTAGAGGAGGGCCTGAAGTTTGTTTAACTTTTAGTGTTTATGGTATTATTTGCAGCTGGTCCATTTTTCTTTGTGTTAATTGTATGATGTACTCAATTTTGCAAGTCTAAGAATATTGAATAACAAGTCTGTCATATCTAGAGTTTTTATTTACTTTATACCAATAATGTATTAGTTTCAAAGAATAATAATACAAGCAAGGAGTTCTAAATATCTATGTCTCTAAATTCTATCTCCATTTTCATATGCTTGTTACTTTGCGATTGAGTAAGAAAATTTCATGCAATTTAATACAACTTAGATAGGTTGTACATCAATTTATTATTTATTTTAATTCAAGGAGTTAAGTAATTTCTTCCAAAAATAGGGTTACAAAACATTTGAGAGGAATATCATCAAAATGGGGTTTAGGGTTAACAACTGATAATTTTAATTGCAAGGAAATTATATAGGTCAAGTATTTACTGGTGTGGCTCTATACAACAAATGGATAAGGCAATCAATAGTTGGGATCTAACTACACTGGTGGAGCTATATCCAAGTTTATTGGATATAATTAACAATGAAACATGGTTGTCATGATTTATAATTTGGCACTCTCCATGTCATCATTCAGTACCTTGTGCTACAAAGTATTATTGCATTGTGATTGATGCTCCTAGCCATCATGCTTTCATTGAGAATATGATTACTGGAACATCCTAGGCTGATTTTGCAGTGCTAATTATTAATTCAACAACTAGAGGTTTTGAGGCTAGTATTTCCAAGGATGGAAAAACCTGAGAGCATGCTTTGTTGGCATTCATTGTCAGAGTGAAGCAAATGTTTTTCTATTGTAACAAAATGGATGCTACCATTCCCAAATACTCAAAGGCTTGTTATGAGGAAATCATAAAGGAAGTTTCCTCTTGCCTAAAAAAGTTTGGATACAACCCTAACAAAATTCCTTATGTCCCAATCTTAGGATTTGAGGGTGACAACATGATTGAGAGATCAACCAAGCTTGACTGGTTCAAGGGCCCAATATTGTTGGATGCCCTTGACTAGATATTAGAACCCAAACATCCATCAAAAAAGCCTCTCAGCTTGTCACTTCAGGATATTTTCAAGATTGGTGGCATTGGAAATGTGCTTGGGGATGTGTTGAGACTGGATTGATTAAGCCAAGTATAATTGTCACTTTGGACCAACTAGGATGACAACTAAGGTTAAGCCTATAGAAATACATCATGAAGCTTTGTAGGAGGCATTGCCTGGTGACAATGTGGGATTCAATGTCAAGAATGTTGTTGTGAAGGATCTCAAGAGAGGATATGTGGTCTTTGAGGCTACTAATTTCACATCTCAGGTTATCATCATGATTCATCTACGTCAAATTGGAAATGGGTATGCACCAATGCTAGATTGTCACACATGCCACATTGCTATGAAGTTTTCTGAGATCATGACCTTCTTGACATTTTGTATGAAATATCATAGAATCTTTGTATTGGGTGACAATTTTGGGTTTTTTTTTAGGTTCTTTCTTGAATGAACCCTTGAACCTATTTTTATTTTAAATAATATATATAGTGGCTCCATCCATTCTTGTTTTTTAAAAAAGAACAAATGGATAAGGCACTAATCATAAGTTTTGATGCAAATTGATGCAATTGTTTGGTTACACAAAGTACATATAAATCAAATCAATTTTACTTTTATATAATAAACAATCAAACTATTGGTCTACACTTATTTTTAATAATTTTTCTCTAAATTATAGGTAGGTACTGTAATTAAGGAATTATTACAAATTTAAGAAGAATTGTGACCATTATCTGCTATAGGGGATAGATATGGAGAGAAGAGTGTGAATGAATGAATTTTTAATAGGAATATTAGAAAATATCCAGTCATATAGAGCATAAAGTGTAGAGAGTCCCTATGATTTTGTGGAAGTTGGTCTAGATCTGAAGATAATTTAGTTGAATATAGGAAGTAGCTAACCCTTAGACTAAGTCTTACCTTTTGCATCTAGTCTTCATTTATTGCCATGTAAACTTGATAGGGATACATAAAAGCCTTATTCATTCCTTAAATCCCTAGTTACTTTTTCTTCACATCAAATGAAGATTTTGAATTTAGAACGATATGATCACCTCTTTTATTGTCAGAGGAGTCATGAAGGTGCAACACGGTCATCTCAATAGTTAGTCTAGCTTCACAACTTAAAAGGATAGCATCCAGATTGAAGTCATGAATTTGTGACTAACCATACGTTGCATGGTTGCAGGTCAAGTTCTGCCTTAAGAATACCTTAGGGGGCCCACAATTTTCATAACCATTAGATCTTATTAGATCAATGGCTAGCATATTCACACTTTCTAAAGATGGAAAAAGTTTAGCCAATGCAGGAATATGAGCTTTTGATACATGTCTTGGTGGGCCAGGTGCATATGAGGTCCTCATCACATCATTGCAAGGGTTAACAAGAAGTGAAGACTTTAAAAAATTAAGCAACAAAACTCTCGCGCATTCTTAAAAATAAAAACAATGTAAACCCACTTTTAGGAATCTAGGGGAAAAAGTCATTAGGGTAACAAAAGTTTAGGTATTTCAAATGGATAACTAGATTGTTCACTGTAATTTTGAAAAAAAAATTAAAATGTTAAAAACTAGGCCAAAATCCTAAATATGGATGACCTTTGAATGCACCATTCATCCATATTTTCTTCCATGGTGACCATTGTAACTACTATCAAATTTCCTTGCAATCAGAAACCTTTGAACTCACCTTCAATTAAATCTATACATATACGTATATAGAAAATAATTTCATATAACTAGCTATATTTTGTATCTGAATAATGCAGGGAGACATGATAGGATTTTTTGGATTCACTAACAACGATCTTGAAAGCCTTGTAAAGAAAGTTGCAATGCCTAGTCCTATTTCTTATCTAGATCATGTTATTGCTCCCCTATCAAGAACTGTAACAATAATTAACCTTGATCAGGTACTTTTTATAATTGTTTCTTAACTACATTTCTATAATTTAATTCATAGCTATACCAAATTTCTTTAATGCTCACCATTTTTGCTAATAGGTATACTTGGCTCTAGGCATCTACAATTACAATACATCAACATAAGTTGCAAATTCATCTATTTAATATCAATATGAATATATAAATACAATACAATATAAATTTATGAATATCAATGTTGCATTTTACATTCTCTCTTTTGTGCTAATTTAATCATTCTTTAAGTCACATTTGGGACTTTTCATTTATTTTATGGGAAGTAGTAACTAGGGATTTGAGGCTATGGATTTGCAGATTCTTCCAAGAGTTCAAAAGATGTTGATCTTTGATTATTGGTGAGCATATAATAAGTTTTGATATGTATTTCTAAATGTTGAATATATGAATTAATAGTATCCATTTGAAGTACACATTCACTAGGAAGGTGTTGTGGAGATAGTATTGGATTTATACATCACATGGATAGACAATAGTGGGGTAGTGTAGGAAATTTTCTTCCAAGATTTTGTGTTGCTAATTATATTTGTAGTTCTCATAGACATAATGCTTGTTAAATTAGGATCTGTCCTTCCTATTTAAGTGTCACAAACATATAGGTTGTGTATCCTTAATTTAGATATCATGAATATCTAGGATGCATGTTTCCAATTCAAGAACTCATGAATATGGCCATTATGTCAGCAGGCTATACAAAGTTGAATGATAGGAGAGAAAAAAACCTCTACTTCTAGTGTTGGTTAACCATTTCCATTAATTAGGATTTTATTTTATTTTTTTCTTTTAGACTGCATATGTCTAAGCTTATGATTTTAGTCAACATCTCTTGGTCACAAGTTAAGCTTATGTGCACTACTTCATAGGTTGGGGAGCTAATAGGTGGGAGCCAAAGGGAGGAGGAATTGGAAGTTATTGAGAAAAGGTATGTGGTGCAATGGGTTGTCTTTTTTCATTCTTTGTAATCAAAATCATTTGAAAAATACTTTTTTTTCTGCATAACTCTTTTATGATGTATGGATGTAGCTACACTATTGAAGAGCCACCTTAAGTTGTGACAACACAAAAGCTAACCAAAGCAGTCCATTTCACACCATCAATAGTAATCAAGGTTAACTTGGGGTTAAGATGGTGATGATGCTGAATGCATTATTTGCATTGTCAGAAAGAGTTAAGTGCAAACTCTTGTCAAGACTGCATACCTATGCAATCATTGTTTACACCATTGTAGGATTATTTTCTAAGTTAAGAACCTAAGTTGCAATGGTGTGATGATAGTTATTCTAGTGGTTATCATTGTTTCATAGTAGTCAGCAGAAATAAATAGCAAGTAGTCATGATGAAGTAATCAATAGTTGAAATTTTTCTTTGTAGCTTCAAAGGTCGACATGGTCAATGAAGAAATGAATTCATGTAGCTACGATGGCATAAAATAGTTGGTTGTGAGATAGTTATCTTTCCCCTTTCATTGCTTTAGAACTACCAAACATTTCATGTCCAACATTTATGAAGTATTGATTTATTTTTTTAAAAACAAGTTGGTTGAAATTTCCACCAATGCATCGACCAACATTGGTGGGAATTCCAACCAATCTTGGTGTAAATTTTGACCAAAGATTTGTCAACATTTCAACCAAGGCATTGACCAAGAATGGTGGAACTTTTGACCAATCCTAGTGGCAATTTAGACCAATGCATCAACACAATAAATCATTGACATTTTGACCAATACAAGATTTGGTCAAATTTTTCATGAAAAAATAGTGACAAATCTATTAGTCAAATATAAGACCAACATGGGTCAAAAATTTGACCAATTTTCATCGAAAAATGAGTCAAGTTTATTTGTCAGCATAGAGACTATATTGGTTCTAGCATAATTCACAAAAGCATGTGTGGCATGTTTTCATTTTCCTATAAGTAGTACAATATGTCAGGATGACATATGCATGGGTGCAATATAGTATGGTCAGTAGGGACAAAGATATTACTATTTTATTATGATAGTGTTGAGCTAACTAAACAAGGTAAAAGACATGGAATCAAATAATTTAGATTAAATAATTATTTTTTTAGTTAAAATAATTACTTAACTAATTGGGGACAACATCTTAAATGGGAACCCTAAGTGATCAAGAGTTCATTTTGTAATTTTGCAAGTGTGTAACGTAATGAATGTCAACAAGTTCAAAAAATAAGGTATAAATGAAAAGCTTTGAATGCAAATTTAAGTGTTACTTTTGTGATAAATATGCCACTTGTTTGAAATGAGAATATTGTTGTAAGATCAAAGATGTGTGAATTTTTTATCAAGTTTTTTGTGAAGAGCATCAAAAGGAAAAATTAGATATTGAATATATAAGTATTAGTGAAGAGGTTTTTGTATCCATCTCTTATATTGAAGAACCTCATTGTATACTGCATATTTGGGTAAGTGGCCCATCTTGCATACTTTGTATATTGTAATGATAACTCTTAATAAGGCGGATGATTCTAACAAGGAATAGATCTCTAACAAGGACCCAAACACTATACAGATCTAAGAGACTTCTAACAATGTCAATATCTTTCAGAAGATACTTTTAATTAGTGGATCATTTTCTGGGTACCATCCCCACTGGGTTTTTTCCTTGGGCATGGTTTCCCTAGTTAACAAAATATAGTGTTAGGAACTGATTTTCTTTATGGTTGTATTTATTATTCAACATAATTAATTTACTTTCATATGCAAGCTACAAGTTTGTTAAAGATCTTGAGTTTTGGGAAAAAATTTGAGAAATATTTATTCACCCCCTATTTTTCCTATCTATAACAATTGGTATCAGAGTGTAGTTACTCAAAGAAGACTTAATAGCTTGAGTAAGATTCATATATATATATATATATATATATATATATATATATATATATATATATATATATATATATATATATATATATCGAATAGTTATAGAAAAACTTATAAGAAGCTTTTTGGTAGATTGATATTCTTACTGAAGAAAGAAATACTCTGAAAGACAAGTATGAAGATGCAAAAGACTACATTGCACAATTGAAAGATAAGATAAATTATCATAAGTCCAAGAAAGAGCATAAAGATCAAATCAATGATAGTAATGAAGTTTCAAGACTAAAGAAATAAAATGAGCTCCCAAATGATGAAGTGAAGATTACAAAGATAACGTTAAGCTTGAAGGATGGTGACAATAAGACTAAGTCATATTTGAAATCAGAGAATGTAGATCTAAGATCTAGCCTTACTAAGTGACATTTGAGGTAGAATCTACAAAGTTGCAATATGCAGAGCTTGAGAAATAAAATTTGAATGTGAAAGGAGAATTAACTTATTATAAGCTATATCTTGAGAAGTTGTATTTTGGAAATAAAAATCTTGATGAGCATATCTTTATATAGAGACCCTCTTATGATAAGACAGGTCTTGGATATCTTAGAGAAAAGTTAGCTAATAAGTTTGAAGCTAGAAAAAAACCAAATTTTGTGATTCAACTACTTAAAAATAAGGAAGATAATTTTAACAATAGTGAGTAAAATAAATTTAAAGACATGTATCTAAGAAAGTTGAGAAAGTTGATCAACTTGAGAAAATTGATGTATCTAAGCAACCTAAGAAATTTGAATCACCTAAAAAAGTGAGGAACAAATTCAAAGGTAGACTTTATGTATGCAATGAATCTAGACACATGAAAAGAAACTATACGAGTATGTCTTTTAAACATCATTCTAGTTATTTTTATAATTGTCATAGTTTTTTCATAGAGAAGTTGATTGTAAGAAGCCTAAATTTGGTAATAATATTAATAATAGTATTTTGTTAAGAGTTACTAATTGTTGGAATTTAAAAGTAGGAAGATTTACTTCTGAGGGGGGGGGGGTGTGGGGGTGAATCAGAAGTAACTAATTCTAACCTTTACAAAACCATTTAGCTGAAATCATTTGCATGCATCAAATTCATCTAATAAATAGAAAGTAAAGACATGCATGAAAATGGATAACATAAGAATTTGGTAACCCAGAATCCCTCCAAAATGAGAAGGTAAAACTGGGGTGGGGATCACACACACAAAGTATCACTACAGAAATATGTAACTGTTTAAGGTTACAAAGTTTGACCACTTCAAATGGTCTACCCTATGAAAGGCCTATCCTGTTAAAGACTTTACACCTTGTTAAAAGTGACCTAGTTAAAGGATTTACAAACATTCACTTGGAATGTTACCCTGTTAAAGGATTTAGCACCTTGTTTAAAGGCTTACAACATGGCTATTAAACCAACCTATCATCATAGGATTTTCATTCCTAATACAATGGCTAGAGAGTATTATAAAGTCTTGATCTGATGACTTGTAATCTTCAATTGTTGATTCCATATCCTTGTTCTACTCTTTCTACTATGATCCTTGCTTGATCTGATATATCTCTCCTTAAAATTTTGATACTTTATTCTTGATCAACTAAATTCTGTAATGTTGTTCTACTCTTTCAAAGTCTTTACACCCTTCTGCACTTCACTATAATTCACCCATACACTTCTCACATGCATGCACACAATAGGGTTTTGTCCTCCTTTTAAAGGCTTCGAAGACTTAGGGGTAGGTATGAATCTATGATTAGTATTCAATTATCTTTTCTTGCTCATTTCATTCATTTTTCCTTTTGGTTGCATGCCTATTCCATTTTTCTTATTGGCTACATGTTGATTACATAGGAAATGCAAAAGATTCGATCTTATCTTCAAGATCCTTCAAAGATTCATCTTAAGTCAGCTTTTAAAATGGTTTACATCTAAGTTTGTGAAGATACAAACTCATGTGTTGATTCTATGTTACTTGAAACTTACTAGTTGTTGATGCTCGACACATATAGGAATTCTATCTCAATCGGTCCCTATAGTAATTCTATTTAACTGGGCATCTATAGTTTGCTCAGCACCTATAGTGACTCAGCATCTCTTCTCACTCAGCACTTGAATCTTGCTTGACACCTAAAGTTCACTTGACACCTACTAAATCTCTAGCTTGGCACATACTATAGCTCGACATCTGTGTTATACTCAGCATCATCTTTGAGACTTGGTTAAGTGTGTTGACACTCAATTGTTAAAACCAATCTGAGATGAACAATCTCCCCCTTTGACATGAGTGGCAAAAACACTTAACTAAACATTATGGATCTTATCCCTATAAGTATAATATGAATTATGTTCAGCATATGTACAAAACTTCAAAAACTTCTTCAAATTTTTTTGTAGAAAACTATATACCTCAAAAATTTGTAATTCCCCTTGAGCTGATGTGCCATTTCTATATCCAAAATCTCTTGTGTTGAATTTGTCTCATGTTGATGTATCTAATATTCTTTGCCTTGTTATACTTTTGCATCTGTTTGTTTGTACTCTCCCTTTTTTTTTCCTCCACCTTTCATACATCTTCTTGTAGTTTATCCTTTTGGTTGTATCTCCTTATTTCTCCTCAAAATTCAAAATTTTATATCTCATATCTTTGGGTATATCTCCCCCATATCTACATAATATATTACTCTCTCATTCTTATTATTTCCTGACTTTATTATATCTCCCCTTTACATGAATATCTCCCCCTTTTTGACACTTATGTCAAAGGGTCCTAAGAATGAATAGAATATTTAGTCAAAAACAAGGCCTTTTAAGGTAGAAAGATTAGAGTCTTTCTTTAAAACATTTTCTGCATAGGCCACTTCCTTATGTAGTACTTCTAGATGTGGAGTAATAAAATATTGAATATGTATTAATTTGGCCTTAACATTGGCCTATTCTTGTGTCAGTACAACTAATTCCTTCTAAGTGTGAAGCATTGCTATAAAATGCTTCTCACTTTGAGCTAGATCTTTGTGTAGTTGTGTGTTAGATATCTTAAGATTTTTCTCCAAGCTCAGTATCCTTTGGCTAGTTTCTTGTGTGAAAAAGGATGAGTCACACGATTTGGAATACAATGAGAATATTTTCTCAAGTACTATTTTTGCCTTTTCTATTTTCTTAGCCAATTCAATCTATGATAGTGCTATCTCACTGGATATCTTCTCATTAACCTTCATTTGAAATTTCTTTTCAAACCATTCTAACAATTTAACATTAGTATCAATTTCTTTGCTTTGTACCTGGTCCACTATGTTGGACAATTGGTCCATGATAGGCTTTGTTTCATTAGGTACAGGCAAGCTGAATGCATCAAGGAATATATCTTTGATTTCTACCAATTCTTGCTTTTGTCTATACTCATTTTTTAGTATCTCCTACTTCTTCCTTCTCTCCAGTGCCTCTTGCACTTCATTTATCTATGTTGGGTTCATTGTCTTAGAGTCATAACTTGGTATGATTATTTCTTCATCAAGTGAAAGGTCTCCATAGTGAAGCACCCTTGCTACCTCAGTGCAGCTTGAGCATAGTGCTAAAATTTGTAATGGTAGGAGTCCCTGAGGTAGACAGATTGACTAGTGTATGTATTGTCTCTTGCTCTCTTTCCTTAGAGGATTTCTCAAATTGACTAGTGTCTGAATTGATCATGATCAGATTCTATCTTTTCTTCATCTGACTCTAGGGGTGCAAAATATTTTCTTCATTAATTTTTTTCTATAGGCCCTCCTTGCTATGTGGATCTTTACTTTCCCTATTCCTTAGCCACTTTTTTTTGTTGCCCTTGTGTCTACCCTTGTAGTTGGCTTGGCTAGGCTTGGCTTTATTGCTTTCTTCTTCCCCTTAGGTTGTGCAACTGGCTATTTCTGTGCCTTTCTCTTCTTAGGTTCAGCCTTGGGTGCTTCCTACTTGACACCTTCCTCTTCTTCTACATCCTCACCCATGCCTTGGGTCAAACAAAATGTTTCTTGTCCTTGTTGTTCTTCATCATCCTTAGCTTCTTCATCTTCTTCTTCTCCTTCTATAGTGCCCTCACCAAATTTGGCCTTTAACTTCTTAACCAATTTTTCCTTCTTCTTTTTTGTGGAGGTAGTCTTCAACTCCATGTCTACCTTCGATATAACCAAATCAAAAGTTCCAAAATGTGGTGCACTTTTGTCTACTTCCTCAACTAATAATGTAGTTATGGTTGTAGATGCTTCATCTATGTTTATTTCATAGTCAGGAGATCTTAACCATCTAACTCATGGTGTGGATACTTGTATATAATTATAATCAATATCTACAAGAAAGCATACATCATTTTCATGATTCAATGAAACTGGTATTCTTAGCCTATGCTTCATGGTCTTCTTGAAGTCTTCATAATAGCTAATCATTAGGGTCTCAAAATTAGCTCCCATTTGTTCAATGTATTCATTAACTTGAGCTACTATAGACCTATTGGTCTTCTAGCTTACTTTTCCAAAGGATGGAAATTCATTCTACACATAGAAAAATATGCAAATCAAAATTGCACCAAACTTGCATTGTGCTCCCTTGGTTCTTCTTATTGTTGGTAAATTCTCATTGATATGTCACAATTGTAGTTATGTAAGATCATAGGCATGATCATTTTTCACTAGTTTGTAACCCACATCCACTGCAATGAAAGGTACACTCTTAAGTTTGTTGGATTGATAGAATTTATGTGTAGTTACCCTAACAACAAAGTCAACAAGAGGGTCTTGAATAGTGTCTATTTTCATTGCTCTCTTGTTCCACTTGGTACCTGTGTTCTTCTCAATTGCTTCCTTAGAATCACTTCTAAGGGTCTTTGGCTAATCTAGGGTTGGGTACCATGTCACTCTATGTAAAACCCTTTTGGTAATTTTTACTAGACCATCTTCCAACCATAAGCTTCCATCATGTATCCTGCTAAGTATTATCCTGATCCATTCAGTTTTAAAAACTATGGGAAATTCTAGGGCATTTGTCAAACCCTTCTTCTCAGCAATTTGGTATTCTTCTTTTAAAACTCCATTTTCACATAATCTCTCATATGCTTCCCTCATCTCCATATCTCCAATGGCTCCAATTTTGCAATTGTAACATTATCTAACATCCTGAACCATAACTACCTTAGGGGGTATAATAGATAGGGCTCTAGTTGGGTCATTTTTATATGCCACTTTTGGTATTGACCAAAAATCTAGTTGTTTCACTTCATTTGACACTAGTTAAACCTCAAACAGCTCTTTCTCCTAAATTTTCCTAGACCTAGAAGCCATTTGTGTGATCTAGGGTTTGAACACAAAGAAAACATGAAACTGCATAACTTGGTACAAATGTAAATACCTTGAATTTGATGAAATTGTGCTAAAATTACTTTTGGAATAGGCTCAAATGCTAGATTCTCTACTTTGAAGTCACTCTACACTCTTCTTTTTCTTTGCTCTTTGTTCATGATGAAGAAAAATGATTCAAAACATGATAATATACCCTATTTTCATTGCATTTAATGCTTAGTGCATTTATAGCTATCCACTTGACTTCTTAAGCATTTTTGCATTACTCAACTTCCATTATCTTTCCACCACTTGGCATCCATAGAAGTATCCTTCACTCAGCTTCCACTACCAACTCGATTGCAACTAATCATTCAACTTCTACTGTCTTTGGAAATCAACTTGCCATGTATTGAGATTTTACTCAGTATCTGAGAGCAACTCGGCAATACTTATGAAACCTTGAAAATTTAGCTTTCCATCTCTATTCATGTTGATCTCTTCTTTCTAGTACTTGGTTGTTTTAGGAACTAATGCATGATATAGCTTTGTATATAAGTTCCTCATGCATTATCATGCTTAATCTGATGAGTTGTGACCACTTTACCTTTTAGGTGAAGTGATCCCTTCATTTGATGTGTTATTCCCATCTTTCTTGTTCCAAGCCTTATTCATCTATCCTCTGATGTGTTCAACATCTACCTTCTCATTTCCTTTATTGATCTCTGGTTTGGGTGCCTTTGACCTTGTTGGGAAAATTTTTCTAATATGCCCAGTCTTTAAACAACTAAAGCATTTAGTTTGGCTTAGCCATCTACTATAGTTTCCCCTAAAATGTGTTCTTATGCAGTTCTCAGGGATGTATCCATATTCTTGATAGTAATGACAACTATACCTAGTGTTATAGTCCTAATTGTAGTGGTTTCCATGGTTATTTCCCCTTGTTGGCTAATTATGTGTCCACATAGGCTTTGATCTACACTCAAAAGCTCTATGTCCATACTTCTTGCAATTGTAGCAATGACCTTCAAATCTTGGTGTTCTGAGAGTCTTAGTCCTGTAGTTATGTGCTTGATGTCCTTGCTTGTTGCACTTATGATAGTGACTCACATTCTTAGTTTTTTCATGATAATGGGCATTCTTTCTCCTGCATACATTAGAGGTATGTCCCTTTTTACTACAGAAATGACAAGTAGGTTTAGTGTTCTTACCTTTGTTACTTCTTTCTTCAATAGTCTTGGATCACTCTCCTTATTTAGTGCTAGTGTATCCTAATCCTGAAGTATCATTGCTAACCCTTGGTAATTTTAGTAGCTACTCAAAGTACTTGATAGCCTCATTTGGTTTTTTGAAGCTCTCTACAATTTCCTTTTCTCTTTTCAATTCATCTTGTAGTTGTTCATTTTGCATCTTCAGTGTAGAGATCTCAATGTCCTTTATATTCAATTCATGATGTGCATTCATCATCTAACTTAGGGTGTCTAACTATATGTTTGAAATTATTATAAGCTCAATTGACTGCTCTTCCAATCTGCTGGCAACATTTCTCTTCTATTCTTCAAGCATAACCTTATCTTCAATGACTCTTTTCTTTTGTTCAGTTACTTCACAAAGCATCATGGCTTGTAATTCTTGTTCAAGCTTGAGTGTTTTGATTTCTTTTGTTTGAGCTTTATTCTTATCCATTATGTCTACCATTGCTACATCAAACTCTTCGGAATCTCATTATGCAAATAATATTGTGGTGTCAATCTCCTTGTATTGTGTATCATTCTTACCTATGGCAATGTATCTTCTTCTCTTTAAGGATTTTCTCAATTCTTCTCTAGCCTCTTCCAAAGTGTGTAGAGCAAGTTGTATATCAATTTCCCAATTCTCTATGATCTTTCCAAGTTTTTAGACTTCCATTTCCAAATCTTTTCTCCAAGCTATGAGGCTCCTCCTTGTGAGTGGGGGGGGAGGGGATGAATCAAAAGTAACTAATTTTAAACATTTCAAAACCCTTTAGCTGAAATCATTCACATGAATCCAATTCATCTAATAAAAAATAAATAAAGACGTGCATGAACCCAAAAACCCTGCAAAATGAGAAGGTAAAACTTGGTTGGGGATGACACCCACATAGTATCAATGCAGCAATATGTAACTGCTTAAGGTTACAAAGTTTGACCACTTCCAATGGTCTACCCTATGATAGGCATGTACTGTTAAAGACTTTACACCCTATTAAAAGTGATCTTGTTAAGGGATTTACAAACGTTCACTTGGAATGTTACCCTGTTAAAGGATTTAGCACCTTGTTTAAAGGCTTACAACATGGCTATTAAACCAACCTATCATCATAGGATTTTCATTCCTAATAAAATGGCTAGAGTGTATTATAAAGTCTTGATCTAATGACTTGCAATATTTAATTATTGATTCTGAATCCTTGTTCTACTCGGTCTACTCTAATCTTTACTTGATCTAATATATCTCTCCTTCAAATTCTAATACTTTGTTCTTGATCAACTGATTTCTACAATTTTGTTCTATTCTTTCCAAGTCTTTACACCCTTCTACACTTCATTATAATTCACCCATACACTTCTCACATGCACACACACAATGGGGTTTTGTCCTCCTTTCAAAGGCTTCAAAGAGTTAGGGTTAGGTATTAATCTATGATTAGTATTCATTCTTCTTTTCCCACTTAATTCATTCATTTTTCCTATTGGTTGCATGCCTATTCCATTTTTCTTATTGGTTGCATGTTGATTATGTAGGAAATGCAAAAGATTCGATCTCATCTCCAAGATCCTTCAAGATTCATCTTAAGTTGGCTTCAAAAATGGTTTACATCTAAGTTTGTGAAGATATAAACTCATATGTTGATTTTGTGTTACTTGGCATTTACTAGTGTTGATGTTCAGCACATATAGGAATTCTATCTCACTCAGCTCCTATAGTAATATTGTTTAGCTCAGCATCTATACTTTACTTGGAACCTATAGTGACTTGGCATCACTTATCACTTGACACTTGAATCTTGCTTGGCACCTGAAGTTCACTCGGCACCTATTCAATCTCTGGCTCAACAAATACTATAGCTCGACATTTGTGTTATACTTGGCATCATCTTTGAAAATTTCTTAAGTGTGTTGACACTCAATTGTCAAAACCAATTTGAGACCAACAACTAACCCCGTAGAAAATAGAGTTATTGGAGGATCTAATTTTATAAGGAATTGGCATTATGTGATATAAGTGCAATAACTTTTGATATATTTCCAGAGATAGTAAAGCATAGATTGGTAAGTTAGGACCTAGATCTTATGGATACAATGTTGCTTTCTATCAAATTTGTCACATGGGACAAACAAAAAGATATTATAGGATGAACAATATGAGAATTTCTAAAAAGCAATGAACAACATGAGAAACCCAAATCCTAGAAGGAATGTGAACAAGAAAAAAAGGAATGAGAATAGCAACAAAAGTCAAATAGAAAATGTGAAAGATCATGCAGGAAAACTTGATGAATCATTTGTTAAAGCTATGAAATTTTTCCAAATGCTTAATTTTTTACCAAAAATGGAATACATGTCCCTATTCTTAATTCATATGTGGCACACTTAATAGAGAATATGAAATTTTAGGAATTTTCAACATCCTATTCCACTCTAATTGTACTAGCCAAATGGGCCCACATAAACTTTCCATTATTATTGTTCATAGTGATCATTGATGTTGCAGGCATTTTTATATCTCTAACTTAGACTTTGACCTATGTCATATTTCTTCAAGAATGATCAAGAAATTATATCATTTCACATAGTATCTCTAGAATACATGTTGTCTTACTTGAATTTCATTCTTGATAATACCAAACATAATTTCCTTGTTGATAATTTTCATATATTGTTGATGTTAAATATATATCTATCATTGTATATAGTAATCCAAGAAGTCAACTCTTCATCTTCTCTAATGCAACCTTTACCTTGTCCTTTGTAGGTCCCCATAACTTGGCTCTGATATCAGGTTAATTAAGTTTGATCACATTTATATTTAGATTTTAATCTTATTAAGATATGTTATATTAGACTATTATATCTTTGGGGGTCTTTTTTGACCTAAATTTTCGACGACAAGCAAATTTGGTGTGTCAAATTCTTTTTTTTCTAAAATGATCCTAATAATGTAAAAATTTCAAGGACAATTAAGTTTAGCATTGAAATTTCAACATTGTTAAGGATATATTTTGGAAATACAATAAATAAGAAAAGTAGACTCTAGGAGTGGGGAAGTGAATTAGCACTTAAAACTTTAACCATAAAATCATTAGCCACACATCCATCTCACAATTTGTGCATGTAAACTAAAATACCAAGTTAAGGATACACATCCATAGCATGAAAACAAATAAACATTCACACATATGACAAAAGATATGATTACTGAGAAACCCTCCAATGAGAAGGTAAAACTAGGGTGGAGATGATAGCCACAAATCTTCACTATTGCAGTTTTAAAGTGTATCCATTGAAGGTTACAATGTTTTATCATGAAACATGATCTACCCTATGAAAGGCTACCTTATTAAAAGCTTACAAGATTGTTAGATCTTACCCAATTAAAGGATTTCAACACCTTGTAGGAAGTGTGTTTGGTTAAAGGACATGAACTAACAATGAATTTAGCACATGGTTAAAGGATTTACAATAGCCTCTTAAGACTATTCTATTAAGATAGTTAATTGATTCACCTGTAAGAATATCTCAACAATTGTCCTACAGTTAATAACATATCACCTCTTTGCATGTGTCCTTGATCCTTCTTTAATCATATGTATCTCTTCTATCCTTTAATTCATTTCCTCTTTTCTCCTCTAACTAATTCTGCAATTCATACACTATGATCACTCTTCCTTAGTCACATATGAATGCTCTATTTGTGCATGAAAACTTCTCACTTGACTCATACATGATGTATTAGGGTTTACCTTCCTTAAAAAGATTTTTGTGACTTAGGATTAGGTATGAATCAATAACTATGATTCACCCATATTACCAGTTAATCTATCCCTTGTCCTTATTGGTTGCATGTACTACATAGGGATTCTAAATTAAAATTTGTTCTTATCATCTAAGATTGCAAAAAAATCCTTAAGTTGGATTCAAAATGTTTTACATAGTAGTTTGTGCCATTACAAACAACTATGTCCAAAATTGTTTTACTCGGCACTTGAAGTCCCTAATGCTTGGCATCAATTATAACTTCATTGATGTAACTTGACATCTAAATGACTCAACATCTATTGATCACTTAGTATTTGCATCACTCGACATGATCTATCTACTCAGCACTTGTTTGACTCATCAGTAATTGTTTACTTGGCACTTACAGATTATCTCACTTGGCATGCACTATTTGACATGTTATGGTTGACATGCATTACTTATTCTGCATGAACTAAGTTCTCACTTGTAAATGAATTAAGTGTATAGAAACTCATATGTCAAAACCAATCTAAGATAGAAAAATCTCCCCTTTTGACATGAGTAGAAAAGACACTTTTTCATGCATGAATGATCTTAACTTATGAGAATAACTCAAATACTCACTATCTCTGTTCAAAATTTCAAAATTATGCAAAACTTGAGTTAACAGTCATACCTCAAAATCTTATAACTCCCCCTAAGTTGATTATTTTGATCTAAATCTAAACCAATACTCCCATTAAGTAAATATGCATATGTTGAATTGTGATGTACTCAGTTTCTGTCTTTGACTCCCCCTTTGTTTGGTCTACCCCAAAAATGTATAAATTATTTCCTTGGAGTTATTGTCTCTCCTAAAAATGTCTTTTTATTTCTCCCCAAAACCTATGTCTCTTCTCCCCAAAACTTATCTCTCCCCTTTGCTTATTTCTCCCACTTTTTGACACTTATGTCAAAGGGTTATACACTTATAGTGTCTTTGTCCAAGAAAGATTTATATACCTCAAGTATTACCTTTAGAGCTACATCCCACTTATCACATGCTACCTCCAATGATTTGATTTGGATAGATAACTCAATACAAGGTGAACTAAGTCTTCTTGTGTAGAAAGATAGGTATCTTTCTATATCATTGTTTCTGCAAAGGTTCCTTGTGTAGTATCTCTGTATCACCTAATCTAGTTAGTGTAAAAGGAATATTAATACTAAAAAAAGCATTCACAATAACCAAATAAGTAAACGCTTATGATAGGACCAAGGAAGACACCATAGAGGAAAGTAGACCAAAAATGGTAATCTCCTCAAGTGTTTCCCATGATGACAAAGCTATATCCTTGATGGATAGTGGATGTATGCTCATAATGTATTCAAGCTTCCAATGGATGGGTATTTATTAAGTATGGGGGTGGATGGAAGATTCAATAATGGAGGTGAGGATGGATTTTAGCATGGTTATGGTGTAAAAATGGTTGTGATATGGTGGTCAATGGGGCATTATGATTTTTCATAAAAGTGGATTATGGATTGTGAGAGGGAAGGGCTTTATTTATAGGCCAAGGGTAGAGATATGGGTGGTCAGGTTGCAAGGATGGAAAAATGGTGAGGGAGGGCTATGATGCTTTGAAAGGGGAGCACATGGATTGTGTTTGTTTGTAGCCAACCAAGGAGTGACACTTGTCACAAGGAGGATAAGTGTGAAAGGATGGGAAAGATGGTTGGTCAAAGGGAGTAATGAGGGAGGAGGAATGTGTAAGAGGGATGTAACAAGCATTAATGGCATGTAAGAGCCATTAATGCTCTTGGATAGAGATGGAAGAGGATAAGGGAAACTTTTTTACTTTGGCTTGGGTTAGCAAGTCTTAACCCTTGTTTAAAGTTGTGCACAAGTTTAGGAGGGGGATTAAGCTTAATTTAGAAAGGGGGTTAGAGAGCAAGTGGTTTAGCTTTGATGAGATGGGTTAGTTAGGTGGCTAAGTGAGGTTAGTATGGGTGGATGAGTTGGATTAGGGGTAAAGTTAGGGTTTATGGATGTTTTAAGGGTTTAGGATGATTTATTTAGTAAAGAGGGGGATGTGGGATTAAATTTAATACATTTGAGGATTAATTTAATTTAATAGAGGAATAGGGTTTGTAATTGATAAGTTGATTTTGGGTTATCATTTGATTTTATCAATTGGACTATAAATAATTTAATTAATTAATTAACAAGGAGATGACAATTTAAATAATAAATATTTAATGAATAATGTCATAAGAGATGACTAACTATGATTTCCTAGTTATGTGATCAAATTTAGGTCTCTACATTTTACCCCTCTTTGACATAGTGTTGGGGCAACAGTATTTCGAAGAAGTTTGAATATGAAAAACATGAATAAGTTTTTTTTGAAGGAACATGGTTGCCCTAGTTTTTCAATAGAAGATGAGAGAGTGGATTGCATGATGGCCCCTCAAATAAGGTGGTGGGGAGAGAAGGCAAGGCCTAACAGCTTCTTGAAAAGTATAAGAATCTAGGGTGACCAAG
This sequence comes from Cupressus sempervirens, assembly GCA_028749045.1. Taxonomy (NCBI): domain Eukaryota; kingdom Viridiplantae; phylum Streptophyta; class Pinopsida; order Cupressales; family Cupressaceae; genus Cupressus; species Cupressus sempervirens. The sequence goes on from CM053790.1 coordinate 560,792,301, forward strand.
ATGATTGAGAATGGCTAAGAGATGGGGTTAGGAGGGAATTTCATACTCTCACTATGGGAGAATGATACAATGGAAAATATTGTGTGCAAGGATAACAAATGGGTAAGAACATTGGTTAGAAGGGGAGGGGGGAATTGGTTGTTTAAATTAAACCCAGGGAAGTGATTTGGAAGATGGTAGGGTTGGCGAGATTATGATTCTAGGATTATGATTGATGATGACAAAGATTATGATTGATGTAGGAGCTATGATTATGATTAATGTAGGAGCTATGATTATGATTGAGGTAGAAGTGATGATTATGATTGATGTAGGATTGGATACTATGTGATAGGACTACTAGATCATGATTGTAGGACTAATTGGATGGGATGCTTGGATAAGGTGCGATGTGTTGATAGAATGGGATGCCTGGATAGGATGGGATGTTTTGATAGGATGGGATGCTTGGACAAGATGGGATGTTTTGATAAGATGGGATGTTTGGATAGGATGGAATGTTTTGATAGGATGGGATGTTTGGATTGGATGGGATAATTAGATAGGATGTAAGTGTGAAGTAATCCATTGAAGCTTAAGTAGTGGGGTGTTCTAAAGGGGAGCAAGTTCAGCACATATTTTGATATAGGAATATTGGCGATATACTAAGGTTATAGAGAACAACAAGGCATTTTGTACCAATATTGCATAGGATTGACATGAAACAAACATGCAAGGATTGCCCTAGCATCACACATGAATCCTAGAGGAATCAGAGTGGAAATAGTACTAGGTAACCCACAACCATATGATATTCCCAAGTGAGGGTCATATCTAACTAACTCACAAGTAGAAAAGAAGACCAAAAAAACCTAATCAAAACCTTAGTCTTGAATTGCCCCATTTGTAGCACACCATGATATAAAAGATCATGGCGACCTTGAGGAGGGAACAACCCAAATCACTTGGAAGAGATACTTTAAGAACCAAACTTGAAATCTCAAAAAGAAAATAAATTGAAAGAAAATGTAAATCCATGAAAAGGAACCTCTTTCCAAAGAGATCAATAGCATTGGATATTGATGAACAAAGATTAGACAAGAGGAAGGATGTATCCTGCAAGGATATATCAATAATATGGAGGACTAAGATGAGTCACTATTTAGGAAAACATTTTGATGACAAGGGATTTTTTACAAGGATTTGCTAGAGCACCTAACCAAGAGAACTGCAATTTGTGATCAAACATGACCTGGCACAAAGAGATGAGAGATATATAATGGTACTAAGCTAAGGACTAATGTCTAAGGAATATACAACTAATAGACCAAAGTATTTACAAGGGATTACCTTACAAAAATCTTAGCATGATAGGATAGTAGTAGGAAAGATAAAGATGAGAAGATAGTGGATGAAAGGTTTGGGATGAGAAGTTGAGCAAAAAAGCATGGTATAAGGAGATACAAGAAAAGTGTGGGATAAGGAGATAGAGAAAAAATTTGGAATGAGAAGATAGAAGGGATAAAAATATTAGAATGAGGAGATAGTGGAAAAAAAGCTCAAGATAGTGGATGAAAATCTCAGGATGAGAAGATAAAAAATGTAAAGCTTAGGATGAGGAGATAGCGGATAAAGTGTAGGATTAGGAGATAGCGGATAAAAAGCTCAAGATGAGGAGATAGTGGATGAAAAGCTCAAGATGAGGAAATAGTAGGAGTAAAAATCTTAGGATAAGGAGATAGTGGGTGAAAATATTAGGATGAGGAGAGAGAAAATGAAAAGCTTAGGATGAGAAGATAGCAGATGAAAATCTCAAGATGAGGAGATAGAGGATTGAGGGTGGATAGGGTGATCTGGATAAGGGAATGATATACCTAAAGATAGGGTGTGGGAAGAATGGATCCTAATGATGATGACTACAGTGTGACCAAGGCTTGCAACAAGGTTGGGTAGAAGATTAAGGAGGTGATTGGATGAGTTCAAAGATGTGCAATAGGATGGGACCAAATGTATCACCTAATCTAGTTAGTGTAAAATAAATACTAATACTAACAAAAGAATTCACAATAACTAAATAAGTAAACACTTATGATAGGGCCAATTAAGACACCATGGAGGAAAGTAGACCAAAAATGGTAAGCTCCTCGAGTGTTTCCCACAATGATGAAGCTATCCCTGATGGATAGCAGATGTATGCCCACAATGTGCTCAAGCTTCCAATGGATGGGTATTTATCAAGTATGAGAGTAGATGGAAGATTCAACAATGGAGGTGAGGATGGATTTCAACATGGTTATCATGTAAAAATGGTTGTGATATGGTGGTCAATGGGGCATTATGAGTTTGTATAAAAGTGAATTATGGATTGTGAGGGGTAAGGGCTTTATTTATAGGCCAAGGGTTAGAGAGATGGGTGGTTAGGATGCAAGGATGGAAAAATGGTGAGGGAGGGCTGGGATTATTTGAAAGGGGAGCACATAGATTGTGCTTGTTTGTAGCCAACCAGGGAGTGACACTTGTTACAAGGAGGATAAGTGTGAGAGGATGGGAAAGACAGTTGGTCAAAAGGAGTAATGAGGGAGGAGGAGTGTGTAAGAGGGATGTAAGAGGCATTAATGGCATGTAAGAGCCATTAATTCTCTTGGATAGAGATGGAAGAGGATAAGGGATACTTTTTGATTTTGGCTTGGGTTACCAAGTCTTAACCCTTGTTTAAAGTTGTGCACAAGTTTAGGAGAGTGACTAGACTTAGTTTAGAAATGGGGTTAGGGAGCAAGTGGCTTAGCTTTGATGGGATTGGTTAGTTAGGTGGTTGAGTGAGCTTAGTATGGGTGGATGGGTTAGATTTGAGGATTAATTTAATTGAATAGAGGAATATGGTTTTTAATTGATATGTTGATTTTGGGTTATCATTTGATTTTATCAATTGGACTTAGTTAATTAAATAAATTAATTAACTAGGGGATGATGATTTAAATAATAAATATTTAATCAATAATATCCTAGGAGATAACTAAATATGATTACCTAGTGATGTAATTAGATTTAGGTGTCTACAATCTCCATGTGTGAGGTCAACATGGATTGGATGTTGATCAGGGTAGCTAAAATTTTTGCATCTTGAGCATGTTGGGTTGCCAATTAACCTTGGGAATTCATTAATTTCTTGAAATTATTTTGTCTCTAAGATGGAGAATTGGGTAGAGTAGTACCTATTTTCTTTATATATCCATCCAGATTGTTAATATGTCGCTACACTTCTTGTGTAAATAGAGTTGTATCACACAACTTGGTGTAAAGAGAGAAAATATTCTCTAATACTTTCTTTACACTATCAATCTTTGTTGCTAACTCAATGTTACTAAGTGAAATATATCTTTTCATTGACATTGCCTTGAAATTTCCTCTCAAACTATTCAAGTAGTTTAGCATTTGAATCTAAAATTTGTATCATTTATATGTTCTACTATATTAGTCAATTGGTCCATAATAGGCTTGACTTCTTTAGGTATTGGTAGGCTAAATGAATCAAAAATATATCCTTGATATCTTACAATGCTTTCTTTTTCCTATTCTTCCTTTTGAGCCATTCTTGGTGCTTTTTCCTTGCTAGAGCATCCTAAAGTATGCACATCTATTCAATTGTGATTGCTGCAAGATCCATTTTTTGGAAAAATAAGCACCTCATTCATGTTGACATCACCATATGATGTAACTTGGTCTACTTTGGGTGTACTAGGACTAGGCCTTAATAACTGTAGTGGTGTAGCTTTTATACTTGGCCTATGAAGTGTTTATCTAGGAGTAGTAATTTCTAGCAAAATAGCCACTATTTGTATTACTAATTGCTCGTCAGGTTTGATAGTCAAGACTAACTCTTAAGTCCTATCCTTTACTTGCTTTTCAATCCCAGTTGCACCTTGAATTTTTGCTTTAAGTACAAGAGTATCTTTCTAACCTATTTGAACTGGTGTCCCATCCTTATCTTTTGTAGCAACTTCTTGTATGGAAACATTTTACACCATTGTGTTGATATTTGCAATTGTTGTGTCTTTCCTTTGGTACACTATAATGGGCATTGTAGGTTGTACCTGAGTAAATTGAGGAGTCTTCGATATGTCTTGTGTTTCCTCCTTTGCAGATGTGTTACTTACCTTCTCAATTTCATCTACACTCATCAATATAGGATGAATTCATAGTTGTGCCTTGGTGGTGGTGTCTCACAATATCTTTTTCATGTCTTCCTCTTTTAGGGGATTGATGTTCTAAATCACATTATTAGTAACATCCTTGATCTTTACTATTTTAGTGTCTGCATCTGTCACATGTTGTGGATTAGCACTCAAAATTTGCATATAAGGTATAGTATGTTCTATTTGATGCTTATTCTCATTTATTTCTAATGTATGTACACTTTTTGTAATGTCTTCAACATTTCCATCTTTCTTAGTTTCATCTTTAGTAACCTCAATTACTTCTTGTTCATATTTGTCTTCACCTACCTCCACAGGTGTCTGCTCAATCGCCTTAGGTGTTGTCAGTCCATATATTGACTTCCATATCTAAGTGGACTTCTAAAGAACATCCTCAATATTGTTCTAAAAAATATTGGATGCACTATATTTTGGAGTAAATTTTCCTTTATGTTTATTAATTTATTTTTTCATTATAGCCTTATCTAATTCTGGCATGACTCTTGCTAGAGTTGTCTCTCTGATTTTCCTTTTTGTAGTGAGACTATATTGCCATTTTTGCTCAACTTTTTCATATAGAATCTTGTGTATAGAGTTGGAAATCTCAATTAGAGTCTTCTTGAATGTTTCCATCATGACAAACATAAACTCTTCTACTTGGTTCATGTGAATCTTTCCAAGTTTGTCAAACTCAACATGTGTGAATCTAGATAGATTAGCATTATTCTTTATATTCTCACACGAGTTGTCCAACATAGAGGAAGGATGGTGACTTACCACTTTAAATTAGTTGTTATCATTAGATTTTGTCCTCTCCTCATCTGATTCAAGTGGAGAAATGTACTTTCTCCTTTATTCCTTCTTAGGCTCACCTTCTTTGCTAGTTGTCCTATCTCTCTTTCCTTTTGTCTTTTCTATTTCTTAAGCCTTCTTAGTAGTAGCTCTTGTGATGGCCCTAGTAGTAGGAACTATAGGCTTAGGTTTTGAATGTTTCACAACCTTCTTTGGTTTTCTAACTACTAGCATGTTGGCTTTCCTCTTATTCTTATCTGTGATAGCAGGTGCTTCACTAGCTTCTTCTCTCTCATCATCTTCATCAATTTTTAGTTCCTCTTCACTTCTCCTTGACCTTGAGTTATGGCCAATGGTGCTTGAGTAGGTACATCATCACTATCTTCATCATCATGATCTTCATTATCTTCTTCTCCATCATCTTTGTCTACCCCTTCACCAAATTTTTCTTTGAGTTGTTTAATAATTTTGTTCTTCTTCCTTATTACAGATTTTGTCTTCAAGTCCATAGTTATCTTTGACTCAGATACATCATAGTTACCAAAGGCTATAGCCCCCTTATCTACTTCTTCTACCAGCAAAGTAGTAATTTTTCCAGATGCCTCATCCACATTTATCTCATAACCTAAAGGCTTTATCCATCTCACCCTTGGAACAATAGCCTAAACATATGTGATGTCAGTATAACTAGAAGGAAAACATCATTGAAATGCTTCTCAACTAGTGGCACCGGTATCCCCATTATTTGTTTCATTGACTTCTTAAAGTATTGAAAGTAGCTATTCATTATAGACTCAACATTTTCCCCTAGTTGATTAATGTATTCACCTATCTGCACTACACTAGATCTATTTGTCTTCCATGCAACTTTACCAAATGAAGGAAATGTGTTTTGTATAGAGAAAAATATGCAAACAAGTATTGAACTAAACTTACACTATGCACTCTTGGTTTTCCTTATGGCTCCCAACTTTTTAGATAAATATTGTAACTGTAACTCAATAAGGTCATAAGAATGATCGTTCTTGATTATCTTGTAGCCTAGTTCAATAGCAATACAAGATACACTGTTCAATCTATTGGATTGGAAGAATTTATGTGCAATTATCCTTACTGTAAAAGTGATTAGGGGATTTTTGATGGTTTCAATTGTCATTCCTCTCTTATTCCACACAACCCAAGTGTTTTTCTCAATAACCTCTTTTGCATCACTTCTCATGGTCTTAGGTTTGTCTAGGGTTAGATACCCTATTACCCTTTATACAATGCTCTTGGTAATCTTGATAGGTCCATCCTCTAACCTATGATAGCTTAGCATCAACTAGATTTCACTCAATAGCTTAAGTGAAACTTTTCATGCTCAGAAGCAACATGAAAACTGAAAAAACTTAAGGATTTCTTCTACGTTCTAAAAAACACTTTGGATTTTTCTTCATGCATATACAATCTTTTCAGAACCAAATCCTTGGAAGTGATGTATGGTATATCATTTAAATATCAGTCCCATGCATACCTCTTGATTTCTTAATTGGGGGTGGTGTGAACACCTGACCCATTGGGTGAAGTGATCCCATCTAAACTTGATGTACTGACATCTTCCTTCTTCTTCCATGTTTTGTTCATCTGCACTTTTATTTCTTCAACATCTACCTTTCCTTTTCCTTTTTTGAACTCATTGCTTGGTGCCTTTAACTTTGTTGGACAATGTTTTCTTATGTGACCAGTATTTAAGCAACTAAAACATGTAGTTTGACTTAACCATCTGTTGTAATCACTTTTGAAATGTGTTCTTATGTTTTGAGTTGTCATTTGGCATGATGCTTAATGAAAGGAATATGTTCAAAATCCTCTCTTGACAATTTGATCTGGGACCAACTTCAAGGTTCCAAGCAATCTTGAAACCTACTAGAATCTGCTCCATTAAAGATAAATGTATTTTTTCACAAAGAGTATTTTTTGGTTCATACCAATTTCAGATAAGATAATAAATCTTCTTGTTGTTTCAAAATTAACCACAAAAAGAAAGATATGCTTTTGGAATTTTTTATTTTTTAAATGAATGCAATCTAACAATGTAACTATATGAATTCTTAATTTAACCAAGGGCTATAAAAGAAAATAACAATGATAAGGTAATGAGAGATGAAAGTAACATGAAATGGAAATTCCTAATGAACATAAGCCATTGTAACAACAAGTCTGTGAGTTAAATCAATGAAAAGATTGAGTAGGAAACCAGTGAAAGTAGGAGCAACTCTTCCTCAAATACACTAATGCAATTGTCGATGGTAATTTAGTAAAATCAAAAGATGTTTCACTTCTTATAAAATTGAAAGGCCATGGATAGTGTGCTCATACAAGACAAGAAGTGATGTAGGAACAAAAAGGGTGATCTCTTCTCCAACTTTGTGCGTTAGTAAAATTCAATAACACATGACAAACACTAAGACTAGAATATAGCATAATCAAATACACAAAACAAAACTATTGGCTCCATTATTATCTTGAAAAAGAATCCACAAAAATAACACACTCTAGCAAGAATAACTATACTCAGAATGAGACCACCAAAAGCATATATTATTGCATCAAAATATTGGTATGGAATACATGTTACATTCCAAAATTTATAAGAAATCATCTCCTCAATTTTTTTTAATAGTGAGAGATATCTTCATGCAAACATATGCTTAAAACTAATAAAATAAATCTAATTATGTACAAACTAACTCTCTAAATGGTACTAAAATAGGACCCCACCCTTGTTTATATCAATTAATGTGTGCATGAGCCTTTACATGTCTTAAAACAAAGAAAGAAGTATTAGATAAGAAGAAGGAAGTTGTAAGAGGATCTACGAGTCACTAGGAACTCTAAAAATAGAATCTTGGCCTTCCCTAAATGTTTCTATGAGTTAAATTGTTGTTAGAATGTGTTTTTGGTGCATAGAAAGCTCTATATTTGGAATTGGCAGTCACCTCTGACTTATTTAAAAATTTCATCGCACCTCTAAAATAGTGCACATGCACACTACCGCACCTATGCACCTTTTTGAAATTTGCACAAGATGCTCAATTCGCCAAAAAATCAAATTTCTCAATTTTGAAAATGGTTTCTAGGTTTTTCTTAGACAAGGTCTGGGAGCACTCTAGTGTACTTATTTTCATAGATTTGAACTCCTTCTTCTTTTTAAAATCTCAAGGCACCTGTGTTGAATCTTGTCATTAATAGTTGCACAAGATGAGGAACCTATTTTGGTCCATGTTTCCAATCTTTGTATCTTTGATATTCAATGTAAACTCATGAATCAAAACTTTCATGTGACTCCTTTGAAGGTGTTTAGGTTACCAACTCAGGTGAGATCTCTATTGCTACTGATAATGAAGATGCTATGATAATATGTGCAATTGCATGTTATGCACCACACCTTCATGTTATGTGCACTTTAACACTCTATTGTCAATTCATTGATATCTTCTTCTCTTCAGCTACTTGATCCTTCCTGGTCAGAGACAAAGTGATCCATATTTTTCAAAATGATAAAATGTTTGAAACTCTTTCATATTTTTTAGCAAGATTTTCTAGGCATTTTTAATTGGCTTTTTTAGAGATCTTCTACTCAAAATTTGAAGTTGAAACTTTCATTAGTAATTAAAATTGGGTAGGTGAAGGTTCGCTATTTTAGAAATTGAAATTAGTTTTTGAGTTCTTCTTTCCAATGGTGTAAATGGTTTTGAATTTCAAGCTCTAGGTCAAAAGTTATGACCCTAACAAGTTAAGGATGTCTTTTTATCTACGCAAAGAAGAAAACATTAATTATCACTTTGAAAAAGCCAATAGAGGACTCCCTAGGACTCAAAATGAAGAAAAGTGGGTCAACACTAGTTAAAATAGTCAATTAACCCCCCCCCACCCCACCCCCGCAAAAAAAAAAAAAAGCTAGTTTTTTAGCACTAGCGCACCTTGGAAGGTGCCCTAGTTTGCAAATTTGCCATAGAAAACTGGTAAAGTGTGTAGTTGCATACTAGTGCACATGCACACCTTGATAAGGTGTGCATGGTGCTCATGTGCACAATTGTGCACATGTGCATTTGTGCATTGTCCAAGCAAGAGAGGGGGGAAGGGTTGCACACTCTTTGGAGGTGTGCACTTCTGCATGTGCATGGGTGCACATCTCCGAAGGAGTAAAGTCTGTACTTGCACATATACCACACCTATGCACCTTAGATGGGTGCGCATGTGTGTTGGTGCACTAGTGCACCCTCTAGCACTAAAAATACCCTTTTCTTTAAAAAAATCTCTATTCTGATATCTGGATTTCTCAGTTAAAGGACTAGGGCTTGACTTAGACTCTAGGTGGAGTTCTAAAAAAGACTTAGGCACTAGACTAGGGGTCTGGGAAACAAAAATATTACTAGGGGGTTCTCATTTCTAGGAGAAATGGGGTGTGCATTATGAAACCACAACATTATGCAATTTTTAGGAACATATCCATACTCTTGACAATAGTGACAACTATACCTAGTATTGTAATCCTAGTTATAAGAGTTGTCATTGTGCTTTACCTTTGTCCACTTGTTTGATGACCACTTGGGCTTGGATCTACACTCATATTCTCTATGTCCATACTTCTAATAGTTATAGCAGTATCCTTCAAATTTTTGCGTGCTCACGGTCTTGATTTTGCATTCATGTCCTTGATGTCCTTGCTTGTTGCACTTGTGGCAGTGACCCATGAACTTCTACTTAGGATTTTTATTTGTAGTCTTGCTCCTACAAACATTAGTAGTATGTCCTAATTTTCAACAATTATGACAAGTATGTTTGGACTCCTTAGCTTTTCTCTTTTCTCACTATTTTTAGATGGTTCTCCTTCTTCAATGCTGGTGTATGCTAATCCAGTAGTATCATCGTTGGATCTAGGGGATCTCAAAATTATTTTAAAATACTTGATGGCTTCACTTAGTTTTTTGAAAATTTTAGAAAACTCCTTTTCCCTTCTTAGATCATTACTCAATTGTTCATTCTATAAATTTGGGGTTTTGATCTCAATGTCTTTACCATTCAATTCATGATTGGTTATTATGACTTGATTCATTATTTCCAATTGCATACTAGAAATCCTCTTCACTTCTGATGTCTTTTCTTAGAATCTGTTGGTTAGTATCCTTTTTTCATCTTCAATCATGAGTTTTTCTTCTACAACTTTCTTTTTCTTTTCAATTACCTCACAAAGCAATATGGCTTGTGATTCTTAGTCTATCTTTAGATTTCTAACCTCTTTAGCTAGTGTTGCATTCTTTTCCATCAAATCTTCAACTGCTACATCAAATTCACTTGAGTTCCCTTCTGTAAATACTCTATTAGTGTCAATCTCTTTTTAGTGTGTGTCATTCTCTTCAATAGCTATATCTTTCCTTCTCTTGAGTGAACATTTTAGATCATCTCTTGCTTCATTCAACTAATGTAGGATAGGTTGTATTTTAATCTTCTAGTTTTCAATAGTCTTTCCCAACTTATAGACTTCCATCTCCAAGATCTTTCCTCAAATCTACAAAGCTTTACTTTTGAGAGAGTAAACCTCCGATACCAATTGTTGGAAATACAATCAATAAGAAAAGTAAACTCTGAGACGGGGAAGGGGGTGAATTAACACTTAAAAAATCAACCATAAAATCATTCACTATACATCCATCTCACAATTTGTACATGTAAACTAAAATACCACATTAAGAATATACAACGATAGCATGAAAAAAAATGAACATTCACACATATGACACAAGATATGATTAACTAGAAACCCTTCAATGAGAAGGTAAAACTAGGGTGTAGATGAAACCCACAAATCTTCACTATTGCAGTTCTAAAGTGTATCCAATGAAGGTTACAATGTTTGGTCATGAAACATGATCTACCCTATGAAAGGTTTGCCTTATTAAAAGCTTACAAGATTGTTATATCTTACTCCATTAAAGGATTTCAAAACAATATTAGAAGTGTGCTATGTTAAAGGACTTCAACTTACAATGAAGTAAGCACCATGTTAAAGGATTTACAATAAACTATTAGGACTAATTTTTTATGAGAATTAACTTATTCACATGTTAGAATGTAATAGCAATGATCCTTCAGTTAGTACCCTACTACTAGATAAGAAATCACCTGTTTGCATGTGTCCTTAATCCTTCTTTGATCAAATGTATCTCTTTTTTCCTTTAATTTCTCTCCTCTATTGTCCTCTAACTGATTCTACAATTTATAAACTATGATTACTCTTCCTTAATCATATCTAAATTCTCTATTTGTGCATGCAAACTTCTCTCTTTTCTCATCCATGATGTATTAGGGTTTACCTTCCTTAAAAAGATATTTGTGAGTTAGGGTTAGGTATGAATCAATAATTGTGTTTGACCCATATTGTCACTCAATCCATCCCTTTTCCTGATTGGTCACATGTATTGTATAGGGATTCTTAATTATGATTCATTCTTATCATCTAAGATCACAAAAAAATCCTTAAGTAGACTTCAAAATGGCTTACATAGTAGTTTGTTCCATTACAAACAACTATGTCCAAAAAAAATTTACTTAGCACTTGAAGTCCCTGATGCTCAGCATCAACTATAACTTCAATGTTGTAACTCAACACTTGAGTGATTTGGCATCCATTGATCACTCGACATATGAATCACTTGGCATCATCTATCTGCTCGGCACTTGAGTGACTTGACACTAACTGTTTACTAGGCACTTACTGAGTATCTCACTCGACATGCACCATCTGACATGTTATGCTTGACATGCATTACTTGTTCAGCATGAATTAAGTTCTAACTTGTAAATGACTTAGGTGTATAGACACTCATATGTCAAAACCAATCTAATATCAATAATATAAACAACAAAAAAAGTGAAACTTCATTTGTTCAGGTGGAAAAGTCTTTTCAGAACAACCTGAGATAAGTTGATACTTTGCTAGAATAATTTCATTGTCTTGAGATCTTTCAATTGGAATTGATAAGTAGTTGCATATTTTTTAAACAAAACCCTTCTTTTTTCCTCTATTGGAGTTTATATACCATCAGAGGAAGATATTTTATATGTGTATCATTTCCTATTCACCAATTTTGTATGATCCTAAGAACATTGGAGGGAAATAATTAGAAAATATGTTGATGTACAATGGCCTACAAATCTCCACTAACATATTTGAGTGAACGAAATGTTTCATTTGGTCCCACAAAAATGTAGGAACTAAGGAACCCTAAGTATGAAGAGTCTTATAAAGTAATCAAAAAACATCACAAAGACACATTTTTTAAATGAATGAGGAGTTTTGATATGCAAATTATCCAATAAATCATAGAAAATATGTCTCTATCCAAGCATCGAACCATTGTCTATGGATTAACAGTTTTGGTCACTGTGACACCATAGCCAAAGTCTCTCAGTTGATCCTTGACAGTGAAAACTACATTCCATAAATCTCAACAATAATAGTGGCTCTCCAACCTCTTTGTGAGAATTTTTATGACCAAAAAAAGGCTATCACTATTAGCAAAGGCCAAGGGACCAAATTAGATTCACTACCCAAACATTGGAAGCATGGGGTTGGATTTTTATTTCCTACATATCATGTGAGGGAAGGTATGTGTATCTGAATGCTCACCATTTCAAGTTATTACATTTACAAAGGGGGAAACTTGTTAATATTCCATTCTATCTTTGCCCATCTTTGTGTCACATTAGCCAAAGTGTTCAGGAAGATAAGGGTCATGAATTCAATAGGATTTTCATAAAAAAATTCTACAGGCTAATTTCTAAAGCATGTTTTAATGGTTTAGTGTATTTCAATATTTTCTCAAAATGTATATTAGGACTTATATTTGGATTGACAATGGACTAATTAAGGGGAGGTTAGTTATAACACTTTAGGAGTAAATGGAGGGTCTTAGTTTAAGTCTTTGTTAGTTAAAATAAGTTATAGTTAGACATATTGAAAGACATAAAATAATTGTCATATTGCTATGATAATTCAATTGTGTATCTTTTTCAGTCAAATTTATTGGCATGCAAAAATTTCAAAGATTTTAGCTAGAATATGTCAAACCTACTATGAAAACTAAATTCACACTTATACCTTGGATCAGTGCCCTTTTGTCCTTAGAAATCATGGAGATAGTTATTAAGAAGTTCTTGACTTAATAATGTATGATAATATACAACATACAATAATTGTTAGACATCATACGTGTTCTTTTTCTGGAATTAATTGTTACCTATATTGTAAATTACACCTATGTGTATGCTTTAATTTTCTTGAGCTAATCAAATTTAGAATGACAAATATAATAAACAATGGAAGTATGAGCTTATAAGAAGGTAAAGTAACCAATAAAGGGGTATGGAGAAAAAAAATGCATGAAACCCATAATTAAGTCAATGGTATTGTGGACAATAACTAAACAAACACATGTTAAATCCAAGAACAGGGGAAATGAAATCACATGGGCTTATAGTTAGTGTAGTAACTCAAATTGCTAATACATAGTAGTGAAATTTAAATAAGAAAAAATGCATGAAACTCATAATTAAGCCAATGGTATTGTGGACAATAACTAAACAAACACATGTTAAATCCAAGAATAGGGGAAATGAAATCACATGGGATTATAGTTAGTGTAGTAACTCAAATTGCTAATACATAGTAGTGAAATTTAAATTGGCTGATGATAATAGTTCACTAAAAATTAACCTCCACTAACATGAATATATTGGTGGAAGCTATATCATTTAAAGATTGTGCATAAATTTCCAATATTATGCATGCAATTATAAGGGTACAAAAATATGTTTTAGTATGTCCTATATATGTATGTATGTATGTATGTAACTCATTGACATCATACACTCCTTACTAGCAATCCTTAATATCCTTGGTGGAGCACTTTTAAATATTTCAGGTATTGTACCTACCTTCACACCCAAATGATCACCCAAACTAGCATTATTAAATACACCAAGTATTCTACTTAATTTTTAATTTAGACTTTTATAATTTTGAACTTCATTTCCAGCAATAATAAATTCATATGACTAAAATAGAGAATCTCCAGCTAGAACCCCATTTTTAGGTTGGATTAAATTAGTACCCGGGTTATACATAGAGTGTTTACTAGTGTATAATTTTCTCTTGGAAGAGAAGAGAGTTGTCCAAATTGATGATATATGATTCATATAAATGTGGTACTTTAGTCATGTGATTATCTTGGTGCAAGATTTCTTCCAATTTTATTTCTTTAATTGAAATTTCAAAAAGAGCACAATCTGTACCAATTTGTAGCTTCACTTTGTCATCACTATTTGTTTTAATTATTAAACAACAATATTCTTTGATGGACTAGTTGCAGATTATTAAGTGTATAGATAATTTATTCACCTCTTTAAAATTACAAACTTTTATATCAGGTAAATAAAAATATTCTTGCAAGCTTTTCTATTTCTATTTGTGAGTTCTCAAGTGTTGTTTTGATCATCAAGGATTTCAAATTTTAAAATATTTACCTCAAGAATAGAGAGGGGTTTCATTGACATTTCATCCTTCAAACACTCAAGGTCTCTAGCATTGCCCTAATAATTGTTTTTTTCCAAATATATTTGGTTTTCTTGAAGTTAGACTATTACTTTTTGGACTTACTGTTGGAATGTCTTAATGGGAAGAGTCCTTTTGAGAGCGGGGGTGAATCAGAAGTACTGGCCTTTTAAACAATTTTATACCCTTAATAAAATATAATTGAAATTAACATGCATGCATATAAACATTCAAAAATCATAAGAAATAGCCATGCATTGCCACATAACACTTGAGATTTTGGTGACCCAGAAACCCTCTAGGAATAAGAAGGTAAAACTAGGGTGGGGATGATACCCACAAAATTACTGCAGCAATTGATTTCAACCACTTCTAATGGTTTTCCCTATTAAAGGCCTACATTGTTAAAGGCTACAACACATTGTTAAATGTGACCTTGTTAAAGGATCTCTACACCCTGTTAGGAGTGTTCCTTGTTAGAGGACTTAAGAACATTCAACTCAGAATGTCACCTTGTTTAAGGATTTGCATAAGGCTATTAAACCTACCTAACTCAATAGGATTTCCAAGTTCCTAATACAATTGTGCGAGAGTATTCAGATAATACACCTAATCTAATGCACTCTCTAATGCTAATCTCAAGCTCTTGATCTTCTCTTATATCTCTGATCTTTGCTAGATCTGATTTGTTGATTATGTTCCATGTTCCATTCTGATCAACTAGATGTGTAAATGCCATCCTTTCCACTAAATCTTTGACACCAATGTTTTGAAATAACAAGCACTTCTTTTCCTTCTTCTTTTCGTACTTCTCACTTCTTCGTTCAATAGCATCAAGACTCCCTTATAAAGATTAGTGGTTTGTTATGCATCCTTGGATAAAATGTTCCCACTCAAACCCTTGAAATTCACCATTGGCTACATGCAATCTCCAATTTTCTGATTGGCTGCATGAGGATCACATAGGTGGATGAGAGGATTTGATCTTATCTTCTTATCCTACTATGAATCATGCATAACTATTTTACATCTTTATTTGCAATTGCACAAACTTTCATGTTGATGTTGCATTGCTTGACACATGAAGTAATACTGATGCTCGACACCATCTATTCTAGATTGCTTGGCAGCCACTATGTTTCCTATGTTACTTGGCTCCTATATAATTACTGCATTACTCGGCACCTATAGAATTACTGCGTTACTTGGCACCTATTAGTTTTTTGCATTGCTCGGCTCCTATTGGATCCAGAGTTACTCAGCACATATTGGTCTCATCTATTCGGCACCTACTATAACTTGCTCAACACATACTATCTTTTGGTCTACTCGGCACTATCTATAACTCGGCATATATAGTGAAAATGGTTAAGTGTGTTGACACTTATTTGTCAATCTTATTTATTTGATCAATAATCTCCCTCTTTGACATGAGTGCCAAAAACACTTAACTGATTATTCATGATCCAACCATTATATGTACATTCTTTTCTTACAAAAATTCAAAAAAGATATTGTGAACAACAATATACCTTACGACTCCCCTTGAGTTGATTGTGTCATAAACTATGATGTCTTGTGCTATTTATTCTTTGACCTATTTCTGACCTATTTTTTCCTTCTGATCCTGTTATCTCCTTATTTTACTATATGCATTTCTCCTTCTTTAATATATCTTCCCCTATCTTTAATATATCTCCCCCTTAGAATATTCTCTCCCCCTTTTTGACACTTATGTCACAGGGTCCTAAATGGTAATGCCATGCTTGGCCAAAAATGTTTTATTTACCTCAAGGAGTATTTTGAGAGTTGCATCCTAGTTATTCAATGCAATATCTAATGACTTGTGTTGGATTGCAAGCTCTACTACTAGATCAATAAGTCCTTCATATGTAGAAATATTTGGATCATTCTTCAAGACTGTTTCTGCATACATTTTCTCCTTATGTAATATCTCCAAATGGAGAATGATAGAGGCTTGTATTTGCATCAGCTTTTCTTTAATAGTGGCCTCTTCTGCTGATAATGCAACTAATTCCCTCTGAGTGTGAAGCATTTGAGAAAAATGCTTCTCACTATGTGCAGGATTGGAGGGTAGTTGCATGCTGGAGAGCTTTAATTTGCTCTCAAGGTTCAAAATTTTTGGATTTATTTCTTGTGTGAACCTGGAAAAATTACACAATTTTCTATAAAGGGAAAAGATGTTCCCTAACACAATCTTTACACTATCCAATTTCTTAGTTAGGTCAACCTATCCTAAAATTATGTTATTGGCTATCTTTTGGTTGACCTTGCCTATAAACTTATTTTCTGACCATTCCATGAGTTTTACATTTGTATCATGGTCTTCATTATTCACTTGATCAATTATATCAGATAGTTGCTCAAGGATTGGCCTACTTGAATTTGGAGGTTGTAGGCTAAATGCATCCATGAATATATCTTTGATCTCATTCATTGTCTACTTGTATTTGTAGTCTTTCCTCAATGCCTCTTGCCTCCTTCTCTTATCCAATGCACTATGTATTTCATTCATCTTTTCTTTAGTTAAAGTGCTTGAATCATAATAGGATATTTGGATTTCTTCATCAGTCTTAGGAATGCCATAATGAATGGTCCTAGCTACCCTAGGAGAACTTGAGCTTGGTGTACTGACTTGTAAGGTCAACTTGTCAGTACTTGGTTGTTGAACAAGTTTGGTAGGAGTTCCTATTTTTGGAAATTCAACCAAAGCTTGTATTGTAGACTCCTCCTTATCTTGTGTTTCTTCTTTATCCTCTTCTTATTTCTTATCTTCTTCTTCTTGTATCACTATGGCTGGGGGTGTACTCATTGTCTGTACTATTATACTTGTATCTACCCCTATTGTTGCACTTGGCTCCTGATGAGATTGCATGGAAATTCTTGGTGGTGATAGAGGTGGTATAAATGGAAGTCCAATAATTTGAGTGATTTGAGATGGTTATTGTGGTGAAACCTTGGCTTTTTTGAGTTTATCTACGGACTTTTGGATATCGTCTACACTAACCAATATGGGACTTGTACACAACTATTCTTGAAGAGTTATTTGGTCAAGGATCTTAGTGAGATCCTCTATAGATAGTAGATTGATGTTTTGACATGAGGTGTCAACAACATCCTTAATCTTTATGATTTCTACAAGTGTGATAGTAGAATGAGGAGGGCTAAGAGGTGGAAGTTGTGTGTCTTGCACACTTTGCTACTTATCAGTACCCATGTCTTCATGTTTTCCTTTCTCCTCTTCAATATTTTTCTCTACTTATGTTTTCTCTTCTCTCCTCTTTCTTCTCTCTTCAAGTTCCTCTTCAAGGACATCTTCAATTTTCTTATACAAATTCTTCCATGATCTTGTGGTTTTCTGTACAACTTCTTCAATTTTTTTTTGGAGAATGGAGAATGCCCTATACTTAGGTGTAAACCTAGTGTTATGCCTTTTGATTGTTTTATTTATCTATTCCCTTGTCAAATCAGTATGCTTGCTAAGGTTGATTCTCTCATCTCCTTCTCCATTTTCAAATGGAAATGCCATCTGTCTTCTACAATTTTAGACAATTCCTTTGGCAATTGTCCATCAAGTTCAAGAGGTGTATACTTGAACTGTCCCATTAATGCATAGACCGATTCTTCTATTATATTTTTTTCCTCTTTGGTGAACTTATTGAAATCAATCTTTTTCATTTCACTTAAGTATCCATTCCTAATCTTTTCACATAATGTATCAACTGAAGACTTAGGAGGATGACTTGTCTTTTCAGTCTGGTCTTCTTCATCAGTATCAAGTTGAGCCACATATCTTTCCCTTTTCCTTGGCTCTTCCTATGCCTTCTTGGCTATCTTCTTCTTTCTAGCTTCCTCTTTTACCTTCTGTGTGGGGGCCCTTGTTGTAGCTCTAGTTGTTGGCTTCTTGGATGTTGGCATGGCAGCTTTCTTTGGTTTAGGTTAAGGAGCAGGAGGTGTCTTTGCCTTCCTTTTGATGACTTTGCCTTTGATGGATGCTTCCTTGGATTCTTCTTCCTCGGCACTCTCATCTTTGTCTTCACCTTAGCCTCGTGACAATTCAAGTGGCCTTTTTTTTGGCTCATCCTCCTCTTTCTCATCATCACCTTCTTCTTCTCCTTCACTAATTTCCTCTACTTTGCCTACTGCACTTGTTTCTTCAACACCAAATTTCTTCTTTATCTTCTTCACTAGCGTGTCCTTCTTCTTTACTGTTGTGGTTGTCTTGAGTTCTATAACAACTCTTGATTTGACAATGTCATAAGTTCCAAATGCCTTGGCAGTTTTATTCATTTCTTTTTCAAGTAGTGTTGTGATTGTTGCTGAAGCTTGGTCAACATCAAGCTCATATCCCAATGGTCTAAGCCATCTTGCTCTTGGAAGGACTGCTTGAATATAAGTAAAATCAATGTCAACAAGAAAGCATATGTCATTTACATGCTTTTCTATGAGTGAAACTAGTATCCTCATTCTTTTCTTCATTGCATTCTTGAAATCATCAAATTAGATAGAAATTTGATCATCAAAGCTATCTCCCATTTTTGCAATGAAATCATTTATTTGATCAACAATTGTTTTGTTCGGATTCCAGTCGACTTTTTCCTAATGAAGGGAATTCTTTCATCACATAGAAGAACATAAAAACTAGTACTAACCCAAATTTACATTGTGTTCCTTTGGACTTTCTAATAGCTCCAAGATTTTCATTAATCGATTGCAACATGAGTTCTGCAAGGTCATAGGTGTGGTCTTTCTTTACAAGCTTATATGCCACATCTACTGCTATGTAGGGTACATTGTTCAACCTATTGGATTGATAAAACTTATGTGATATGATCCTTATAGAAAAGTCTAGAAGAGGATCAGTTATGGTATCTATGGTCATGCCTCTGTTATTCCACTTTGCTCCTATGTTCTTCTCAATTGTTTCCTTTTTGTCACTTCTCAATGTCTTTGGCTGATCTAGGGTTGGAAAACATGTGACCCTATGAACCATTTTCTTGGTAATCTTGACGTGTCCTTTCTCTATCCAGAATGATCCATCATGGATTTTGCTAGGTATTATGCATATCCACTCAGTTTTGAATATGATTGGAAAAACTAGGGCTTTGGTTAAACCCTTCTTTTCTATGATTGAAAATTCATCCTTCAATATACCATTCTCACAGAGTTTGTCAAAGGCATTAAAGATTTTGATGCAAGAGCATCTAGAGCTATAAGGGTAGTCCTATGTCACCCAAAAAAATGTACTTAGACTTAGTTTCTATTTCATGTGTTTTCATTTTTGGACACCCATTTGGGTCAAATAAAGGTTTCAACTCTCACAGTTCCACTATTGGTGTGCTAGAAAATCTTTAAAAAATAGGAGTATGTAATTGGTACATCATTTCAGTAAACTAGAAGGTGTGAATTTTCCAGATGAATTTAATTGTGATTTAGAGCATTCCAAAAAAAGAATCAAGTCAAAAGACCCCACGGTTTGAAAGTTATTGCAGTTTTTCGAGTTTTGGAGACCTCCTAAGAATGCTTCAAATTTAGGTTAGGGGCATTAAATGACCTCAAAAAGGGCTAAAAAATGGGGGATAGGAAAATCTGATCCATAGGGCTATAGATAACTTCAAGAGCTTTCCAAAAATGTAAACGGTTCGTCAATCAAAGCTACGGTTCTAAAGTTATGCCTCCCGAAAGTTCGATTACCGTTTCTGGATTCTTCTCGATTTGCGTCGACTTCTAACGTAGCTTCTGAAACCTTCTATTTGGTCAGTGGATGCCTACTAGCACTTTCTAAAATTTATTCCTAGTTCTTAACCCTCCAGGGTCTATTTAAGGAGATTCCTGGCATTGTAAAAGGCAGTTCAGAGTGGAGTTTGAGAGGAGGTACTGAAAAGAGAAATTATCTCCACATTTATGCTATTGTAAGCCCTTAGGGCATGTTTTGAAGTTTATTTTCTCTGTACTGAATTTACTAGCTTATTTTTCAGTTAATAAAATTTCCCTTTTCTGTTGTGTCCATTCTATTCTTGGGTTGTGTCCCCATCAAGTGGTATCAGAGCTGGTTTTCCTGAGTGTGTAGACAAAGCGCCGACTGTGAGGTAGTTTGCACCAGGACTCTGTGGTTGTGGGTTTGAGTTAAGAAGATGCCTCCACAAAGAGAGCATGGTGGAAGGGCCAAAGCTATTAATCCTGAGGAGGTTAGAGCCCTTCAAAGGCAGGTACAAGCATTGTAGGAGGAGCTCTGTAGAGGAGCAACTGTGGTCGCAGGTGATGAAAGTGAAGATGACAACGAAGAAGATGAAATGGGACTAGAAGGGGAATTTGATGGGGAAGTTCTAAATCATGCAGAGGAAAGGCTTTTTAGGGCCATTACTAAGTTTGGGAAAAGACCTACAATTGAAGTGGGTGTATTTTCAGGAAATCTAAAATGAGATGAGTTGATCGATTGGATCAATGAACTAGAAGAATACTTTGAGTATGAGGATATCAGGGACCTAGATAGGGTTAAGTTTGCAAAGGCCATGCCAAAATCTAGTGGCAAGAGGTCCAATTGGAAAGAAATAGAAGAGGAAAGGAGAAGATCACAAGATGGGATCGCATGGTAGACAAATTGAAGAAGCAGTTCATTCCTGTGGACTACGAGCTTGATTTGTTTAAGAATATGCATGGGTTAAAGCAAGCAAGAAGATCAATCCAAGAATATACAGAGGAATTTTATCAACTCTTGATTAGAGCAGGGCATGCAGAAGCAAATAAGGAGAAGGTTGCTCGTTATATCAGTGGGTTGCGACCTAGCATCCAGGAGGAATTAAGTCTGGTAAGAATGACCAACATTGAAGAGGCATACCAGTTTGCCCTACGAGTTGAAGAGAAGCTGAATAAAAGGTTTGAAGGAAGACAAAGAGGGTGCAGTCAAGGAGGAAGGGGAAGTGGTAGATCATCTAGAGGCCGCAATGAAAGCCAAAAGAAAAATGAAGATGTGGGTACTAGCAGGAACCAGAGGAATGAGGGTTTCAACTGCTCCCATGATCAAGACTTTGGAAATCAGAGAGGAAGAGGTAGAGGACATGGACAAGGAAGAGGAGGCTTCTGTGGTACCTATTTCCATTGCAATGAAGAAGGTCATCGTGCCTTTGAATGCCCTCAATGACAAGGAAGGAGAGATAAGAGAGCTGAGGGCCAAGCTAGGGTTGCTCACATGGATGAGGATGCACAATCATCACATTCAGAGGATGCAGAAAGAGGATAGACCTTGGTAAATGAAAGAGTCCTACTAAGTGGTGAGATTGAACCAGGACAACGGAGGAGTTTGTTTCATACCAGATGCAAGTGTGAGGATAACTGTTGTGACATGATCATTGATGGTGGTAGCACTGATAACTTGGTATCATAAGAGATGGTCTCTAAGCTAAAGCTCAAGAGGGAGAAACATCCCCAACCCTATCAGATTGCTTGCATAAAAGATGATCATAAGGTCCTGGTAAGTGAACAATGTTTAGTGAAATTCAAAATTGGGCGTTACCATGATGAAGTTCTTTGTGATGTTATTCCGATGGATGTTTGCCATCTATTGTTGGGTAGACCATGGCAGTTTGATAGACATGCAATACATGATGGGCATGCAAACACATACTCTCTGACAAAGGATGGAGTTCGCCACAAATTTAAGCCCATAAAAAAGGAAGGTGAAAAGGTATGTAGCAGTGCTAGGATTTTTCTTGTTGATAGAAGGATGTTTTTAGATGGCATGAAACATCAGCATATGTGCTATGCTTTGATTCCTAGGAAAAATAAAGAAGGTAGTAGTGAAATACCACTTGAAGTTTCAGATTTACTAGAGGAATTTGGAGATATTATCTCTGATAATGTTCCAAATGGATTGCCACAGTAAGGCAAATCAGTCATCAGATAGATCTGATTCCAGGAGCTAGTTTTCCTAACAAGGCTGCTCATAGGATGACTCCTGCTGAAACAGAGGAGCTAAATAGATAGGTTTAGGAGCTTTTGAGGAAGGGCTTGATTCGAGAGAGCTTGAGTCCATGTGCAGTACCTACAGTACTCGCACCAAAGAAGGATGGAGAGTAGAGGATGTGTACAGATTCTTGAGCTATAAATAAGATAACCATCAAGTACCAGTTTCCTTTGCCAAGGATGGATGATCTTATGGACTGCTTGAGTGGAGCTCAGTACTTCACAAAGATGGATCTGAAGAGTGGTTATCACCATATATGAATTCGAGAAGGAGATGAGTGGAAAACAGCCTTCAAGACCAAGGAGGGTCTTTATAAGTGGTTAGTCATGCCCTTTGGATTGACGAACGCCCCAAGCACCTTCATGCGGCTCATGAATGAGGTACGTAAGAAGTTCTTGGGAAAATTTGTTATAGTCTATTTGGATGATATTTTAATTTTCAGCAAGACTTTGGAAGAACATTTACTGCATATTCGTAGTGTCCTTGAAAGGCTAAGGGAAGAGAAACCGTTAATTAATTTGAAGAAGTGTATCTTTGCAAAAAGGGAGTTAGTCTATTTGGGGTTTGTTATATCACTTGAAGGTCTCAAAATGGATCCAGAGAAGGTAAAAGCCATCTTGGAATGGCCTACTCCAAGGTCTGCTACTGAGGGAAGATCATTTCATGGTCTGGTTAGTTTTTACAGGAAGTTTATTAAGAATTTCAGTGGCATATGTGCACCCCTAACTGATACAATAAGAGGGGATAGAAAAGAGTTCAAATGGACTGCAGTAGCTAGGAGAAGCTTTGAATTGTTGAAGAAGAAGGTGACAGAATAGCCTATGTTGGCACTTCCAAATTTTAGAAAGGTTTTCCAAGTGGATTGTAATGCCAGTGGCAGTACTATTGGGGTTGTATTAAGCCAAGAAGGTAAGCCTATTGCATATTTTAGTGAAAAATTGAATGATGCAAAGAAGAAGTATTCTGTTTATGATCAAGAGTTCTATGCAATAGTTCAGGCCTTAAAGAAATGGAAGCATTATTTATTGCTAAAGGAATTTTTTGTATATTGATCATCAGGCATTACAGTACCTAAATAGCCAAGGTAAATTGAATCAGAGGCATATGGAGTGGGTAGAGTTCTTGCAAAGCTATAAATTTGTGTTGAAGCATAGAAGTGGAAAATCTAACAGGGTTGTAGATGCACTAAGTAGGAGACAGTTGTTGCTTATTGTAATGCAGGTTGAAGTAGTTGGGTTTGATGAACTCAAGAAATTGTACCCTGAAGATCCTGATTTTGCTAAAGCATGGAAAGCTTGTAAAGAACCTATTGTTGTAGATAGAACCAAGTGGTTAGACTATTTGATTTAGGATGGCATGTTGTTCAAGGGTAGTCAATTGTGCATTCCAAGGAGTTCCATGAGGGAAAATTTGATTAAGGAGAAACACAGTGGAGTGATGGCGGGCCATTTTGGTCGAGATAAGACCATTTCCATTCTTAGAGAACATTATTTTTGGCCTCAAATTTCACAAGATGTGAAGAAGTTTGTACAGAGTTGCCAGGTTTGTCAAGTTTCCAAGGGGTTTAGTCACAATACTGGCCTATATCAGCCATTGCCTATTCCATCAAGGCCATGGGAGGACATAAGTATGGATTTCGTTCTTGGATTGCCAAGGACACAAAGGGGTAATGACTCAGTATTCGTGGTGGTTGATAGGTTCTCCAAAATGGCACATTTCATTCCATGCCACAAAACTCATGATGCTGGCCATATTGCAGACTTGTTCTTCAGAGAGGTGGTGAGACTACATGGTCTCCCAAGGAGTATAGTTTCTAATAGATATACTAAATTTGTGGGGTATTTCTAGAGGACATTGTAGAAAAAGTTGAGAACAGACCTAAAATTCAGTTCCACGCATCACCCGCAGACTGACGACCAAACAGAAGTGGTAAATAGAAGTCTGGGCAATTTGCTGAGATGTTTAGTTGGGGATAAGCCCAAGGGATGGGATTTGATTCTACCATAGGCAGAGTTTTCTTACAATAACTCTATAAATAGGAGTACTAGAAAATCACCATTCCAAATTGTATATGGGAATAGCCCAAGGACTGCACCAGAATTGAGGAAGATAGAGCAAGGAGAGAGGACAAGTGCTGAAGCAGAAGAATTTGTTGAGCATATCAAGTGTCTACATGAGGAGGTTTAGGCACACATTACCAAGATGAATCAAGAGTATAAAGTTAGGGCTGATCAAAGGAGAAGACATAAGGAATTCCAAGTACGAGATTTAGTCATGGTGCACTTGAGAAAAGAAAGATTTCCAGCTGGTACTTACAATAAGCTGAAAATGAAGAAATTTGGCCCTTGCAAAATTTTGAAGAAACATGACTCGGGAAATCCATATGAGGTGGAGCTGCCAGATGGTATTCACATTTCTCCCATTTTCAACATTGTAGATTTAACAGAGTATCATGATGATGGTGCAGATGAGGGGCTGGTGTTAGAGCCATGTCCAATTCCTGCTTCCAAGAAGGAGGAGATAGAAGACATTCTAGATCATCGTGTGGGTAGGAGTACCAGAAATAGGCAGTATGAAGAGTATTTGGTCAAATGGAAAGGACGACCAATCAAGGACTCAACTTGGATTTCAGCAGCTGAGGTTTCCCATTTGGGATTTAATCTACCATTCATAAAGTGACAGGGTTACTTTTCAATCTACACTGGGTGTCTAATGCAGGAGCATCCAGAGGTATAAGGGCAGTCCTGTGTCACCCAAAAAAATGTAATTAGACTTAGTTTCTGTTTCATGTTTTTTCATTTTTGGACACCCATTTTGGTCAAATAAAGGTTCCAACTCTCACAGTTCCACTATCAGTGTGCTAGAAAATCTTGAAAAAATAGGAGTATGTAATTGTGTCATCATTTTAATAAACTAGAAGGTGTGAATTTTCCATACGAATTTAATTGTGATTTAGAGCATTCCAGAAAAAGAATCAGGTCAAAAGACCCCACAGTTTGAAAGTTATTGCAATTTTTCGAGTTTTAGAGACCTCCTAAGAATGCTTCAAATTTAGGTTAGGGGCATTAAATGACCTTGAAAAGGGCCAAAAAAATGAGGGACAAGAAAATCTGGTCCATAGGGCTATAGAGCACTTTGAGAGCTTTCCAAAAATGTAAATGGTTCATCAATCAAAGCTACGATTCAAAAGTTATGCCTCCCGAAAGTTCGGTTACCATTTCTGGATTCTTCTAGATTTGCACCGACTTCTAATGCAGCTTCTAGAACCTTCTGTTTGGTCGATGGATGCCTACTAGCACTTTCTAGAATGTATTCCTAGTCCTTAACCCTCTGGGGTCTATTTAAGGAGATTTATGGCATTGTAAAAGGCAGTTCGGAGTGGAGTTTGAGAGGAGGTACTGAAAGGAGAAATTATCTCCACATTTATGCTATTGTAAGCCCTTAGGGCATGTTTTGAAGTTTATTTTCTCTGTACTGAATGTACTAGCTTATTTTTTAGTTAATACAATTTCCCTTTTATGTTGTGTCCATTCTGTTCTTGGGTTGTGTCCCAACCAGATTTCCAAATCTCCTACGGCTCCTATTTTGTAGTTATAACACTTTTGCACATCTTGAACCATAACAACTTTTTTAGGAATGGCGGATAGGGCACTAGCAGGATATTTTTTATATGCAACTTTTGGGATTGGCCTAAATTTGGGTTTCTTAACCTCGTTGCTAACAAGTTGAATCTCATGGCTCTCTTTTCCTTTGGTGGACTTTGAACTAGATGTCATCTTTAACCAAACTAGGGTTTGATGTTTAAAATAAACTTCTCAAACTATACAACTCAGAACCTGAAGGAAATACCTGGTTAAATGCTTAAATCACTTGGGTAGATGTTGAATCGTTGCAAATTATTGGTTGATTTCTTGAAAATCGCTCAGTTGCGCTCCTGGTAATCGCTCTTCATTTGAATGGCTCAAAATGAAAGTATTTTCACCTTTAAGCATCTCAAAAAACCTTGTAATTAGTGCAATTTTGTACCTTTACCTATCACTCGGTTTCCAAAGGTTTTTCAACACGGCATCCACTCGACAACTATTCTCACTCGACATCTACTAACTTTGTTAATAACTCAGCCACCACTGTAGTTTTTACTCAACTTCCACTTGACTAATTAACTTGGCTTCCAAAGCAATTTTACTCGGCAACCAAAGACAACTTGGCATCATCATTCAAGTTTTGTCTTAGCATCTTATCTCATGCAAATTTATACTTTCCAGTGCTTCATCACGGTTTAGGGCTGATTTATGATACTTCCTTATATGTATCAGCCCCATAGGCTCATCTTGTGATTAGTTGGATGAGATATGATCACTTGACCTCTTGGGTGAAATGACCCTTCCATTGGATGTACTTGGTCCATCCTTTTTCTACCATGTCTTCTTTACATCTGTTCTGATGTGTGTCTCCTCATCAACTTTTTCTTTGCCCTTATTTACTTCAGTCTTGGGTGCCTTGGCCTTTGTTGGACAATTCCTGCTAACATGTCTTGTTTTCAAGCAACTGAAGAAAGTAGTTTGGTTCAACCATCTTTTACAGTTCCCCTTAAAGTGTGTTCTTATGCAGTTATGGGGTATATGTCCATACTCTTGACAATAGTGATAGCTTTGCCTTGTATTGTAGTCCCAATTGTAGTGGTGGACATAGTTGTCCCTCCTTACATGCTAATTTGGTGTCCACATAGGCTTTGATCTGAATTCAAAGGCTCTATGTCCATACTTTTTGCAATTGTGGCAATGTCCATCAAATCTTTGTGTCCTTGTGACTCTAGACCTACAATCTTGTGTCATGTGTCCTTGCTTATTACACTTGTGACAATAACCCTTGCTTTTGGGTGTATTTGGCTAATTGATCCTTCTACTCCTACAAACATTACCAGTATGCCCCTTTTTATTATACTAATGACAAGTGGGTTTAGAATCCTTACCTTTGTCACTTCTTTCCTCAACACTCTTTGATGATTCCCCATCTTCATAAACATTAAACAATCATAAGAAATAAACATGCATCACCACATAACACTTGAGATTTTGGTGACCTAAAAAACCTTCAAGAATAAGAAGGTAAAACTGGGGTGGGAATGATACCCACAACATTACTACAGCAATTAATTTCAACCACTTCTGGTGGTTTTCCCTGTTAAAGGCCTTCCCTATTAAAGGCTACAACTCACTGTTAAATGTTACCCTATTAAAGGATTTCTACACCCTATTAGGAGTGTACCTTGTTAGAGGACTTAAGAACATTCAACTCAGAATGTCACCCTATTAAAGGATTTGCATAAGGCTGTTAAACCTACCTAACTCAATAGGATTTCCAAGTTCCTAATACAATTGTGAGAGAGTATTTAGATAATACACCTGATCTAATGCACTCTCTAATGCTAATCTCAGGCTCTTGATCTGCTCTTCTATCTCTGATCTCTGCTAGATCTAATTTGTTGATTATGTTCCATGTTCTATTCTGATCAACTACATGTGTAAATGTCATCCTTTCCACTAAATCTTTGACACCAATGTTCTGCAATAACAAGCTCTACTTTTCCTTCTTCTTTTTGTACTTCTCACTTCTTTTTTCAATGGTGTCAAGACTCACTTATAAAGATTAGTGGTTTTTTATGCATCCTTGGATAAAATGTTCTTGCTCAAACCTTGAAATTCGCCCATTGGCTGCATGCAATCTCCAATTTTCTAATTGGCTACATGAGGATTGCATAGATGGATGAGAGGATTTTATCTTGTCTTTTTATCCTGCTATGAGTCATGCATAACCATTTTACATCTTTGTTTTTGATTGCACAAACTTTCATGTTGATGCTATATTGCTTGGCACATGAAGTAATACCGATGCTCGACACCATCTATTTTGGATTGTTTGGCATCAACTATGTTTCCCATGTTTCTCAACTCCTATAGAATTACTACGTTACTCGACACCTATAGAATTACTGGGTTACTCGGCACCTATTAGTTTTTTCCATTGCTCGGCTCCTGCTGGATCCTGAGTTACTTGTCACATATTGGTCTCATATGCTTGACACCTACTGTAACTTGCTCAGCACATACTATCTTCTAGTCTACTCGGCACTATCTATAACTCAGCATGTATAGTTAAAATGGTTAAGTGTGTTGACACTCATTTGTCAATCTTATTTATTTGATCAACACTTACTTTTTAATCAATTATTGAGTAGTTTCTAGAGACATAATTAGGTGATGTTTCTGGGCATTCTTCATTATCAAGCTCTGATTGTTTTTGAGAGTGTAGGACATTGTTTTCACATTCTTGTAGATCTTATAACTTATGAAATTTGTCATGAAAACTTCTCAAATAAAGCATGGACACATGATCATCCTCCATGCTTATATTATTCTTTATCACCTAAGAAATGCTCTCCTTGTAACAATCCCACAAATCATGAAACATCTTGTCATCTCCCTAATGAATTGTGGTGATAGTGGGATTGATATTAACTCTTCTTCTAATATGTGCCTGATTTATGATGATATTTTGGTTAAGGATCAAACTTCAACTTCTTTCTATTTCATTACTTGCCCCTTTAAAGATAAAAATTTAATGAACTATGATTTGTTTAGATGCCATCATTACTGAAAAGATAGTAATATTTTATTATTATTGATTATATACAAGATACCACTAGTACTTCTATGCTTATATTTCATATAATTTTATAGCCCAAATATTTTCTTATGATGAAAGTCCACTCCTAACAATATGAACCCAAAACAAAACAACGTGACAATTGCTAGATTTTTGTCTCAATTAAAAAGAAATGGTGAGGGAAAATGTTATTATCCTTGTGAAAAATGAAAGGGTTTAGAGAATCAAAGAATTATAATCACATCAGCTCAGAGAAATTGTAGGCAACATGATCACATTGAAGGGGGAAAGTATTATCATCCTTTGTTGAATGTTGATTTCGAACTAGTGGAACATGGAGGTGTGAGCATCAAAGAAGAAGGTAATACTCCCATGGAAGAAGATGATTCTAATTTACAAAACACAATTGAAGATGTTAGTATTGGTGCAACTCATAATGTGAAAGAGAACAAGATTGAAGAAGATTTTATTAGTACAATTGATGAAGATGATGAAGACAATGATAGTCGTGCATCTAATGGGGATGATGAGCAAAACCTTGATATACCTATAATTTAAAAGTCACACCATATCTTATACCAAGGCTCCCAAACAACACTTATCTCCACTATATTTTTGTTGGTAAACTTCAAGGTTATGAATGGTATATCCAATGTATCAATCTCATGTATGCTAAGGTACACTATCATTTTTGTCATCTCCTATGTTAGTGTACCATTAATATTATTTATATTAATAACAATTTTTTTTAGAGGTTGATAGGTGAGTGTTTATTACCACCATCAAACATTCTACCTCACTCTTATCAAGAATTATCAGTCATTACAAAAGATATTGTAATGGAGTATCAAACAATACATGCATGTCCCAATGATCATATTATATATCATAAATAACATGAATTTGCAACAGAATATCCTGATTGTCAAATTAGTAGATACCAATCAGATCATATAACTAAAAAGATGCCTCAAAAGGTTCTTCGATACATTCTCATTATTCCACGTCTACAACGATTATTTATGTGTACTAGCTTGGCTCAATTTATGGATTACCATGCACACAATAAAAGTCAAGATGACATTATACAAATTTTTGCAGATGGTTATGGATTTATGTACATAGAAGATAGGTGGTTAGTATTTAAAGAAAAATGCCATTATTTGAATCTTTCATTGGCAGCAGATGGTGTCAATCCATTTGGAGAGATCAAATATGTTTATCTAGCCTATTTTTTTATTAACAACAACTTTCCTCCTTGGATGAGGACATAATGTTGGCAATGATTGTACCAAGTATTTTTCCATTTAATAGTCATCTAAATTAATTTACAAACATAGTATCGAAATGGTTGTAATAATTATGTTTTGTTTATGTTCATTCTATTGGGACTCAAAATTGCATGGTCGATTTTTAGTCAAATGAAATTTTTTGAGAAATCAAGCCCTATAAAAGCTTTTAAATGCATTTATACCCTACTATACTTTTCAGCCCCAAGAGGTGTTTAATGCTTCTAGCACCATGCATTTAGTGTGTCTATGTGTTCCATGAAGTTAAATTGTCATTTTGAGTCATTCCGTGAAGTCTTATTTTGAGCAATTGTCATTTCTGCATTTTCACCTAAGTGTTAAACAGTGATAGGAGGATGTGTTTGTCATTAAATATCTTGCACCTAGAAATGTTTCATGACTCACCACTTTGGGAGTGTTTAGTGTCCATACCAAAGAATTTATGTTTCAAATTTTGAGTCATTTTGAGTCAGTTTGACTAGGTTTTGAATCCCTCAAAGTTGGTCATTAAATGTTGTCATGCTAATGCAATGTGTTCTAAATTCTAGAAGGCCCTATTTGACATGTTATAATTTTGACCTAGTTGACCAAAATGATGAAATTCCTTTTGTGTTACATTTTAGAGGTCAAAGACTTGTTATGTTTCAATTTTGAGCTCATGGCGAATCCATTTGATGAGTGATGAGTTTTCAAATGCGATTCCAAATGCAATTTCTAACTTTTTATTGGTGTCAAGAAGTGCAGATTTGTCGGAACCCCTGTTTCTGATGTCATAAATCCTAATCCATGATAGATGAGGTCAAATGGATTGTACCACTATGTTTTATATTAAAAATACTCGGAGTCCATTCCATTTGCAAAAAATGTTCTATGTCAGTGTTTCTAGTCTGTAAATTTTAAGTAGCCCACTTTGACCTCACACCATTTGCGCCCAATAGTTCTTCATGAGCCCAAATTGCAGATTTATAGTCTCCTCATGATAGAGAATCAACACCCCAATTTTTGTGCCCCCAAGTGTCAATTTACATAGTTTTTGAAGCCAATTCCAAAACTAATTTATTGTTTTCTGACATGTTTTCTTGCAAGCAATTTTGAGAAGGAAACTTTCATAGTCAATATCTTTTGCCTAAGAATTCGTCATGAGAAAAGATTAAATAGAATGAAAATATGTGGAACAAAGAATCAGTGTGTCTAATTTTAGAGCCTTGTCAATTGTTTAGGTCAGTTTTTAAAGCCAGTCAAGGGACCTCCTTGCACAAAGTCGACAATTTGAAATAAAATGATAAAATGAGTTTTAAATAATAGATCAGTGGTCAAACTTGTTCTAAATTAGTGCTAGAGGGTGATTGGATTAGTTTGGCAGTTCAGTTGCTTGAAAAAGAAAAGAAAATTAGCCGGACCCACTTTGGGGCCCGACTAATCTACATCAGATTGCAAAGTAATACTTGTGGAATAAAGTTGATAAGACATAATGTTGATAATTAACAAGAGGCTAGAGAAGAAGTGAAAGGTCAAATAATTATGGAGAATAATATTTCAAAGGACGATAGCAAGTTCAAAAGCATTATCATTAAGTACCATAAATAATACCAATTTTTCAAGGTGAGAGCATTATGGAAAAATATATTTTGCAAAACCATATGGCATGTATGCAATCACTGTGAAGTTTGGAGCCAGCTATATTTGAAACTATTGTGTGAAGCCATTTTGGATGAGTGATAACTTTTTCATGTGGATTCTTCATTATTGAAGACAAGAGAGGGATTGATTTAGCATACGTGCCATGAATTTGAAAGAAGAGACCAATAGTAAGCCTATCATGGGTGTTATCTTTGAGCCTTTTGCTAAAAGTTTTGTTCAAGTTTTTGAAAACTATAGTCAATCCTTTGCACACCAAATGTTTGACGATGCATGTGAGGCCTTTTTGAATGAACAAATTAACATTGAATATAAAGTTTCATATATTCATGCTCTATTTGCCTATTTTGACCGAGACAACATCGATCTACCAAGATTTTTAAAATGTTTCTTAGAGTCCCTATAGCCACTTCAATTGCCACATCATTTTTGAAGCATCAAGATGCTTTCATGTTGAAGGAGTGCTTAAAGAATCTAGAAGTAAGTGCAAGAAACTACAATCAAAGAATACATAAAGAAGAAATGCACAATAGTATATTTGGAGGTAGGTGTTCTAAAAGGTCTACCTAATCTCCCAAAGGAAGTTTTTAATAACTTGACCCCTTGTAAAAAAGTTATGTGAACATCTTGCTATAGTAGTTGAAACAGAATAAGAGGAAGCAAGTTTTTCAAATTAAGTTCTCAAAGAGATTAAGTGTTATGGATTCAACTAGGCAACTGCTATACAAACTTAGGGAAGACATGGATGCCATAGAAAACACCAAAGTCAACACAACTCAAGCCAATAGTGACAGCAACACAAGGCAACTTGAGAGGAAGGAGTTTGGCTCAGTCAAAGCTTCTAAAAACTGCAAGTAATAGCCCACATAGTCAAAGAGAATGAGATTTATGAATTTTTAAATGCAGAATCAATGAAGAAGATGCCCAAGATGTAAGAAATGAAGAAAGGAAGTGGCAGCAAACATAAAGGAGAGATAAATCATTTAAAACATAGAAAAGTTTCCAATTACCCAAGGAAATAATGCAATGTTTAAGTTTGAAGGTGTACTCAAAGCCAGAAAGCTACCAAGCAGTAGTAGATAGGGGAGCATAAGGTTGCAAGAATCCCATGCATTCAGAGATGAAGTTTTGTTTTGTAAAAGAGTAGCACACACAATTAAGAGAAGCAACAAAATAGAGGCCCACGTTGGAGTTTAAAAAGTTGTAGATAACAGCCCATGTGAGCTAATCAAAAGGAGTCCAAGGTGCTAGTAAAGAGAAGAAAATCTCATGCATAGCTGGACAAGTAAAGAAGTCATCATGCCATGAAGTTTGAAGCCAAGGCACGTAGTGCAAATGTTAGCAAGGCATGTGAATAAAATGAAGAGCTTACATAAGGGTCAAGCAAACTAGCGTTAAGGAGGAACCCATGCACCAAG
Source organism: Cupressus sempervirens (assembly GCA_028749045.1). NCBI lineage: Eukaryota > Viridiplantae > Streptophyta > Pinopsida > Cupressales > Cupressaceae > Cupressus > Cupressus sempervirens. The sequence continues at coordinate 560,825,855 of CM053790.1, forward strand.
AAGAAGAAGCAACATTTTAAGACAATCAACGTGCAGAGTATGTTGTAAAATGAAAGAAGAAACCCCGGTGATGAACAAAATTCATGCCAAGACTGAGTATATAAAACAAAAACCAGAGAGACCAAGAAAGAATCCGGAGAAAAGGAAAGAATGATGCCTTGTTACAGGGGAGTTTGAGAACCCGTGCACCTTTAGGCTTTACTCAGTACAACCCATATTGATCATTGGACCTGTGAAAGAGAGCTTCAACATGCTCACGAAAATCTCAAAGGTGAGAAGTTTTCATGTTAACATGGGATGGCATCAAAACTGGTTTATCCCACATTCTTTATGGGAGGCCCTTTTTCATTGTTTAAATAATACTGTACACAAGATGCCTAACATCTAATGACATGTGCATTTTGTAAAGGCAAGGTTTTATTGCATTGGGCCCTTGTAGACAACTTGAACATGAAGGAAAGTTGGTGTGTTGTCTATGCTTGATTTTGAATGAGTATGCACAGGTGCTGATGTGGCAATGTGGCACCAGATGATGACACGTCCAAATTAGAGGTCTAGCGCATGCCCACAAAATAGAGTTGCCTAATCATTAAGCTAAGCAAGGATGTGAGCTACCTCCACATGGCATCCATCAGGAAAATCATGAAGTGAGGTGTCGCCAAGAATCTAGATGCATCCAGAAGTTGACATGTGGCGAGATCGAGTGATGGGCACATGCCTACAAAACTTAAGGACTCGCCTAATAAGGAATGCAGGATTGTAGGAGAGTGTCACATGGTAGTGGGTCTTGGTAGCACTGATGTGGTAGATGCATGTTCAAGATGAATAGTGGAGTGCCATGTGGTGATAATGTGGCACATAATATGACATAGCAGATGATGCAACAATCGAACAGCCAATCAGACACTACCACGTGGCAAAAGGGTCAAAGGAAGGTTGACTCAGATGGCACATTGGAGATAAAAATAAAATATTTTTAAAAAAAAATTTCAAAAATTATGCATGTTCAGGTATTTTAAATTTAATAGGATTGTATTCTAAAGTTCAGACCTTAGAATATTTTAAATTTTTGAATTTCAAGTGTAGACCTAAGTTTTATAGCAAGGGGTATTTTTCAAATTGAGATTTTGGAGGTTTCTAGTAGGCAAATATAGTGATGTTATATATCACTGAAACTGGGAGAAACTGAGTTTTTCGAATATGAAGTTGGTTTTTGCACAAAATGCCACTGGCACATGCTACATGATTTTTTCTCTCTCAAATTAATTTACATGTTTTGTCAAGTGTTTTGAGTCACCAATTGTAGATTTTAGTGGAAAAACACCTTAAACACATCCAATGACCCTTGTATCTGATCAGTTTGAGTTTTTCTGGTGTTTTGGCTTCAATTTGATCAATTGCCACATATCTGGGTTTAGTTAGTAGATCTATGTCTTTTGCTGAGATACTTTGCATTTGGAAAGGCAAAACAAAAAGGATATGATTAGCAGTTGAGGAGAGAAGGTAGAGAGATTATTTTTAGCTTCTTGAGGGAGAATTATGAAGGGACACTTGTCAGTTGCATAAGGAATTGCTTCCTTTCTATTTATTCTTTCTTCTTCTCTTTTGTAAGGGTTGGAAAATATTGGAAAGTTTCTTTGGAATGAATAAATTTATTAGAATTGGCCCTAGAATTAATGAAGTTTGAATGGCAGATCTAGGATGTGATGGTTCCAAACCATGAATCTTTTGCTTTAGCTATGACACAACCTTCCCATCCCATCAGTTTCTCATTCCTACCATTTTCTCTCTTGTATGACAGAATTTGGTCATTGTATGGTCTAGTTTATTAGGTTCTTTATGAGTTAATTTCATGTATTTTTATGAAATTTCATGTATTTTTATGTATTATTTCAAGGAAATTAATACAGAGAATAACAAATGTTGAGTTTCAATTTAAATCTTGTCTCCTTTTTCAGTGAGTTGTGATGTTTTATGATATTTGAACAAATAGCCTAGATCATAGTTGTAGTCCCTTAGGGCTATATGTTGCTTCATTGTCGCTTGTAATTCAAGGAATTATGTAAATGCTTCAGGGAAATCAACATGGTTGTAGGTTTATTGAGGAGGATACCAAGTAAGAATGAGATTTAGACTGAACATTGATATCCAATTTATAAGGTAAATGGATAGATCTGGAGTCTTGGCATAAGATATGTGTTCTAGATATCCAAAATGCATGAGGGAGATTTGTGAATTGCTCAATGGAGGAGGTATTGATTTGTTACAAGATCATAATTTTGTTGTTCATACTTGGTTTTCATCCACTTTCCCCACCCATATAAAATCAAATCAAAACTCAAATCATATTTACATTTTATGTCGAAGAGCTAGAATAGTCTAACCCTCACTCAGCTTATGAATTTCCTAGATTCATAATTTGCTACCGTAGATCTATGTCATTACATGAGTTATTAGGAGATATAGGGGGTTGTTATCTGCTTTGTTAGATTCAAGAATATGTTTTTGCATTGGTACCATATTATTTGAATATGAGGTCCACACACCTAGGTTTTGCAAAACCTGAAGTAGAAGAAGGGTCAAGACTTATAGTTGGCCCAGTGTCTAAAAGGATATATCAAAAATGGGAGTTAGATGCCCCTAGATGTGTCTTATTTTAATTGGGGTAATTAGTAACTGGTAACATTTTCAAACACCAACATATTGGTGACTCTACAGGGGAATGTATTGAATCTGTGGTATACAAAAACCTTGAGAATTTAAAGAATATTCAATACATCAAAATTTTTTTGCTAAAGTAGCATGGTTTCTAGGTGTTTTCCATATCCTTTCTCAATTTCATGTTCCCCAATCAAGTTTTATCCATCTACAATAGTGACTTTGAGGTTGAATGTAAACTGTATTGCTAAAAGCCCTTCATCTTTAGTCAATTCAGCTAGTTATTGTTTTCAAAGTCCTACTAGAGTTTCAAAGTCGGGAAAGTTATGTTTCAGCTTTTTGTAGAGGTTTAAAATTTGAAATAAATCTAAAGAGGTGTCTTCTATTTTTTTTTGTTTCAAATTAGTTTGTGGCATCTTTAGGACTAATGTAATTCATGTCTCACTTAATGTGAGTGGCAACTCAAAGTTAATCTCTATACCAGTGCAGTTATGTACATGAATTGTGATTAGTTGTTGTAGGAGAAGAGCAGATTCGAAGAGGTTGAAACATTTAAAAGGTTGGTAAGGTTTGTGATTTGCTAGTGCAAAAGGTTCAGTAAAGAACTGATGAGATTTTGGGTCTGCTATTGTAAGTAGTGGACAAAGAACTTTCAGCCATCTGGATCTTGAGGTATTTTATTTTTCATGATATTATTCTTGTCATGAAAGAAAATGGTATACATATGTGTTCTCCATCAAGTGATTTTCAGCGCTAAGAGGAAGAGAATAGTTTGCCAAAGTTTCATGCACTTCATTGGATTGAGTTTCATCTATTGTATTTAAGTTTGTGAAGTGTATTTGAAAAGAGTTATTTAGTAGAAGGTTGTATAGATCTAATGCAAATTGTGAATATGCAAGATTTTCCATATTCCAAAAATTATAAGTGGTAAATAGTTTCAAAATATTTTCTCACTAAGTGTGAGTGGCAACTCTAGTCTAAATCTTTGTGCTAGTACATGATTTATTTTGAATATCAGAGGCTTTCAGCATTTGTGGGCAAATCCAGTTTTTTGAGAAATATGAAGTTTTAGTTTCTTGATAAATGGTTTATGTGGTTGCTTGTATCTACTGAAGTAGTTGATGTCAAAAGATTGAATCATGGTTGTGATTTCATTTTCCCATTCAAGGAGGCAGCAGTTCTACAAGGATCTTATTAGTGGTGTGAAGGATTTCATATTTGCACCTGTGCCAATCAGAAAATCTAAGGTTTAAGATAGCAACACATAAAGGTATTTTCAGTTTTCATGTCTTTATTGTACATGAAAGTTGAATGGTAGAAATGGTTGCCTCCATCTAGTAGTTTCAACACTAAAAAAATAGAGGTAGAAGTTTAAAATTTCAAGAGATGGATTTAGAGTCCAGGTTTGAAAGTGATGTGCCAACTTCTAAAAGTGTTCATCCAAATATTGCTAGGTTGAAAAGAAAGATTCATGATAAGACTATCTTAATGTTAAGAAGTACAATTGATGATATTAAGGCTCTTAGTGGATTCCAAATTTACATGAAGTTTAAATCAGTAGTTATGAATCTTGACGAGTTTTTCAAACCTAAGGAGTCTTCATGGTCGGTGGTACTCTTAGAGGTTTTTATGCCACATTTAATTGATTCGCCACCCAAGTCAAGATTAGATAAGATTTTTGAAATCCATGATTTTATCGTGGAGGTTGAAAGTGCTTTGAATGCTAATAAGTCTAATGTTAACGAATGTAATGAATCTATTGAAAATGATGTTAAAGATGAAGACTCCTAGTTTCATGAATTAGAGGATAGTACTCAGTAGTGCGATGACATGCATAATGTGGATTCATCTTGTTATGATGATGATTGTAAAGAAGAGGAAAATTATAACAACAGTAATAGTCTTTCTTCTAATGATGAATGTGAATGTGTTACAATGCTAGTTCTTGAGGTATTGTCTAATGAAGATGTATGGAATGATCAGAATTCTAATTCTTTAAAATATGTTACTAATCCTTCTATTGTTGTAAATGTGCCAAGCCATCTGGATAATAATCACAGAAAAAAAAAGAAACTAGTAATGAAGTCTTGTTAAGTGTTGATGAGATTTCTGATTTGTTGGCTCATGATTTTGAAAGGTATGCTAATCTATCCAAGGTTGCTTGTGCTTTGCCACATTTTGCAATTTCATATAATGAAGTCATCTCCCCTAAATTTTTTGCTAAAGAAGATATAGTTTTAGAATATGCTATGTTGAGTTTGGGAGGTGTATGTGATGGTAATCCATGTATCAATACACATGATGACGTCTATGTTGAGAATGAAAATGTAGAGATAAGGTCTATTCCTAGTTCATTATTTTCTTGTTTTCATGAGACCAAGATACATTTAGATTGCTCATGTGATGAGGAAAATAATGCTAATGAAGTGATTTATTCTAGTTAGTTATTTGAGAGAAACATTGATACGGATCAACATATTGTGAACAAGAAATTTCATGATGATTCTTGTGATTTGGAATCTAATCATTTGTTGGCATGTGAAGAAAATGCAGCATATTTTCAATCTGATCTATGGAGTACTAATATTGCATATGAGGAGAAATCAAATTTTACATTTTCTTCATATCTGGATGCACAAGGTGAGTTACCATCCGATTTATGTAGCTTGTTGAATGAAGTAGAATACCAAGCTTTTGTGTTTCCAGTTGAAGATGTCCATGAGTCAGTTAGTGATGATCAATTTCAGTTAGATATCAATAGTTATAATCATCCTGATTCATATTTTCATAGTGAGCAAGATGAAGAGTTTAATGCTGATTTGTACATGCCTTATGAGAATTTAGTTTTGCCAAGTGTTTTGTTTCAAGATGCTAATCTAATTGGTGGAATTGATGAGAAAGATAATTTTAGCTACCTCAAGAAAATGTAAATGAGAATTAGGTGTATGACAGAGGTAAGGATTTTTGAAAACTATTCGGGGGCCCGGGCCATTGTTTGTACATAGTAGGTAGTAGTTTCCTTGCTTTCAATAAAGTTGTTCAAGAGAAGGTTTTTCCTGTCATGTGTGTGGTTTGCTTCTTCCAGAGATCTGAATACTTTCCATGCCCACAAGGGACATGTATCCCTAGACAGAGCCACTATTGGGACTGAAAATTGCATGGTCGATTTTCGGTCACATATTGAAATTTTTGAGAAATCAAGCCCTATAAAAGCTTTTAAATGCATGTGTACCCTACTATACTTTTCAGCCCCTAGAGGTGTTTAATGCTTCCAACACCTTGCATTTAGTGTGTCTATGTGTTCCATGAAGTTAAATTGTCATTTTGATTCATTTTTTCTAGAGAAGTGGTCTTAATAACTCTTCTTGAAAAAAAGGAATAACCACATAAAATCATTCAAACCAGCCCATGAAATTCAGAGATCTTTGGAATCTAAATTTGAAGGTCATAATCTTGCTAGAAAGGTTAGACTATAAAAGTGGATGTCTTTATTTGAAGATTCTTAAATGATAGAATATGAATGTGTAAGAAGTTACATTGGAAGAATATCATAGATTGTTGTAGGAATTAAAGCTTGTAATGGAACAAAAGATGAATATGCAATGATATGGAAAATATTAAAGAATTTGACACCTACATACAAACAAACATCACAATAATTAAACAAATTATTCCATGCACACCTAATCTCATTTAATGTTTACTTTGTTGATGGTTTGAAACATAATCTTTTTGAGTGTTGAATAACTAGTTGACAAGGGATATTAGTGAGAATTCATAGAAAAGGCATGCATTATCAAATATAAAGATGGTAAGATGATTGGTACTAGTACAAGGATGAGAGGTAATATTTTTCAGTTCAATCCTACTAAAATGACATCCTTAGTTGCTAAGGTGGATAATAGTTGGGTATGAAATTAGGGGTTTTGTCATATCAATTTTGATACATTGTGAAGATCAGTACTATATTTTCTATTAGAGTTTTAACTAAGATTTTGAATCATACTAACATGGTATATAAGGAATGTATTTTTGATAAAACAAAACACCCAAAAACTAGGGGGTTGACCATTTACAACAGTGGTGGAACAACCACCAAACACTTGCTGGTAACTAGCACAAAACTAGCTGGAAACCATCACAGAACCAAATAGGCCCCCTAACAGTTCATATCAAAAACATCATAAATAGTATACCAAAATATAGAGTTACTAGTATTCCTACTTTTAAAACCAGTAGAGTTCAACAGGTTAACAAACTACATGTAGGTGGTCATCGCATCATACCACATATAGCACATAAACAAGTTCATCATAAAAAACAAAACCATCAAAAACAGATGGGGAGAGACTAGAAGAGTACCAAAAAAATAATTAAAACTAGATAGAAACTAGCCTCTTTCTTCTTTCCCTTCCCAGCCATGAGAACCTTGGCTAAATCATCAATGAGGAAGCTATAAAGAAGCTTTGTATCCTCCTTTCCAAGGTTTTCCTCCTCTGAGTTAATAGCCAACAGCTGAAGTGTGATAGTCACTGCGTGCATTACTTTGAGAGTAAACCTAGATAAAAGGTTCAATCCATCTTCTAACACCATGCACTTGTCCATCAGCTCCATGATTTCCTTGCAAGTAACAAGTTCATTCTCCTTGGTTTCCAACTTTAGCGTCCTACTACAATTCTCTAGTGAGTTCTACTTAACTTGCACATTAGAAATGTTAGCATGGCCCTTTAGGTTCTCCTTGCCCTCTTTACCAACCAGGGAGGAAATAGTGATGGGGGAGGCATTGGTGGTATTAGGGTGCTCTTGGTTGATAGCAGAAGTTAGGGTGATGGGGGCAGAGACATGTTTGGGGTCAGGGGAGGGGTCCTTAGTAGTGTTCTTTGCCTCAAAATCTTAGGTACCATCAAGGGTATCATCCCATTTCTCCACTTCTTTATTTGTCTCCTCTTTCCCCTTATCCATACAGTCCCCAAAATTATTGTCACTCTCCTCAAAGTTGGTATCATCCTCCTCTTCTTAAGAGCAACAAGATATTTGTTTGTATCAAACCTGAGTCTTAATAATTATTTCTGACCTTCTTCTACTTCCACTAATTTCCTCATCGGAGTTACCAATTTCAACCTCCACCCTCTTATCCATTTAATTCTGTTATTGGGCTCTGGCTCAAGGGTTAGAATTTCATTTTCCCTCGTCTTAGCAGGGGTTAGGCTAGGAGAGGGCTGAGGAGTGGGGCCTTGGCTACCACTTGTAAATTCCAAATGTAGGGGGCCTACAAAGGGGAGGATGTTATCGATGGAAATCACACAAGGAGGGAAGTGGGCTAGGTGAAATTGGAAGAGGCAGAACATTAGCCCTTGGTGGAGAATAGAAAAACCAGCCCCTTTTTTCTTCTTTTCTCTAACATCAATGATAGTGTCCTCAAGGGTATGCAATAGGAAGAAATGATACTAACAAATTCCCTATTGTGAAAATGGTTAAGCAGAGGGAAATGATAAAAGTAATACATACCGTGCCTACCCTCCAACATCAAATACTTCATTATCATCAAATAAACATCATCTCAGGGCTCTAGAAGTTTGTCTCTCCTAAATCCTCCGTGGTACTGGTCAGGCACCTCATTACCTCTAAAGAAACTAGACATGCTCACCTCATCCATGACCTTCATGATTTTTTGCCATTTCCTTCTCTTCATCTCTAAACTTGTTGTCATAGCATTATATTCTTCATTCACCTAAAAAGAAATGCCAATAAGGGTCACTCGCCTATCCTTCCAGGTAGTGACAAACTATTGTGAACAATTTTCATCGTACCTCAACATGGCCTGCATGTGGGGGACAAACCCTCCTTCCTTAAGCATAATCCAAGTGGCTTGCCTCTTTGAGAAGTCCTCCAATTTTGTGGGCTCCAATCTATTTAGGTCCCCACCCATTGCAGTTTTCTCCTCAAGCAAATCTCCTTCCACAATCTCAGTAATTCTCATTTGCACCCATAAAATCTCAGTAATAGAAGGAATGTGTTATGGAGAAGTAAAATAAAAATTTATTTCCAAGCAAGAAATTTACTACATCTATTGATTTGAGTGGTCCTACAAAGATAAGAGCTCTCTGCAGTTAAAGGTACTTTATGGTTCTTGTTGATGATTTTTCAATAATGCTATCAGTAGCATTTACTACAAAAAAATATGAAGCATTTGAGAAAATTAAGTTGTTTTAAAATACAGTTGAAAGTGAATATGGATCAAAGATTAATGTATGAGATATGATAGAGGATGAGAGATTAATTCAAATGATTTTAATAGTTTTTGTGAAGAAAATGACATTAAAAGACAACTTTTAGCTCATAAGACACCTGAACAAAAAGGTATAGTAGAGAGGATAAATAGATTTGTAACTAAAGAAGAAAGAGCTATGATGTTTGAGAATAATTTGGCAAAGATAATTTGGAAAGAATTAGTATATATGACAGTATACACTATGAACAGAGTACAAATCAAACAAGGAATTAGTAAGACTCCCTATTGAAATTTCATTTGGATATGCACCATCTATTAAATATTTCAAAATCATTAGAAGTTAGTCTTACATTAAAATGGATAATGATATTTGAAATTTTGATTCAAAGAGTGATGAAGGTATGTTTCTTGGTTATTCATTGAAAAGAAAAGCTTCCCAATATTTTAATTAGAGAACTAAGACTATTGTTGAGAGCACAAATATTAGAGTTCATGAAAATTATAGAATTCATGAAAGAATACATGAATATAATTCTAATGAAGAGATTGATCCAAAATATGTTGAGTTTTTTTATGAGACTGAAATTGATTTGAAGAATAAGATACAAGTACAAGAACATAAAGAAGAACCAAGATCTAAACCTAGAGTTTAAGTTGCAATTAAATTAGTGAAACCTAATAGAAAATTAATAAATAATAACCTTGCTAATCAAATTATTGGAAGCAAGGATAAAGGAGTCGTGACAAGGAATAAGGTACATGAAGAATTATGTTTAATTTATCAAGTTGAACCTAAGAATGTCCATTAAAGCTAGTGGGTATGTGCAAGATCATGGTGTACCAAACTATGGCCTTAAGTGGCAGTGAAAAATCAGCAAATCAGGTTTATGTCAACTTGACACATAATTTTGAAGTGGTTATGGACTTTATATCAAAAAGTTGTAAGAAAATAATTTGTAGAAAATTGAATGTAGTTTCTAAACTACTAGGCCTTATCAGGAGAAAAAAATAATTGATTGGTCAAAAGTTTGAATTTTAATGCAGTACTAAGAAAATTTAAGGGCGAAAATAAAAAGTAGGTGTATGTCTGACCACCTTAATCAAAATCAAATCATAATATTTTTTTTAATATAATTATAGATATGAAAACTAGACTCATTCTCGGATGTGACGCATATTTTTTGATATTTTTATTCCAAATAAATAATTAAATATGAATTTTCTACCAAAAATTTTTTGGATTAAAAAAAGTCTCGTGTCTGACCACCCTAACTAATAGAAAATTTGATCAAATTTTTCTTTTTTTGTTTTTTTCTTATACTAGGCGAAGTATAAAATGTGACACAACTTTTAAATTTAAAAAATGTTATACCATTTGAAAGTTATAGCTATTTTTCATTCAGTATGTCAATCAACACTTTACAATAATCTTCATTGATAATTAACTAATAAATACTTATCAAACTCAGAATTTGACAGAAATTATATTGATGGAATCTAGAGAGCGATATTAAAAAACCCATTTTGTTTCATTCAATTTTGATCAAAATAACATTGTCAGACGGCTACCCGAAGTCTGAGTATCACTAAAACTCTCTATAAACACGTCTTTGGGGTTGACCGGGTAGGCTTGGTAAATACCAAGCCTGATCAGATATTCGATTTCAAATCGGATATCCGATATAGCTCGGTAGTCAAATTTCAAAAATCTTCAAATTTTGGAGGGAAATTCGATTTAAAAGTTATAATTTTTTATTTTTAAATTATTTCACTTATATTAATATGTAAAGGCATATTTTAATATATTATATATATATAATAATGTAATGTAAACATACAAGATATAATCTAGTAATATATAATAATATCTTATATTAATTTTATTACAATCTATAAATATAATATATATTATTATTATTTTTACTAAATATAATAACGTAATCTATATATATATAAAATACGTATTATATATTATTATATTAATATGTATGTTATTAATATATACAATAACGTAATATTTTCATTAAATGTAATATGTATTATATATTATTATATTAATATGTATAATAATATAATATTTATATAACAACTTAATATTTTTATTAAATATAATATATATTATAAATATTATTATATTAATATGTATGTTATTAATATATTTATATAATAACGTAATATTTTCATTAAATATAATAATGTAATATGTATATGTATATATATATATATTATTATATTGATATGTATATTATTAATATATAAGAGTCAAAGGGGGTCATAGGGTGACCTATAACCCTCTTTGACCCATTAAATGACGATATATGTCTCTAGGGGTCCTAGGACCCCTAGGGACATATGTCATCCTTTAATGGGTCAAAGGGGGTCCTTTTGACCTATTAAATGACGACATATGTCCATAGAACCCCCAGGGACATAGCCGAATCATTCATATCGATCAAAGGGGGTCATAGGGTGACCTATGACCACCTTTGACCCATTAAACGACGACATATGTCTCTAAGGGTCTTAGGACCCCTAGAAACATATTCGAATGGGTATTATGGGTCAAAGGGGGTCATAGGGTGACCTATGACCCTCTTTGACCCATTAAACGATGACATATGTCCCTAGGGGTCCTAGGACCCCTAAGGACATAGTCGAATCATTCATATGGGTCAAAGGGGGTCATAGGGTGACCTATGACCCCCTTTGACCCATTAAATGACGACATATGTCCCTAGGGGTCCTAGGACCCCCAGGGACATAGTCGAATCATTCATATGGGTCAAAGGGGGTCATAGGGTGACCTATGACCCCCTTTGACCCATTAAACGACGACATCTGTCCCTAGGGGTCCTAGGACCTCTAGGGACATATTCGAATGGGTAATATGGGTCAAAGGGGGTCATAGGGTGACCTATGACCCTCTTTGACCCCTTAAACAATGACATATGTCCCTAGGGGTCCTAGGACCCCTAGGGACATATTCCAATCGTTCATATGGATCAAAGGGGGTCATAGGGTGACCTATGACCCTCTTTTTACACCATTAAATGACGATATATGTCTCTAGGGGTCCTAGGACCCCTAGGGACATATTTGAATGCGTAATATGGGTCAAAGGGGGTCATAGGGTGACCTATGACCCTCTCTGACTCATTAAACGATGACATATTTCTCTAGGGGTCCTTGGACCCCTAGGGACATATTCAAATTGTTCATATGGGTCAAAGGGGGTCATAGGGTGACCTATGACCCCCTTTAACCCATTAAATGACGACATATGTCCCTAGGGGTCCTAAGACCCCTAGGGACATATTCGAATGGGTAATATGGGTCAAATGGGGTCATAGGGTAACCTATGACCCTCTTTGACCCATTAAACGACGACATATGTCCCTAGGGGTCCTCAGACCCCTAGGGACATATTCGAATTGTTCATATGGGTCAAAGGGGGTCATAGGGTGACCTGTGACCCTCTTTGACCCATTAAACGACGACATATGTCCCTAGGGGTCCTAGGACCCCTAGGGACATATTCGAATCGTACATATGGGTCAAAGGGGGTCATAGGGTGACCTATGACCCTCTTTGACCCATTAAATGATGACATATGTCTCTAGGGTTCCTAGGACCCCAACATATTCGAATGGGTATTATGGGTCAAAGGGGGTCATAGGGTGACCTATGACCCTCTTTGACCCATTAAACAACGACATATGTCCCTAGGGGTCCTTGGACCCCAAGAGACATATTCGAATGGGTAATATGCGTCAAAGGGGGTCATAGGGTGACCGATGACCCTCTTTGACCAATTAAATGACGACATATGTCCCTAGGGGTCCTAGGACCCTAGGGACATATTCGAATTGTTCATATGGGTCAAAGGGGGTCATAGGGTGACCTATGACCCCCTTTGACCCATTAAATGACGGCATATGTCCCTAGGGGTCCTAGGACCCCTAGGGACATATTTGAATGGGTAATATGGGTCAAATGGGGTCATAGGGTAACCTATGACCCTCTTTGACCCATTAAACGATGACATATGTCTCTAGAGGTCCTAGGACCCCTAGGGACATATTCAAATCGTTCATATGGGTCAAAGGGGGTCATAGGTCTCTTGAACCATTAAACGACGATATATGTCTCTAGGGGTCCTAACACCACTAGGGACATATTCGAATGGGTAATATGGGTCAAAGGGGGTCATAAGGTGACCTATGACCCTCTTTGACCCATTAAATGATGACATATGTCCCTAGAGGTCCTCAGACCCCAAGGGACATATTCGAATGGGTAATATGGGTCAAAGGGGGTCATAGGGTGACCTATGACCCTCTTTGACCCATTAAATGATAACATATGTCCCTAGAGGTCCTCGGACCCTAAGGGACATATTCGAATGGGTAATATGGGTCAAAGGGGGTCATAGGGTGACCTATGACCCTCTTTGACCCATTAAACGACGACATATGTCCCTAGGGGTCCTAAGACCCCTAAGGACATATTTGAATCGTTAGTATGAGTCAAAGGGGGTCGTAGGGTGACCTATGACCCCCTTTGACCCATTAAACGATGAGATATGTCCCTAGGGGTCCTAGGACCCCTAGAGACATATTCGAATGGGTAATATGGGTCAAATGGGGTCATAGGGTAACCTATGACCCTCTTTGACCCATTAAATGACAACATATGTATCTAGGGGGTCCTAGGACCCCAAGGGACATATTCGAATCGTTCATATGGGTCAAACGGGGTCATAGGGTGACCTATGACCCTCTTGACCCATTAAATGACGATATATGTCTCTAGGGGTCCTAGGACCCCTATGGACATATTCGAATGGGTAATATGGGTCAAAGGGGGTCATAGGGTGACCTATGACCCTCTTTGACCCATTAATCGACAACATATGTCCCTAGGGGTCCTAGGGGTCCTAGGACCCCTAGGGACATATTCGAATGGGTAATATGAGTCAAAGGGGGTCATAGGGTGACCTATGACCCTCTTTGACCTATTAAATGAAGACATATGTTCCTAGGGGTCCTAGGACCCTAGGGACATATTCGAATGGTTCATATGGGTCAAAGGGGGTCATAGGGTGACCTATGACCCCCTTTGACCCATTAAACGACGACATATGTTCTTATGGGTCCTAGGACCCCTAGGGACATATTTGAATCGTTCATATAAGTCAAAGGGGGTCATAGGGTGAACTATGACCCCCTTTGACCCATTAAATGACGACATATGTCCCTAGGGGTCTTAGGACCCTAGGGACATATTTTAATCGTTCATATGAGTCAAAGGGCATCATAGGGTGACCTATGACCCCCTTTGACCCATTAAACGACGACATATGTCACTAGGGGTCCTAGGACCTCTAGGGACATATTAGAATGGGTAATATGGGTCAAATGGGGTCATAGGGTAACCTATGACCCTCTTTGACCCATTAAACGACAACATATATCTCTAAGGGTCCTAAGACCCCTAGGGACATATTCGAATCGTATATATGGGTCAAAGGGGGTCATAGGGTGACCTATGACCCTCTTGACCCATTAAATGATGATATATGTCTCTAGGCTTCCTCAGACCCCTAGGGACATGTTCGAATGGGTAATATGGGTAAAGGGGGTCATAGGGTGACCTATGACTCTCTTTGACCCATTAAACGACGACATTTGTTCCTTAGGGTCCTAGGACCCCTAGGGACATATTTGAATGGGTAATATGGGTCAAATGGGGTCATAGAGTAACCTATGACCCTCTTTGACCCATTAAACGATGACATATGTTTCTAGGGGTCCTAGGACCCCTAGGGACATATTTGAATCGTTCATATGGGTCAAAAGGGGTCATAGGGTGACCTATGACCCTCTTAATGCATTAAACGACGATGTATTTCTCTAAGGGTCCTAGGACCCATAGGGACATATTCGAATGGGTAATATGGGTCAAAGGGGGTCATAGGGTGACCTATGACCCTGTTTGACCCATTAAATGATGACATATGTCGCTAGGGGTCCTAGGACCCCTAGGGACATATTCGAATGGGTATTATGGGTCAAAGGGGGTCATAGGGTGACCTATGACCCTCTTTGACCCATTAAACAACAACATATGTCCCTAGGGGTCCTCAGACCCCAAGGGACATATTCGAATGGGTAATATGGGTCAAATGGGGTCATAGGGTGACCTATGACCCTCTTTGACCCATTAAACGACGACATATGTCCCTAGGGGTCCTAGGACCCTAGGGACATATTCCAATCGTTCATATGGGTCAAAGGGGGTCATAGGGTGACCTATGACCCTCTTTGACCCATTAAACGACAACATATGACCTTAGGGGTCCTAGGACCCCTATGGACATATTTGAATCGTTCATATGATGCATTAAACGACGACATATGTTCTTAGGGGTCCTAGGACCCCTAGGGACATATTCGAATGGGTAATATGGGTCAAATGGGGTCATAGGGTAACCTATGACCCTCTTTGACCCTTTAAATTACAACATAGGTCTCTAGGGTTCCTAGGACCCCTAGGGACATATTCGAATCGTACATATGGGTCAAAGGGGGTCATAGGTCACCCTATGACCCTCTTGACCCATTAAACGACGATATATGTCTCTAGGGGTGCTAGGACCCCTAGGGACATATTCGAATGGGTAATATGGGTCAAAGGGGGTCATAGGGTGACCTATGACCCTCTTTGACCCATTAAACGACGATATATGTCTCTAGGGGTCCTAGGACCCCTAGGGACATATTTGAATGGGTAATATGGGTCAAAGGGGGTCATAGGGTGACCTATGACCCTCTCTGACCCATTAAATGACGAGATATGTCGCTAGGGGTCCTAGGACCCCTAGGGACATATTCGAATGGGTAATATGGGTCAAAGGGGGTCATAGGTCACCCATTAAACGACGACATATGTCTCTAGGGGTCCTAGGACCCCTAGGGACATATTCGAATGGGTATTATGGGTCAAAGGGGGTCATAGGGTGACCTATGACCCTCTTTGACCCATTAAACAATGACATATGTCCCTAGGGGTCCTTGGACCCCAAGGGACATATTCAAATGGGTAATATGGGTCAAAGGGGGTCATAAGTTGACCTATGACCCCCTTTGATCCATGAAATGATGACCTATTTCCCTAGGGGTCCTAGGACCTCTAGGGACATAGTCGAGTCGTTCATATGGGTCAAAGGGGGTCATAGGGTGACCTATGACCCCCTTTGACCCATTAAATGACGACCCTCTTTGTATTATATATTATTATATTAATATGTATAATAATATAATATATATATAACAACGTAATATTTTTATTAAATATAATATATATTATAAATATTATTATTTTAGTCTATATGTTATTAATATATCTATATAATAACGTAATATTTTAGTATATATAACATAATATTTTAGGATATACTATTTATACTATTTTAGGATAATAATTATAATATAAATTAACACTAAATATTAATATTATTATATGTATTGTAATAATAATAATACTATTATAGCTATAATAATAATATATATTAATACAATATATTGTAGCTTAATATAAATAAACACTATATATTTACACTATTATATCTATATTAATAATATTAATACTATTATAGGTATAATAATAATATTGATACTATAGGTATATTAATACTATTTTATATTAATATTATTGATATTTTATACTAATACTAATATACTATTAACTTAGTTATAAATTAAAGTCGTTTGCCTTCAAATATTTTCATAATATTAATATTATTGTGGCAAAGGAGGGAAACCTTAGCAAGTTTTCCCCCCAAAAGTCCTTTTCCTATATCGGATATCCAATCTATTATCGGATATCCAATTATACTGGCATCAATTTCAAATATTTGACTGTCCCTATAGACCCGACAACATTACTTTTTTACCTCTTTTTTCACGAGATTTGTAAAAAGTCGTGTTTTGGGGCCCAACCAATCGAAAAGAATTCAAAAATATAACTTTAGGTGTTCGAATTTGTCATCTGAATGGGGAGCAGCAGTCGTCGAAAGAATAAACGTAAAAGGAAGATATCCAACGAAGACATTGCAGCATATAGGGAAAAGGACAAAATGAAACACCGAAAAAAAAGACAAGGTATGCTAAATATCAATCAAGTTGACGATGAATTAATAGAAGGTGAAATCATAGAGTCAGATAATAAAAATGTACAGTTGGGGAATGAAAATGTACCTATTGAAAATGATAATGCGGAAATTGAAAATGTAGAGATTGAAAATTTTGAAGAAGAAATGCCACCAAGTCATAATCCAAATTGCATAATTGACCATGTCGAAGATGACAATGCACAGGAACTTAATGCACAAGAACCTTACATATCTTCTAATTATAATCGACATGAAGGTTCTAAAACACCAAAATGGATAATTGAAATTGATGAAACGATTATGACTAGTTTGGAAGGAAAAAAATCAGAAAGAACCATTCAGTTATGGGCTTCAAGACTATATCAGATGTTTTTCGGCAACAAGACAGTGGTAGAGCAATGTCAGCTTTTCATGCACTTATTAAAGATGCAAAAGATGAGACCTATGCTTTCCAAATTGAAAATTCGTGTCAATAAAAAGTTGGAAAGAAATGTCATTATTGTGAAGAATCTTTTCAGTGTTCTCAATAGCATTGGGAAAAATAGCAGAGAGAAGGATAATAGAGCTGCTCGAAGGGTTATTACAACCTCTTTGGTAAGTCATCATTTGACAAAGGGTAGATATATGAGACAAACTTGTATTGATTTGAATCTAAATCGTACTACTTTGAGAAGAGCACTTAGTCGACGAGAGAAAATTGATGATCCTCTTCAAAATGAAACATGGGCATTTGGTGGGAGACTTTCACGTTTTGATAAGAAGCTATCCGACGATGTGAAGGAAGAAATTATACAATTTTGGCACTCTAACTCACGAGTATCACCCAATGCTAAAGATTTCTTAAAGTTGAGAATTGGCATTAGAGACCGCACGCCACATCCTAAACACTATTTGGAGGTAAGTCAAACTATGTTGTTCAAACAATTTAGAGAGAGTCATCCAAGTGTTCATCTATCACAAAGGGCTTTTGAATCTTTGAAGCCATTTTATTGTGTGCCACTCAAAATTTGAAATACATGTTGTTGCAAATATCATGTTGAGTTTTCTATGCACCATGAACTATTATGCTCCATCCGTTCTACTTTGCATAGTAAAGAAATGTTGGAGGATTGTGGGGCTAGTGGGCTTCCAAAATCATCAAGAGACTTGTTAGATCAACTCTTATGTCGTAGAGTTGATGGTTGTTCCTTTTATAAAAATCCTTGCTTAAATGAGAAGTGTTCAGAATGTGGTGGCTTATCCAAGTTTGACACATGTTTCCATGAGGGGTGTGAACAAGATCTTGGAAAGACAATAGTGAAAAAAAGGGTCTATGAAATGGTGAAATACACATTGAAGAGTGGGAGTGAGAGCTCTAGATGTGAATTGGTTGGAAAAGATATCAATGTGGCTAATTTTATTTCAGATTTCAAGGCAAATCATTTTTACAAGTATGCAAGTGTCTCAGTGGTTGGATCGACAATTTAGAATGTGTAAGGAGACTTTTCCCATTGGCACAATTATATCAGTTGTTGATTTTGCTGAGAACTACACATTGCAACCTCAAAATGAGACACAATCTCAGTATTACAACTCTATTCAGATTGCAATTTTTGTTCACATAACATATAGACATGCCCCTGATAGTGCGGAAGATAATCGAAAGATTATTAGAGAGTATCATTTTTATATGAGTGATGATAGATCTCACTCTCACGAGTTTGTGCAACATTGTTTCGAGAATTTTTTTTATTTCTTACACGAGCATGCAATTGCTATGGATAGACATATCATTTGGTCAGATAACTGTACAGGTCAATTCAAGAATGCTCGCATGTTTTATTGGTTGTGTAGGATGCACGTAGAGAGAGGGGTGCCTCATATTTGGAGTTTTTTTGAGTTCGGCCATGGAAAAGGGGAACATGATGGAGCAGGGGCATTTGTGAAGAGAGCTCTAGTTAAGGAGCAACTGAAGATTTCAACAAAAGAGCTTCTTGATGCTCGTAGCATTGTTGATTGGTGTAGTTTAGCATTATCACAGGGGGGGACTCTTAATTCAGTGGTGCATAGGTTCTTTTGGTTGGTTGAGGAAGGGTCCATAGGTGATAGATCAGATTGTGCTACAATGACAGACTCATCAAAAATGCATTCATTTCGGAGCTCTAATTCTATACATGGACCATTTGGACACAACAACTAGCTTGTTTTTGTCGTACTTGTTTTCAATGTGATTGGGATCACTGTGAGTCAAGTGAGTGGGTGGACACATGGGCTCCACATTATCTTACTCCATTGTCTATCATACCCTCTATCAAAAATGATGACATGGAAAGTTCACTTGAGCATAATCATCTATCAGATCTACTTCAGCCAGGACATGGCTTTGCATTGGTTGCACCACAGGGGAATGATGAGAAATCCGATTATTGGTTAGCACGTTGTGTAAGAGGAAAATAAAAACTTACACAACCAATCACAGATGATGATGGATTCACGTATCCTACTGGTTCAGTGGTTGTTGCTGGAACATGGCTGCGGACATACATGCTTAGAAGGAACAGAATTCCTACATTCGAAGACTATCAGAAGCACAAAGTAATTCTCATATATTCGCATCTTATTATAGCAACAAATGTAAAGTTATTGAAGCATCAAGGAAGACCAAAAGTAAAAGAACTTTTTACTATTGCTAATGTTGATCATGAAGCCTTGTTGGAGACCCTAAAATAGAGAGAGGACCCTATTGGAATACTTGACTAGGTATATATACTTCTTATGTTATTTTCTTCATAATGATTTAATGAATTGATGATTATCTTGTTTAATACAATAAGTTACTAATTTTTGTATGATATTGGAATGTAGGTACATCATGAAGAGTTGGAGGGGGTGGTATTGGGGAGAATTTCTAAAATTTATGATGTATTATGATGTAAAATGTGTAGTTTTTTGTATATGGTTTTTGTATTTTGGTAGGTTCTTTGTAAGGAATTATAAGAGGAAGATATTGAACAAGTTCTTCCAAATCATATTTGCATGTGATACAAGGCTATAACGACAATTTTAAGAGCATTTATAACTATATGAAAGATAATTGCATGCAGATATCTTATTACAAATTTGGTTTTTTCCTTATTTGACATAAAGCTGACATTATGATTATTAAAACTATTTTTATCAAACTAATCAAATAAGAAAAATCCATAAAGTATGGATGAACAATTAGAATACTTGATTTCTTCCATTTTACAACCAATCATAGCATTTGAAAGCATAAAGAGTCATAATATTGTATAATGTTTTGAAAGACTTTCATATTGAAAAGTTGTATGAAGCACATTTGGGATAAGCCATAAAATCCATGAAAGAAGATAGCATGTAGGATAAGCAATTAAAGCCAATAAGCAAGATAGCACATGCATACTGACATGATATGAAGTTGGATATGAAGGCTATGAGTGGATGAGTCATTAGAGGTATCAACAATCCCATCATAAATGAGATCTTGGATTTTATGTTTCAACACTATGGAATCTTTAGTTTTATGAAATTTTCTTCCATGGAGATTAATTTAAGAATGCCCCGTGTGTATGTAAAGGTCTTAAGGGATATTAATTTAAGAATGCAATATTCTCCTCTAACCTTTTCTCAAGTTTAGAATTGATTTCTATCATGTGCTTAGAGAGATGAAGGTAAGAAAGATTATTTGTCTCTTCTAGCTCTTTGTATTGAACATATAGAAAGAGAGATGACAAGTGAACAAATTTAAGTGTAGTCAATAGATCAAGGAAACCATTTAGTGAAAGAAATTCTTAGTATGCATATCATAGACCATGAAGTTAGAAAATACCAATAGCTCTAAGACCAAAGAGCCATTTTAAGTATGTTCAAGCACTAGAGACATAGAAAATCAAAGTCAATTTATGAAACTCCCCTTAGCAAAAAATGCAAACAAATATTTGCATTTGACATTTTGACTTGGTTGAAAAAGTTTGACAATAATTGATAATATTGCAAGCTTGATGTTCAAAAGCAATTTTTTTTCCAAGAAAGATAGTGACACATGGAGTAGTCTTCAAACAATCATCCATCATTTGCGGCCACCCCGTACCGAGGAGTCTCCAAGGTGCTCTAAGTGCATTTGGAGGTCGATCTTTCGAGGGTCATAACTCAGAGCTCGTGAAGGCTATTGATGAACTGTCAAATGCTACAGGATGATGATCCTGAGGCCTAAAATAACCTATCTCATTTTCGAGAGATCACATTCAGTTTGGATTCAGCAGCTTGTTCATGTTCTCAACGATCATATTGGACAATGTTCATGCTACTCATTGTCCATATCTTTCAATGTCCATGTTCCTTATGATTTTGAAAAGTCCCTTATGTTGCCCCATTGTGATGGAAGGAGATTGTATCATTGTTACCTAATGTACGTGTAGAAGAAAATATTGATAAGGTTGTATATGCATGTTTCATTTGGAGCTTATAATGTTATGAAAGCAAGTGTACGAGTCACAGATTTGCTTTGACATCATTGTTATCATTTGAAAATGTGAAAGAAAGTTTTCTCCTTGTGGTATTGTAAATGACTAGTTGATAATAACAATCCATAGATGTTATGTGATACCATTGATTGTATAAATTTAAAACTTAGTAGATTGCTTACAATCTTGTTGTGCACTCAATAATTTGGTCAGGAAGTAATGTTGATAGATAATGAGGATATAGTAATATACTAATTGTCACATTAATATATATTGTAATGATTAATGAATGTGTGTACATTGGTAATGAGGATAATAAGTAATTCTGATCCCCTTCCCTTACATGCTAGAATCACGACCTAGTCCATATGATACAACTGACAAACCCTAATAGAATATTAGTATCAGAGGCTTGTTAGGATATGAATTACCTCACTAATTTATGAGTGTTGTATCTTGAACTTGCTCATTTGACTCGTGACGCTAACTTGAACTAGACTGTCATCCAATCTATTTGAAAACCACTTGTGACTAAAATGTTAACACCTTCACACTATTCACATGAGTCTTGAACTCCTATTCAATGATAACCTTTTTTTACAATATGTAATTTCTTATGTGACTTCATAAGCTAAAAAAAAAAAAAAAATTGTTGTGTTTTTACTAGTAAAATTTAGGGCATGACACATGATCCACGATAAATTGAACAATACTAGATACTAAATTAATATGTATATCATTGTGCACGTAAATGATAAAAATATATATCAAAATACATGTATCCATAGACAAAATTTTACACAAATATATATCAAAGATCATGTATCCATAGAAAAAGTACTCAAATATATATATATCAAAATACATAGATCCATATACAAAATGTGGCTGATCCTGCCATCAGAATGTGTATAATATCAATGTTTCTATATACAATGTGGCATATGCCATCTCAAAATGTCTCATGATGCATCCTACGAAAACTATACTATCCTAGGGTGCTGGTGGATGATCAAAATGCAGCCTCTTCGCTACACTAGGTGGATCGAATGCCTCCTACATAAACAAAAAAGGAAAACCCAAAGTTAGACTACTAAATTTATATGATTCTACATATCTAACATTGAATTACTCAAATGCATAATGATCTTTTCCGTATTGGAGATTAATACTATCAAAATTTCATAATAAATACCTCTCTCGTCGACCTCCTGTGCCTGTCAGGAGTCCTCTCGTATGCCCTCAGCAATGATGGTACCTCTGTGATTGTGGGCTGTATATGTTCAAATACCTTTGTCAGATGAATCTTCAATTTAAACTATAACATTATAATTCATAGCATGCTAAATTTATAACATATTTAATCATGAATTCAAACTACAACTTACTATTGTAGGCTCCTCCTCAGGAGTGAGTGGCCGCATCATCAAATCTACATAACTGTCCCGTCGAACCTCATGTGCACTAGGAGTCTCCTATGAGATACAAAATAGTATTTGTTAATATCACGGAAATTAGTTTTGAATTTATTTATGAAGATAAGTGATGCAAGAGCATCCCATGCTCATCAGGGGAACATTGAAGATCCAAGGCATTACAGAGGTCATGGAACATCTCTTGAAGTCAATTGGGCAATCCTTGCACCAATTATGGCTCATGGAAGCATACAAAGTTATAATGTTGGACTCATATGTGGAAGAAAGTTGTAATTGGGCATGAGATAGGATTTTAGGATTTCATATGGTAGATGTGTCATTTGATAGGTTCATGTAGGTTGTCATGATCATATCTTGTCATTAGACAAGTCAAAACGTTCTAGAATTGAGTTTTGGGGTTTGAACAAGCAGGCCCTGGTTTTTAAGCCATTTTAAGGAGGGTTTTGAAGTTTGGGTGTTTAGGAGTGTGACCAAGACCTATAATCTTGAAAATCCTTAGTGTGTTCGTCCCTTTTTTGAAGCCTTGGTGTGTCTAATTCCTCCTTGTGTGTCCCAGAGTTGAAAGGTACATAAGTGGTGTCCAGAGATTTCTTGGTGAGGAAAGAAAGAGAATCGGTGAGTTGGCCCTTGGGAAGGAAGAAAACTTGTTGTGAAAATGCCTCCTAAAAATCAAATGGCTAGAGAACTTGAAGAATTGAGAGAAGAGTTGGCAAAAGAGAAAAGAGAGAGGAGAGAACTTGAAGCATCTAGAGTGAGGGAAGAAAGACAGATGAGAAGAGAGAGGCTGAAGCTTATTGCAAGGATAGAATCCTTAGAAAAGGAAAGGCAAGAACCTAGAGGAGAAGAGGTTAGAGGAAGAAATCATGGAGAGAACCATGAAGAAGAAGAGGTTGGTAATGCAAGGCAAGAGCATGAGACAACAGATGATCCTGAAGAAAGGAGATTTATGAGAATCATTAAGGCAGTACAAGGTAATGGTGGGAAGAACCATATTGATTTTCCAATATACCAGGGTAAAATGGATAGTGAAGAAGTACTAGGGTGGATAGAGGCCCTTGAGAACTACTTTGATCTTGAAGACATAGAGGCAGATAAGATGGTAAAAGTAGCAACAACGAGACTGAGAGGAACATCACTCACTTGGTGGACTAGTGTTCATAATGAGAGAGAGGAAAGGTGGTGCAGGGCACCTAACCTATGTGGCAGGGCGGAACAAGTATCTCTGTTGCTGGACACCTTGCCACTCCATGAAAGCGAGGATTCAAGTAGATTAGGAAGTTGGAATAAAGGTTTGGTCCATATTTTACAAGTTAGTCTATGTTTTTTAATAAAGGCACATGTGAGGCCCACAAGCATTTTGGTGTGGTTATAAACCAAGTGACTCCATGGGACCAAAAGGCCTTAGAATAGGGTATTTAGAGTCTAAACAGTATTAGCAAAAAGTGGTTGTTTGTTTGTTTTATGGTTGGGAATGCCTATATGGTTGTTCCAACAGTCATGTAGACCTTTATATATGTCATATGTGATCTCAGTTGAAAGGGGGAGATCAGAGTGTACGGTGGTTTGGAGAAAAAATAATAAAAACTTCAATTTTTTGGAAATTTACTTAGTTGCATTTAATAAATCCATATGACCAATTTTGAGTCAATGGAATAGTTTAGAAAGTTAGGGAATGCATAAAAACTATAGTTTGAAATTTGAATTTCAAATTCAAACGGTCATATTAGTTTTGGAGGGAAAGTAGTAATTTGGTATTTGTTTGATTAAATAAACCTTTGTAACCAACTTGGTCGGTTAGACAGGTGCATATAAGCCTATTTAAGTTGTAATGAACATATGTAAGACATGAATCATTATTGGTATGGAAAAAATCATAGAAATTGTATAGAACAACAATCATACTTTCCTCTGCATCAATTAAAAAAAATAAAAATAAATGATTCTTATACATAAAAAGGGGCTCTCTATGCGAATGAAAATCCCTGATGATCTAGGACGCCAAATCTGTACAGGCTCATCACCAGTAGCCACACCCTATATACAATAAATAATGTAATTAAATGAGATTACCATAAACATTTTACAAGAATGCATCAATATTTAATCAATTAGAAAACATCTAATTACCTTTCCTTTGTCAATGCATGTTGGCTCACCCCTCGCACTTTGTCCCCCCGGGGCAAGTGGTATCTGCAAGATAAAAGAAAGATTAGCAACCATATATGCTACAATATCAAATAGAAAAAAGAAATGCGAACACAACATAATGTACCGTAGATGTCTCAAGGCAAAATGAAATGGCCGAGAGTGTAGCATCATCTATCTGTCTGAGCTCCTCCTCGGTCATCAACTAAACATGAATGAAGATCACATACATGTAAAAGTCAGTATGGCTTAAAAATTAAAATTACTCTATTATAAAAATTAACTTTAAATCACATATGTCATAACAAAAAAATGTATACACGTACCGACACCGAAGGAGTCCATGCCTCTACATTCCCCTCCTCTCTCGAATCAGGGTCTGTAGCCTCTGCACGTGCGTCTGGTGTATCCTCGTCTAATACAAAATGATACTCAGGAAGATCACCTATGGGACCCAGGCAAATATTCTTGCATGTAATGCAAGTGTGAGGCACACAAATGTGTGATGAGCTAGCCGATGATGAACTGGCACCAACATCATCAATACGAGGAGGCAAGACTGACCTAGCCTGAGATATCATTAGGCAACTCAGCCTATGAATGGCTTTGATGGTCTAAGAGCTAGCCTCTGCCATAATATCTGGATGCTGCACTCAAGGAGGGGGGGAGATATCAACGGGGGGGGACAAAAGTGCCGAGTTTCTTCTGCTGGGAAGAGGGTCTATCCTGAGGAGCTCCTAGTCCTAAGCCCATGTTGGGCTTCATGCTCCAATAGTTCACTTTAAGTTTCAACACAAATTCTGCATATAATTTTTTAAGGAAATAAAATGGTATGTCTAAATTGCCATGTGGAGGGATATCAAAGACCATCCACCAACGGTCCCAAAAATTTGTACGTATGGCGTCATTTGTGCACCATTTAATCGATAGTTTGGTTTTTTTTGGGTCAACTGGTATACCCGTTTTTGGGTTAGCAAAAAGGCTTGCCAAATCGTCTTTGGTTATGTTGAGGGCCATGACCTCATCATAATCCAAACCATCATCAAACATCTGGTGCATTTCATCACGCCAACGAAGAGCGGCATTTTGTTGGTTTGTAAGAGTGTCAATGTTATCCACTATGGTGTTTAACGTGGATAACATAGGAGCCAGTGCAGGTACATTATTGTATGTTCTATGCAAACCTCTCAACTCAGTGAGATTTTCATTTATCAAATCCTCGATTCGAGGAGGGTTTTGAGGAGGTAGAGGATCATTTGGTGGACGGTTTTGTGGGGATACTGGATCGTTTGGTGGTGGGTTGCGAGGAATATTATTCCCTGCCTCAGTGTCATCATTTTGATCAGCCATTCCTATTGAATTGCAAAACGTAATATATATTTTAAAAAAATCTAAATTTTAACCATTTTTGTCAAAAAAACCCTAGATTCAACTAAAACAAACAAAATCTTGTTAAAATCTATTAAATTTAGGTTAAAAATGAGTCAGGGGGGGGGGGGGGGGGACATACCTGATATCTGATATCCGATTTGCTATCTGATATCTGATTTATTATCTGATATCCAATCTGACTGGCCCAAATTTGCATGAAAATAAGGGCTGCGGGTCTGTGATTTTGTGTTTAATCCATGCACAGGTATCGAATATCCGATATTATAATATATATAATATAACATATATATTACATTTTATATATTTTTATATTATATTTTATATTTATTATATTAATTTACTATATATTATAATATAAAATATTATTATTATACTATATTATTATAATTTATAATATATTATACTTTTTTATTATATATTATATTATAAGATATTACTTTTTATTATTATATTATATTATATATATATATATATTATATTACATTACTATATATTATAATATATGAAATATTATATTATATTATTATAATATAATATGTTATTATAATATTATTATTATAGTATAATATTATACGATTATAATATAATAATATTATTATTATTATATTATAGTATAATAATTATTATAATAATATTATTATTATATTATAGTATAATAATAATTATAATAATATTATTATATTATAGTATAATAATTATTATAATAATATTATTATTATATTATAGTATAATAATAATTATAATATTATTATTATATTATAGTATAGTAATAATTATAATAATATTATTATTATATTACAGTATAATAATAATTATAATATTATTATTATATTATAGTATAATAATTATTATAATAATATTATTATAATATAATAGTATGATATATTATTTAATATTATTATTATTATTTTATATCAATAATAATAATATTAAATAATATATCATACTATTATATGATTTTAATTATTAGTCGGATATTGGATTTAAAATTGGATATCCGATATCAAATCGGATATCCGATATGATATCGGATATCTGATAAGGCTCGGCTTAACCTTGCAGGTTTGGTTCCTGGATAGGTAAAAAAAAGTCAGAGCGGGTTTTGAAAGCGCTTTTAGGCGTCTTCAAACTCTCTTTTTTTCACATCGCCACTTTTTGGCACACCATGATCCTGCACATACGCTAGTAAAGATGTATTTGGATTAAAACCTAATGAAAATATCCTTTGATATTAATGTTTGGGAGAGAGTAATACATAAAGAATATATTGATCTATCCATGAGGGAAAAATGTTCTTGAAGGGGAGGATTTAAAAGGGATTGATGAAGAGGATTTGAAAAGGATTCATGAAGAGGATTTCAAAAGTTGTTTACATGTGGAGGAGATTAACACCTTTCTTATGCATGATGGTTACAATACAGATGACATGAATGAGCAACATGAATGGGAGGGCAATTGCAGTAGAGAATTTTTGGTATCTTGGAACTTAGATATTTTTCATCTATGTTGCCATAAATTCCAAAGGAGGATGTTGTTAGCATGAATTTTTTTGGTATTCCTATGAGTAGCCTAGCATTGTTGGAGAAATGATTCAAAGATCATATGTTGCATTCATGACAAAGTTTGTCATTGATATCGACATACATGTTATTTTGTGAGTTTAGTAAATAAGAAAATACACATTGGCTTTGCATGGTTTTTGGATTGCATATTAGCATATGAATAGTTGAGGACATATTATATAGAGTGATGATATGGTTAAGTACACATGGTGAAATTCATAGACAATGCAGAGTTACTCAAGATTTATTCAAGATAATGTTTAGAAAAAGTTACAAGTTAAGAAGTTGTTG
Organism: Cupressus sempervirens; assembly: GCA_028749045.1. NCBI lineage: Eukaryota > Viridiplantae > Streptophyta > Pinopsida > Cupressales > Cupressaceae > Cupressus > Cupressus sempervirens. The sequence continues at coordinate 560,854,207 of CM053790.1, forward strand.
ATATTTTTATTATATTACCTAGAATAAATATAATCTAGTTAGGTGAGGATATACAAAGGTAGAAGACATACTAAAGATGATGTGGTTAAGTGAGAAAAGTTAGATGTTACACATATGAAGAGTTATGAAGGTTGTAAGCCGACAATTTGATTGTAATTATGAAAAGATGAAATATTATAATGTAATGTATAGATGTAATATCTTAAGATGGCTTAAATATATTATTATTATATATAGGGAAAGCCCTAAGGCCAACTCAATAATATGTCTTAAGACTTGGTAGAAAGGAAATATGTTTCCTTATGGTATGGTGGCGGTTTGTGTGTAATGCAAATATGTGAACTTGTATGTGAGATCTACTAAATCTGATATTGAATATCTTTTGATCAAAGAAGTATTTGGTACAAATAAGGCACGATGAGAATATAAAGTGATTGTAAATGGAAAAGAACTTGTTGGACAATGTAAAGGTACATATGTATTAGTCAATGAGGATAGTACAAAGAATATTCAGAGAGTGGGTCCTTATGTCTTCCCATCAACTTCTCATAGGGTTGGAATCTCCTAACAGGGATTCAAAATGTCCTAAAAGGTGTAAATATTACGAATATCATTATGAAATAAATATTGGAAAATAATGAAAGCTAAGTTGGGTTGGACATTATATTTTACTAGTTATTAATGCTCTAATGTAGATCATGGAGATAAGTAAATGAAATGAAATTTGGGTTGGTATCAATACTTGAATCGTATGATTTTGGATTATAAAATATAATCATATATAATTATACATATATAATCCCTATATTTCTTGAATCCTATGCTAAAATGTTTTATTTTCATATTCATTGACATCAAGAATCAATACCCACCAATAAATTGTAGTGCACCAAGAAAATTTTCTAATGTGAGTAGTGGTGATAGAGTGACACTTCCTTTGGTATCCCATGGATGAGGATGAGATTCTACTCAAATATAATGATCTATAATTAGTTCACAATTATTTAATATATTAGTGCATACTTACTACTTATCCTAACTTTATTCTATCTTTTTATTCCATATATTAGGAAAAATAAAATTAAAATGTGGTCATGCCTATCTACTACTTGTGCATTCTTACACATATATTTATATATATTAGATGTATTGATCATATATAATGTATTATTATTTTTTAATGGTTTTTTGCATACTAGTTATTCTTATAATTTTATATCATACTCATCAATTTCTAACAATGATGAAGCTTGCTTTCATGCTACTTGTATCTTATTTCCTATAACTTTAAATGATATGTCCTTATCATTTCAAACTTAATTTAAGTTCATGATGACTATATCCAATTTCTTAAACTTACATTATTTGATTGTCCTCAATGATTTGGTTATGATCATGTATAATTTTCCCCTTTCATCCAATGTTTTGCATGAATCATTTATCATTAGTCAAGAGGTAATACTATCCATATATTTTTTGATTCATGGTTGTCTGTAGTGCCTTGTCATAGAAAAGAAGTCCTTAGTAAACCAAGACAAACGTTGATCATGTTAGAATCTGAAAAGATTAATAACCCAGAAAACTAGTGCAAAGAGTAAATATCTAAACTATGAATGCAAATGATACAAAATCAAAATAGCATCATAGAGTTAGTCTCCAAGAGAGTAATGCAAATGCTGGAAGCAAAATAGCATTAAGAGGATGCAAAAATAAGAGATACAAATACAAGCCAGGTAGCATGCTTATATAGGCAAGGAAGAGAGAGGAGGTGGCAACACCAACCAATGAGGAGCAACCATCTATCGGACTAAAGATAGCAAAGTATCTTCCCAAGATAGCTAATGGATGCTCACATGTAGGAAGGTGACACCTCACAACCATTCACCTAATAAGACATGCTTTATTAACCTAAGCGAGATTGTTAAAAGTGTAGGAAAAACCTAGCAAAATAGGAAAAATAAAAAACTACACTAACACCCCCCCATAAGCGAAGCTTAGGTGGATGTAGAAATGGGTCCCGACAATGAGGCCATGTTAGGTACCCAAGTACAATGCAAGAAGATGCAACCTCTGAAAGCGGGGAAAGAGAGAAAACCACAAGGGAAAAACCCTCCCCCAAAAAGAGGTAAGAACCTAGTGAAGAACTGAAGAAGTCTCCCGCTAGGGAAATTGTCCCATAAAATAGGAACAAGGAGTGATCATGAAGAAGCAGCATCACTGAAGCATGAAGAACCGCAAAACTCTGTCAAAATGCTGATCTGTAGAACCCCCATGGAAATAGAAGGCACAAACCATCAACCAAAGGAATCTCCATGGAAATAGAAGGCACGAACCATCAAGCAAAGGAACCTCCATGGAAATAGAAGGCACGAACCATCAACCAAAGGAACCTCCATGGAAATAGAAGGCACGAACCATCAACCAAAGAAGCATAGAACAATAATATAACCTCCCCTTAAGGTAGGTGAGGTGACAGGCAGCTGAAAAGATGGGCCAAAAATCTCCTACAACACAGGAGCCAAACTCATCGAGAGTGAGGTACAAACACAAATAAAGGCATGTGTCATCGACACTGCATGAGGAATTAGAGAAAGAGAGCCTATAAGTGGCAAACAACTATCCCACCCATGGCACTTTATATAATAGTGTGAGTACAATGAATCACAATGATGAAAAGGATCCCAAAACGCAAGAGTGGCACTTTATCTCAGTGCGTTGCATAAAGATGCTTACAGTGAATATCAACAATGATCAAAAAAAACATAAGGCTGAAACAACAGAAAGTAAATCCCAAAATGAAGCAACTGAAGCAACAAAATCGATCTCCGGAGCTGAAACAAACAGAATATCCACCAGAATGCTAAAATGCAAAAGACTGAATAGGATGTGTCTAGAACAGAATCTGAAACAAAAACCAGCATCACTGGAAAGAGCACAGAAAGAGCTTTCCAATGATATAAAGAAGTCCAAAATCGGAGATTGGAAGCTCAAGATACGCCTCCCGGAGTGCAAAATAGAACATCCAGCTTCAACTTCCATAACAGGAAACCAAACTGAATCAAAACTCAAAAACACCTATACCAACATCTCCGTCTCAGAACCAGCTTTCCGGCGCTTCTTTCGGATCGAAAAAATACCTCCATATGCAAAAGTTATGGCCAAAAAACCACAAGTAGGTCCAAAACCAAATAGAAGGAGAGTGCAAACAAGGATGATGACACACCGCTGACGTCAGCATTTGACGGGAAAAAATTTGACGACCCGTCAACCGTCGCAGCAAAAAAAGAGGCCACGTGGCAGCAACATGGCAGTGCCACATGGCGGGCAGATGACGTGGCAGGTACGGAAGATGAGGTGGCAGGGGCCACGTGGCACGCCTGCCACGTGTCACACGCAGACTGGCGCTGATGTAGCACCTGCTGAGTGTGCCTGGTGGAGCAGCGAGCGCTGAGCTGTCACGGACGGAGCTGGAGCTGAGCGGAGGCGGTCGCAGGGCGGCTGAAGGAGGTTGAACCACCGGCGGAGGTGGCAGTCGGGCGGCGGCGCTCCAATTTTATATTTTTTTTTTAATTTTTTCTTCGTCCCTGCGTCTGTACAGCAGACCCTGGAGGGTTCAAAAAATCCCCAAAATTGCCCTGTGTCCAAAAACGACAAGCTTTATATGAATCCTGACTGCAAACGGCCTTTCGGATCCAATGGTGACGTCTGTTCGGGCCCAAAGTGCTTCGAAATTTTTCTGATCCCCTGATTTGAAGAAAAATTGCATTCAAATCTGTGACTGCCAATGGAGAGGAGTACGGCTGTAGCTTTGCATGCTCGATTCTAAAAAATATACAGCTTGCATGCAAAATCTAAAAGATACCCAGATGGTTTTTCGGGGCTGCGAACAAAATCCAAAAAGTGTTTTTTGTCAAAACTTTTCTGATTCTTAGGATCATCCAAAGATGCAAGAGAAGAGCATACTTCGTTTTTCAAAAAACTACAATTAAGTTTATTTGCCCCCCCTGAATCTCTCAAATAAGGAAATTAAAATCTACTCTTGCACATAGAAAAGCTCTGATACCATGTTAGAATCTAAAAAGATTAATAACCCAGAAAACTAGTGCAAAGAGTAAATATCTAAACTATGAATGCAAATGATACAAAATCAAAATAGCATCATAGAGTTAGTCTCCAAGAGAGTAATGCAAATGCTGGAAGCAAAATAGCATTAAGAGGATGCAAAAATAAGAGATACAAATACAAGCCAGGTAGCATGCTTATATAGGCAAGGAAGAGAGAGGAGGTGGCAACACCAACCAATGAGGAGCAACCATCTATCGGACTAAAGATAGCAAAGTATCTTCCCAAGATAGCTAATGGATGCTCACATGTAAGAAGGTGACACCTCACAACCATTCACCTAATAAGACATGCTTTATTAACCTAATCGAGATTATTAAAAGTGTAGGAAAAACCTAGCAAAATAGGAAAAATAAAAAACTTGTGCATTCTTACACATATATTTATATATATTAGATGTATTGATCATATATAATGTATTATTATTTTTTAATGGTTTTGTGCATACTAGTTATTCTTATAATTTTATATCATACTCATCAATTTCTAACAATGATGAAGCTTGCTTTCATGCTACTTGTATCTTATTTCCTATAACTTTAAATGATATGTCCTTATCATTTCAAACTTAATTTAAGTTCATGATGACTATATCCAATTTCTTAAACTTACATTATTTGATTGTCCTCAATGATTTGGTTATGATCATGTATAATTTTCCCCTTTCATCCAATGTTTTGCATGAATCATTTATCATTAGTCAAGAGGTAATACTATCCATATATTTTTTGATTCATGGTTGTCTGTAGTGCCTTGTCATAGAAAAGAAGTCCTTAGTAAACCAAGACAAACGTTGATCAAGTTAGACAATTGCATTATCATATACGCCAAACTATGACATTGAAATGATACTATCAAATTATCACATTGAGGGGAGCTAACTTGCACTGTTGCATTCGATGTGTCATATCACATTGCCTTATCAAATGAAATATTATCACATTACTCATGTATGTTAAAAGAAATTATTAGTACTTGCCGGTAGGCTAAGTACTATTGTGTCATTTTTTGGATTACTCGCATTAACTTGTTATTAAATTACCTCTATTCTACTAATAAAAATTCATTTCATTCCATATTTTTCTAAAAATATTATGTTTACAAAGAAATACATGTCAATTTTTTAACTTTACAATTTATAAATATTAATTTTCTAACTTTTAATTGGATGAATGGATTAGAGTCTTATATGGGAATTTGTGAGTTTGCGGGAAGTATTTTTTTATAGAACATTTTTATTGTTTCTCTTATTCCTAATTTTTAGCACATTTGTTATCTATTTTGTGCAAAGTAATAGAAAATTATATATTATAATAATATAATCAATTATTTATATTTCTTATTTTTTTAGAACTATTAGAAATAGTTTGTTTGATTATAAAGAAATACATCGAAATAATTTTTTAAAAATATTTTAATCATTCACTTTAATTATTTATTACAACTCTTAGAGGAGTGTTATTCCCTACAATTCATGAGTGTTATTCCCTCCAATTCTTCAACTTTTGTTTGAAAGATTTATAATATTTTATTATATTAAAAAACAATTATATTGTATTTATTTCATTCATCCACTACTAATATTTATTAAATAGTTCTTTCAATTATTATTATTTAAATTTTAATATTATATTATATATATTTTTTCAAATATATGATAAAACAAAATTGAATACTTTTTTTTATCAAATTATTATAGCATTGTACAGAAAAATTTGTGAATATATGCACAATTTGACACTGATAAATATACTTTATGGATCTGTTTAAAATTTAAAATTTTATATTGGTTAGGTATGTACATATATACAGAAATATATTCTTATGTAATTCAAAGTAAGGTGACAAATATATATTTTTACATAACTCATGTCTTTACTTATTTAATTTTGAAAATATTTTATTAGAATATCTTACAACAATTATATCTTTTATTCTTAAAAGAGAGATCACAGAAGTTTTAAAAACAATCCCAATTTATTATTATTATTATATGAATCAAATTTAGGTTATATACTAATCTCAGCCTCTTTTTTCGTTTACATTCATTTTTATAATTTACTGTTATTCCCTACTTGGCATTTACTATTTGAAAAAGAAAGGTTAACGCTGAAATAAACATATTTTATGTTTATTTGCTTATCAAGTAAAACTTAAAATATAGAAAGGCCCTTGAAAATAGAAACCCAAATTGTTCTTGGCAAGATGTGTTTTAATTTGTTGTGTCGACATTGCCATACCTTACTCAGCTTAGTTTGGTGAAATCGCAATTAAAAAGATTAGAATTTTTGATGCTCTTCCAAAGTCACAGAACACGCTGTAATTGTATTGTACAGAATATGAACAATATAAGTATTATAGTAGAGCTGAAAACACTTCATCGGGAAGATAATCCTGTTGAAGTCGCGTGTACAATCTACTTTATGTGATAGAAGACGTAAGAACTAGTCTAATTAAAGACATTAATCCTCAAAGTCTTTCTTTATTCAACAATGATGGGAAAAGCATAAATGACTTCTAAAATTTTTGGTACTCTATGGTCACTCAAGAACAGTTCTCTCTTTAAACAGCTGTACAAATTCAAAGAGATGGCTTTTGGGGCATTATTGTGAGAAATATAAGAAATTTCAATTTCAATTCACAACCCTAAATTTAAAAGTTTAACTCGGCACTTAAAAGTTGCTCGGCACATAAAAGGTGTTCAGTGCCAGTTTTACTCGACACTTGATGGTGTCGAGCGGCAGGTTGCTCAGCACTTGATGGTGCCGAGTGACAGGCAACAGGTGCCGAGTGACAGGAAGAATATAAGTGCCGAGTTAGCTCGGCACAAGGAAGTCGAGTAAGCTCGGCACATAAAGGCAATGCTCGGCGACAATGAAATGCTCGGCACCAATGGATCCGAGTGAGCTCGGCTCCAACTAAAGTTTATAACTCAGAAAATCTTAACGTGAATGCATTCACCATTAAAACCAGAGAGCCAAAGTTTTAAGCTTTCAAACAAATTTCTCAAATGCAACATACAAGGGAAGATCAATAGATTCAAGTATGCTTGCTTGCTTTCTATTCAATCTTTCATTAAACTATTACAAAATTTGGGAGCATTCGACTTCAACCAAAAAATTTTAAAATAACCTTAAACTGATAATACTTCAAACTTCAATAAACTTTAAACCTGCAACTCTAATGGCTGCATACAATGGTGCCTGGAGCAATCACTGCTTCAACATGACAAAAAACAAACAACAACAAACTCACAGAATGAATAGAGGAGACACGTGCAATTGCAGGCACAAACTTTCTTCCTCTTTGTTCTCTACTCAGCTCTGCAACTTCTCTTTGATCTACGTAATTTGCTAACTTAATAAAAATGAATGTAAAAACGTTCCTTTTGTCTTCTGACCTAAAACGTTTTTCCCTCTCATTTCTAAATTCAAAAAATCTCACCTACCGTATTGATGTTTTCTATCTGTTCTGAGCGTCAGAAGTGGTAGATGAGCATTTGGCTCAAGGGGCAAACTTCAACGCTGCATTAAGTTTCCAACAATTATAGCTAAGTCACATTGAATAATCTTAATTTCAATGTTTCCTATGTTTTCGTAAATTAGGGCTCCACTGACAGCGACGTGCCATTTGGCTTCACTCAAACTACAGCGCATATCTTACAAAGATCAGAATGTTTAATGATCTCCCAAATTCTTAAAGATCTGTCAAATTTTCAGAACATTTAACGCTATGTTAAATGTTTAATGCGCTGTACAGAGTACTATAGAGTATGAATAATATAAGAATTACAGCTCAAAAGACTACATCGTGAGGATAATCGGTAGATAGCCGTAATTTTAGTATTAATGAAAGTAACCTCGTTAGAGTCGCATGTACAACGAGCAAGTTATAGTAAGTCTAATTAAAGGCTTTAATCATCAAATCCTACTACTTCAGCGAATTTTACACTGGTTAGCTGGTTAGTGAAGGACTAGTTCAATGCGTTTTCTATCATCGTTGTTTTCAGTTTTCATGAAAACAAGCCCGTTGGAGTGGCCAGTACAACCTACTTTATATGACAGAACAAACTTTACGTGATAAAACAAACTTTATATGATAGAACATGTATTAATTAGTCTGTTTAAAAGCTGTAAGCATTGAAATCTATGAATTCAATGCATTGCACGCTACTGTAATTTTTTTCCCTCTATGAAAGAACATGTATTAATTAGTCTGGTTAAAAGCTTTAAACATTGAAATCTATGAATTCAATGCATTGTACAATAGTTTAATTTTTTTTCAATCATTGTCTACGACAGAGCTGTTCTCCACTAACTAGCGGACAATGCATTGATCTTGTAGATATCGATGACTAAAGCCTTTTAATCAGGCTCTATCATGTAAAGTAGGTTGTACCAGCGACTCCAAGGGGTTTGTTTTTATTAAAACAAAAATTAACAACGATGAAGAAAATGTAAGATCTCAATAGTAACAGAGAACAAAAAAATTGAGAAAATAAAATAAACGAACTTGATAAGAAAGAGGATAGCAAATGCTCTTTTTTAAACAGAGAAACAACTCTATTTTTAGCAGAGAAATAATGTATTTTATTGCTGAATCAGCCAAAAGAAAAGTAGTATTCAGTTTACAAACTACAATACTTTATACTGCTGCTCAGAATCGCAGCATGCAGATTATTGAATGGAGCACAAAAAAATCCATTATTCATGCCATAGTTCTTGAATTGGACAAGGCACTGAACTGTTGGCTCAAGATTTGAAAATGTAGAAATAATTAGAATCTGGAATGTATTTATTGTTTGTCTTGAAAATTGAATATAATTGTTGAAGAGAAAATCAAATTTATAAAATAGATGGCAAAAACAGTTATGAACTGTTATACAAAACTGCTGCAACAGAAAACTAAAAGCAAAACACTAAACTAATAAAAAAACCTAATCTAATACTTAGAAACCGTAAAAATTACTGATTAACATCTCCCCCTTACAATAAAAGGGTTAAACCAAGCATTGCTCTAAACTTCTCAAACTCTTCTTTGCCCAATGCCCTGGTAAAAATATCTGCTGGCGGATCTGCTGTGGGACAATATTGGAGGTGTATATTTCCATCTTCTACATGATATGTTTTGTGCGATCATGAAATACTGGATTATGAGCCATTTTGATAGCTGATTGATTATCAATCAAGAGTGACATTGATGAACCCTATGGTATTTGCAAGTCTTTTAGAATCCTTTGAAGCCATAAGATTTCCCGAGTTGCTTTAGAGGCTGCCATATATTCAGCTTTAGAAGAAGAGACAGCTGAGACTGATTGCTTTTTAGATTTCCAAGAAATTACTGCAGACCCAAGATGAATTAAATATCCGTTTGTAGATTTTCCATCTATTGAGTCACCTGCATAATCTGAATCAGAATAGCCAAACAAAGAAAACTCTTTTGTCTTGGAGTATTTTAGCCCACAATGTTGAGTACCATATAGGTATCGGAAAATTCTTTTAGCAGCCAACCAATGAGTTTGTCTAGGTTGTTGCATAAATCTTGAGAGAACTCTAACAGCAAAAGAAATATCTAGACAAGTAGGTGTAGCATAGATCAAACTACCAAAAAGTTTCCTATACATAGTTGCATCAACCAATGTTGAGGCATCATCAAATATGAGTTTGATATTTTGCTCCAGAGGAGTACTAAGGGGCTTACAATTAGCCATGCCAAACTTATGCGAAAGATCACCAATACATTTTTGTTGAACAATAAAAACAAAATGAAGTTTTTAAACCATCTCAATACCTAAATAATAATGAAGATGACCCAAATTAGTCATATCAAATCTCTTCTTCAATTGCTCTTTTACATCTTGAATATAATTCTTATCACTGTCAGTGATTAGTAAATCATCCACATAAACAACAAGATAGATAATAATGTTATCAACCTTTTTAACAAAAAGTGTTGCATCATCAAATTCAAAATGTTTGAAATTCAACTTCAAGAGATACTCAGTAAGTTTTACATACCAAGCACGAGGCACTTGTTTCAAACCATATAGAGGTTTGACAAGCTTGCATACATGATGTTCCTTTCCATTAACTACATATCCTTTAGGTTGAGTCATATACACTATTTCTTTAAGATCACCATTTAAGAATGTGGTTTTGACATCCATTTGGTGAACTTTCCACCCATTTTGAGCTGCAAGACTCAATAGAGCACGAATGGTAGCCCATTTTGTTGTACGTGCAAATGTTTCATCAAAATCTATTCCCTCCTTTTGAGCATATCCTTTAGCAACAAGTTGAGCTTTGTGTTTTTCAAATATGTCATCTGCTTTATATTTATTTCTAAAAATCCACTTACAACCAAGTGGTGGATCAATCAACTCTCATGTGCCATTTTTTTATAAGTGCATCATACACATTTTGCATAGCTTTCCTCCAAACTACAATATTTTTAGCTTTATTAAAGGAACTTGGTTCATAGTCACTTGTGAAATTGATTTTATCAATAGGTTTTTGGTTATTTACAACATTGGATTGAGCTTGTAGCCTTGCCTTATAAGAACTTCTTGTCCCTGTTTTACCTATTTCATCAGGGCTTACAACTTTCAAAGTTTGTTGGACTTGTTTTGCCCACTTATAAGAAGATTTTGGTTGCACAGTAAGTATTTCAATAGTGGCCAATGGTTCTACAATTTAATGCTCATCAATTGATATATTTTCTTCTTTCTCATTTATAGATGGATTAGTTTGACTAAGAATAACTTGAGGAAAAGATTCCACATGTGAATCAATTAAAGGTGAGGCTAAACAGGTTGGGTTCCCCTCGAAACGTATATCATTTAGCTGACATTCAATATTTTTAGTACTCTTAGAGGTTTTAAAAAATACAACATCACATGTAATGATGAGTTTATTATTAGCTTGATCATACAATCTATATGCTTTAGAGGATTCAGAGTATCCAAGAAAAATACATTTAAAACTATGTTGATGCAACTTCTTTTTCCCTTAGAAATTAAAGCATAGCAAGTGAGCCCAAAAATTTTAAGATGTTGAATAGAAGGAGGATAACCAAACCATACTCCATATGGAATTGCTTGTTGAACTATAGATGATCAAGATCTATTACGAAGATAGACTACAATTCTTGCTACTTCAGCCCAAAAATACAATTTGACTCCTTTAAAATACAACATTTCAATAACCATATTCATGATAGTTCTATTCATTTGTTCAACAATTCCATTTTGTTTAGGAGTGCCTAGTGTAGTTAGATGATGTTGAATCCCATGTTGACGTAGATAATCTTCAAATACTAGAGAAGTAAATTCTCCACCATTGTCTGTTCAAAGAGTACCAATTTTAGATTGACCTAGATTTTCAATCATAACACGAAACCTTTTAAAAATTTCAAATATCTCTAATTTTTGCTGCAAGAAATAAATCCATGTCCTATGACTATAATCATCAATGAACAATACAAAATATTGAGATCCTCACATAGAAGTTATTGGTAAAGGTCCACACAAATCAGAATGAATAAGTTGGAATTTTCTTTGTGGTCTCCAGGTTGATGAAGGGAAAGAACTTCTATGTTTCTTAGTAAGAATACATGCTTCACATTTTTCATTTGATCTAGGCAAAATAGGCAAGCCATCAACACCATTATTTTTCATAATATGAATTTTATTATAACAAGTATGCCCAAATCTTGCATGCCATAACATAGTAGGAGAGAGACAATCTTGCTCAGTAAGATATGCAACATTTTTAGAAAGAGCACAAGTTCCTTTCAATTTTAATAATCTTCCATCCTCACATCTAGTCAATACAACTTCATTATTATATTATTTTCTGACAACAACTTTGCCATCTTTTAATAGAATAGAGTGTCCTTTTTGTCTAATCAATATTAGCGATAATGGATTAATGTTGTAATTGAGGAATAAATAAAACATCAAGAAGTACAAAATCTGGAAGATTTGGACACTTAAACTAAATAGTTCCCTTTCCAACTAAATAAATTGGACCACAATCAACTTTTTGAAATTCTTCAAAGTAATTTCATTGAAATGTCATATGTTGTGTGGCTCCAATATCTAAAATCCAATTATGATACCATGAGGAATTAGATGCACATTCTAAAATAGAAAGAACATATTGATCTTCATCACTATGAAAAGTAAATTGAGTTGCTCCTGAACTTTTATCACTTGAAAGTGTATCATCATTATAAACTTTGGTTTTATCTTTGTCCTTGAAATAATTTTCTTTAAAACTTTCTATCTTTTCCCAAGAGAGTTTGCATTCATGGGCTTCATGACTACCTTTTCCACCACATCTTTTATAGTGTAAAAATTGCCTATCATTTTGATTATCGTTTTTCTTTCATTGACCTCCACCTTTCCCTCTACCATTATAACTATCTCTTGAACAAGTTTTATTTGGAGGTTTCCGTTGATGAGCAAGACACAAATTTTCATTTGTATTATCTAGTTTTCTTCCAAATGCTTTCTCACGCTCTACTAATTGTTCAACCAATAAATCAAAAGTAATAGTTTTTAATTGGTTTCTTGAAGAGATTCTAGATATGTGGAATGTGTTAGAAGAAGCTCTTTTATAAAAGTTGTTAGATGCATATCAACTTTCCCACCTGTAGCATCAAAATCTTGTTTTATGGCTCTATTTTTTTAAGCTAGACTCATAACATCACCACTTTGCAATTCAAGATTGAATTGTTTTAATTGCAACTGAATGAATTCTACCTTTTCATGAGAATCAAATAAAATTTTCAATTTATGAATGGCATCCCAAGCAAGTATGCATCCTTGTATATGTCGATACACTTCTCCATTAATAGAAGCCCTTATCAAAGATAAAGCTTTTGAATTTTTATATAGCCATATTTATTTTTCTTTAGCATCAATTGGTTTTGCAAACTGAGAATTTCCATCACATATTTTGGTCCATAGATCATTAAAAATAAGTGTGTTTTCTATTTTTCTATTCCATTATGTCCAATTGTCTTTTCTAGACAATGTTTCCCCAATCACTGAAACAATAGACTACATTATGAATTCAAAAATAAAACACAATTGCACACATTGCAAATTTAAATAATTAATCAAGTTTAGAAATCTTTCAAAAATGATCGCACCTAAATCGATTTTTTTTTCATGTAAAAATGCTCCAAACTTTAGAAGCTTCGTGCATAGATTTGTTCCAATCCTCCGATACCACTGTTGGCCCAAGATTTGAAAATGTAGAAATAATTAGACTCTGGAATGTATTTATTATTTTCCTTAAGAATTGAATACAATTGTTGAACATGAAATCAAATTTATAAAGTAGATGGTAATAATAGTTATGAATTGTTATACAAAACTGTCGGAATAGAAAACTAAAAGCAAAACCCCTAACTAAAATAAAAAAACCTAATCTAATACTTAGAACTTAGAAACCGTAAAGATTATTAATTAACACTAAACATCTATTTAAAAATTAAAAACTCAACTACAATGAATTAAATAAGGATCTAATGTATGCAATAAGCACATCTTGCTCTATATTATAAACTTGAAGTAGACTCAAATCAACGCTGGAAATTAAGAGTTTGGACGGTGAAATAAAGAGTTTAGTAAAGGGGAGGAGATGTGGAGTTGGAATTCTTCAATGAAACTATTGGCCTGTATTTCGCACCTTGTTAGAATAAAATCCAGTTTGTTTTCCAAGTTGTTAGGGTTTACAATGTCCATATGCAGTGTTACTCTAGAAAAAATGCTCGATTCATCATGTGTATCCTTGTTTCCATTAAAAAATTTCCTTATTTCAAAATTTGTTTTTGTTTTAAAAGTCCTTTGAAATTTTCAAGGCATGACCATGCAAGCAAAGTGATCACATGGTCATTACATGGTTAAGCTCTTAACATTTTATGGTGCAATTGTGCAAAACAATTAAAATGCATAATGTTCACTTGGTCTTAGTGGTTTGTTAAAATACTTAAGAGAAAAATATTTAAGAGAGAAACTATCACATGGTCCCACAATTAAACTATGTGGTTAAGTTTCAAGCAATGACTATGGAAACATGAGCTATCACTTAGTCGAAGCCCTCATTACAATTCAAAGATCTGACACCTGGATGCATCTAAAAAGACTTTTGGATTATAAAATCAAGATTATGATGCAACTGTGTGAACAAAAATAAAGAAATATCAATTATTTTTTCACTACATAAAGTTCAAAAGGTCAAAATGATGGAGTGACTTAGCGACCAGCTATGATCGCATGGTCAGAGGCCTAAAGATACAGTGTTCAGAGATAGCATCAATTATGTGAAATTGTCGATGCATGTAACTAGAATGCTTCATCATGTGGTCGCAAGGCCTAAAAGATAACAAGGATTATGAGTCACGATTAGGTGAAAAGGTTATGAGCTTGTAAGGTTTTTCTTGATTGCGTGGTCGCACGATTAGAAGACATGAAGTAAATTAATGTCGTGACCTGGAAAAGTTATTAAGTATGAGGCAAGAAATGCTTAGTCATGCAATCATGTAGTTAGGTGGTAAAAGATAAAATGAAGCTACGACCTAACAAACTCTTTGATCACACAGTCACATGCCTAAAAGTTGCAATTAAATAAGAGATTGTGAACTAGAGAAAGGGTCTAAAACTTTGGAACAAATCTATGATCACATAGTCACACAGTTGAAACTTTAAGTTGAATAGAATGTTGCGACTAAGTGAAATAGTTAAGAGCTAGTCAACTTTCAAGTAATTGCATGGTTGCACTTCTAAAGTAATAAAAGGAATTAAAATCAACAACCATGTAATCACTCAAATCTAGAGGGTTTCACATGGTCACAAGCCTTAAGTGTTAAAGTTAAAATTAGGCAACAATCATGTGATGCAATCAGAAGGATGTTAAGATTTATGTGATCACTTAGTTGCATAGTTAAGAGCATAAAGAAGAAAGGAAGTTGCAAAGTAGCAACAAGGTTTTTTCTGACAGTGATCACTAGGTTGCAAGGTTAAGGGGTTAAACATAAAGATAGGTCATGAAGCAATGACTGAAGGATTTGTACAGTCACAAGCATAAACATAGAATGGAAGATAAGCCTTGCAAAGTCATGAATAACCAAGAAATCTCTAGTGTTTGCATGGTCACAATATAATATTTTAATGATAAAATAATTGTTGAACATTCATGATTACCAAAAAAGATAGGCATTATCTGAAAAAGCACAAAAACTATTTTGAAAGTTGGTAGTACAAGCGTCCTAAACCAAAACTATGACACTTTTGGAGATTTTGAGAACTCTCATGCATGTTGGCTTAAACACACCATTAATGCTATTCTTTTGCTGAACTGCTATTAAAAAGGTGATGAAATAGATTTCTAATTACACCATTCACAAAATTTAGAGCAAAGCAGATTGAGCACGAAGTTTCTTTTAGAGCTTTCAAAGTTTTTCAATTGTAGAGAGTGTTGGAAGAAGTTGAATTCAAAGAAAATGATGTGTGAAGAAGGAAAGATGATTGCTTAAGTCAATGTGAAAGAAGTCACTATGGGTGTTGAGCAACAAGAGACTAAATTAGCCAACTTGTGTGCTGAGGAGTGGGTCTATTTCTTACCAAGATCCTCACATGGTAAGAAAATAAATTCACATATTTCAAATATGCATATAGATTCTGTAGGGATGTCACTATGCCAGAAACCAATAAAAATGAGTTGTTTTCATACTTTTATAACAAAAGGTTTGAGAAACCACTAATTTGCAACTCATGGAATAGATATTCTGGAATAGCTAATCATGCTAGAGGTAACTGTAGATGTGTACCTAGTGAAAGCACTCATAAATTCTTAAAATCCTACCACTCATGGATTCAAAAGGAAGGATATGATAAGTAGGAGATAATTTCCACAACAAGTCAAATTGTGATATTGCTATTAGGATTTAACTATGTGATTTTGAGTCAAACTCATTGACCCATGTTTCATGAGTAGTAATTCAACATAAATCCATATCTCATGAGAATAAATGGAACACTTAGCACTCATTAGATCTAAGTGATGCTTACAAGGGTGAAGCACCAGGACTTGCCGAGAGGTCACCCATCCTAGTAGTACTCCAGTCTAGGTGTGCTTAATTAAAGATTTTCCTCCATGGTTAAACCCAAAGCTTGTAACCCCATTTGCAAAGCCTTCACCAAGTTTTGTACCTTATGGACCATTCATTACAAAGCCCCTTAAGCTCATCAATTTATAATTAGGAGATCATTTCCATAACAAAGTAAAATTGTGATATTGCTATCAGGATTTAAGTGTGTGATTTTGAGTCAAACTCATTGACCCATGTTTCATGAGTAGAGATTCAACATGAGAATAAGTGGAAAACTTAACACTCATTGGATCTAGGTGATGCTCATAGGGGTGAAGCACTGGGACTTCCTGGGAGGTCAACCATCCTAATACTACTCTAGCCTGAACACACTTAACTATAGAGTTTTTTTTGTGGTTAAACCCAAATCTTGCAACCCCATTTGCAAAACAGGAAAGATATGATTTTATTTTGCAAATTGGATAGAGAAACCTTCATTAAGGTTTTTAACCTAGAATGGACCCATGAAAAATCTCATTGAGCTAGAGAAGATGAATGAGACATTCAAGAATCAGAGGGTTTTGTTCAATGAAAAGATTATGTGAAGACATAGCTCCAAGTCTAAGAAGGAGAAGGGCAAGCTACCAAAGAAGGTAGGAGATTTCATGCCACTAGAATTGTTCAATAGATACTTCTAGTATACTGTGTTTGGACTGGATAAGGTAATTGGACTAAATGGCACAATGAATGCTCCAAGCAATGTATGCATGATAGCCCTAGACATACAAGACCTACACCTTAATGTAGGGTATGATTTTGTGACACACATAATCAATGTGTTGCACAATGAAATCAATGCTCCTTAGAGGGGAGAGATGGAGAATTTCAAGTTCCACCACTACTCATTGTTGATGCACATTATCCTCTACAATAACATAGAGCATGTCATTCCTAATTTAATTGAGGTGACAAAGGATAATGGAGAAAACATGTCCATGCAACTGTAGACAAGGTTATGGAAAAGGCTTTATCCTTACGTGAATGTTGTCGATTTTTATAATGATTTTTTTTTTCTATTTCCAACATGGTTGTTGACATAACATAGAGGGTTCCTAGTGGGGTTAAAATGTTCATAAGATGTTCTGCCTTATCTAATGGGGATAGAAGACTAGCCCATGATTGAGCTAGTTTTTTTTTTTCTTTTTGACATTTTTTCCTTGATAAGGATTTATGGATGTCCCCAACCCCCTCATATTCTACTTAGGTATATTTCAAAAATTGGGGTAAATAGAATTCTTTTGGTAGCTTATAATGATGAATAGGGAATGCCTAGGTCCCACAGTAAAGAAGGGTTCCTTTGTCCCTAGAAATATAAAGATAGGAGATTTTGTCATCAGGAAGGATGCCATAGAAGAGATAGATGGACTCATAAGTGAATTCCTACAGCCCATTGCTCCTGCTAGGACATATGATCCTAATGATTTGGTTACGAATGCCTTGAATTAAATGTAGAAGTATGCCCTACCAAAAAGTAAAGCCTATTTGGAGGAGGATGTAATAATGAATTGTTTTGAGATAGAGGATTGTAGAAATAGGACCTGAAGATGGAAAGTGATCATAAGGGTGGAAGAGGAAATTAAGAGAGTCGATCCCTCATTTTAAGGTTTCTATCACGAGGAGAGATACATGGATAGGTACAATAAGTGCATAGAAAATTTTAATAGCATAACGTCTCAAGTACCTGCTGAAATTAGAGACAATGCAAAACCTCAATCTTTATAGCAAGAGGATGTGATTGAACTAGAGGTTGAAGATGATCAACCTAAAAGTTCATCATGGGCCTAAGGAGGTAAAAGAAAGCAAAAATTAATTAAAATCCCAAATAAGGTAAGGGAAAAGGCATTGCAGATTCAACAAAGTGTCACAAAGTATTTTGATGACATAAGGCACAACTTCCTAATTAGTCAGGTAGACCAAATAATCTTGAGCTTGAGACAAGAATGTTGGACAAAAGAATAATCTAGCCTCAAGAGTTTATGAAAGATGATGATTTCATGAACTCTGAATAATTCAAATTATTCCTATCTAAAAGTAAACATAATGAGCTTACTTTGTAACTACAACCAGGAGACTCACTAGAAAAAATAGTTGAATTGGTGCAAAAGTTGCAAGATTATGACCCTAACAGTGAAACTCTCACTATGGATGAAGAAAGAGAGTTGGTGCAAAGAAGTGGGATGCTACTCTTCCTAATATGGTGCTGAGTTTTCATTTTGCATGATGCTTAATGATAGGAATCCTTTCAAACTCCTCTCTTGAAAAGTTGATCTAGGATTAACTCCAAGGTTCTGAGTGACCTTGTGACCTATTGGAATCTGCTTAGTTGAAAATAAATGTATTTTTTTCACAAAGAGGCATTTTCTAGTTTGAACCAATTTTAGATAAGATGATCAATCTGCTTGTTTCAAAATTAACCATAAAAAGAGGTATGTTTTTGGTATTTTCTATTTTTTAAATGAATGCAGTCTAACAATGCAACTATATGAATTCCTAATTTAACCAAGGATTAGAAAAGCATATAACAAACATAAGGTAGTGAGAGATGAAAGTAAATAGCATGAAAGAGAAATTCCTAAAGGACATAAACCATGGTAAAAGCACATCTGTGAGTTAAATTATTGAAAAGATTAGGTAGAAAACCAATGAAAAAAGGAGCTCAATACTTCCTTAAATCCACTAATGCAATCATCGATAAGAATTTAGCAAAACTATATGATGTTTCACTTCTTATAAAATTGCAAGGCCATTAAAAGTGTGCTCATGCAAGATGAGAAGCTATGTAGGAACAAAAGAGTGATCTTTTCTCCAATCTATATGTCAGTAGAATTTGACAAGACACAAAAAACAGTGGAACTAAAATACTACATAATCAACTCAACACAACAATACTATTGGCTCCATTATAGTCATAAATAAGAATCCAAAAAAATAACACACTGTGACAAGAATATGTACACTCAAAATGAGAGCACCAAAAGCATATATTATTACATCAAAATAATAGCCTGGAATACATATTACATTCCTAAATTTATAGAAATCATCTTCTCAATTTGTGTTGCGAGTGAGAGTTCTCTTTATGCAAACATACACTTCTAAACTAATTTAAAAAAATCTATTTATGTACAAACCGACTCTCTAAATGGTGCTAAGTAGGACTCCACCCTTGTTTATATCAATTATTGGGTGCATGAGCCTTTATATGTCAAGATAAAATAAAGAAAGAAGCAGTAGATAAGAATAACAAAGCTGCAAGAGAATTTGGGAATCTCTAGAAGCTCTAAAAGTGAAATTTTGGCCTTCTCTAAATGTATCTATGAGTTAAACTACCATCTAAATATGCTTCTAGTGCATGGGAAGCTCTAAAGTTGGAACTAGATGTTAATTGTTCTAGTGGAGGAACCTATGGAATTTCCAGAATTTGAGTTGCTTCTTCATTTTGGGGCTCTTGGTTCTCAAGTTCTTGAGCTACCTCTTGGGGTTGAGTTGCCCCTTCTTTATGAGGTATTTTAACTTTGGGTTTGTCCTGCATTGGAGAAGCTCTTTTCCTCTTATTCTTCTCTTTGTCAACTTTGAAGTAACCAATTTACTTATCATGTGTATATACCATTTCCAGCCTGATTGGAGATTGCATAAGGAAAGTTGGCACTGTTACTTTTGCACCTTTATGCTTAACTAGGTGTGTTGTGGCTTGGAGGGTGATTGTCTAAGGAATTGGGTCCAAACTAAAGGGCTTCTTATCTAATCTCTTGTCAATTCAATTACATGTCTCACTCTGTAATTGATATCTACATTCTCTTCCTTATTAGCCTCTACATTCATAATTGGTGTATCAAATATCTTGTCATGATTGTAAAAGGGATATAAGACCTATTGAGTGTCTTGTTGGACAAACTTTAGTGGGATCTTTATCTTCAAGGGACTTCCTACTAGATATAGAGTCACCCTACAATAATCCCTAATCTAGATATCATAGTCAACTATCACGTTCATCCAATGATTTTCTACTGCATCTTCATGTACAAATTATTTTCCTACCAAAAGTTGAGCTTCGCCAATATTGTCAAGGAATGGGCAAGAGGAGTTCTAATCTTCGAAGGGATGTTGATCCCATTCAACATCAAAGGTCATGATATCCCATTTTTCCTAAACTTCACATGGACCTATAGTGATAGGCCATACCCAAATCTTCTAATGTTATTTCCTCACTCTGTCATATGCAGATGTGAGTTATCCTGAAATCCCTAGTGAAATGAGCCTATCTGATGGATATCTTAGGAGTTTCTTCAGATTTACAATTGTACCTACTACCCTTAGGTAGGTGAATCTTTTGAACTGGATATAATAGGAACCTATCTTTGCAATCCTTGCTAATGCCCCTACTGAAATCCTCTTGGCATAATCACTTTCAATGAACTAGATGATTGCAAAAATGAAAGCATAATTCACTATTCTGTACTCTTTTCTCTAATCTGAGAGCTTCTTCTTTACCAGTTGGGTATATACCACATAAGCCCAAGAATTAGCATCTTGCATTCTTCCCTTCTTATACAACCCTACATAGTTAGTTGTCCTTGCTGCAAGTAGATATAGCAAGTATGATGTCATGTAAAACTTGGGGTCACCTTTGAATCCTACCAACTACTTATCTAAGTTGTTTACTTAGAATTGTGGGCTAATCAATTGACATTTTAGTTGTTCTAATGGTCTCGATGAAATGTACCATCCAGATATTTAGGTGTCTAGCTACCAGTAAACCCATAACCCTACTCAGAAGCACAATGGAGTATCCAATATCATCTTTCATGTATGCCTTGGTCATATTTACCTTGCCTAGTCTTCATCCCACCGATGTTCTATCAATCAAGAATGACAATTGTATGATCTCTTTAGCTTCCTTTTCATTTTCCCTATACCATCTTTCTACTTGATGATAGGTAATCTTAACATATTGATCCACTCTTGGGAGATGGAAGACTTTCTTAGTATTTCCTCATTCTTAAGTCTAGGACTATCTCACCTATTATACTCTTCACAACTCTTTCTTACAACACATAATTCTCTACCAAGGCCGTGACCAGCTCTAAAGATTGCACTAATGTGGGATGTGAAGCCACATTAACCAAGCCTAATCTAATAAGTGCTGAGACTATCAGGGACCTCTCCTTTAGCTTGTTCTAAAGTACCAGAATGTGTTCCAATCTATATTTCCCAACTCAGTATCTCTAACCTCTAAATGTGAATCTTGAAAGCATGATTTCTTCGGTGCACCTTCAAACTTGAAAAGAACTAGTTTTCAAGTGATCTTCTCTACAAGTGAGGACAATAAGGAAGCAATTTTATCTACACAAAACATAAATACATTAGTCCAGAGGGGTGAAAATTAAACCCTAACAAAACCCTTAGTGCTAAAAAACTGGACCTAGAACCCCAAAACCCTCGCAAAACTACTCAAATCCCTCTTTTAGCTCCATTTATGTAGTTTACTACAGCTTGTGCACTTTTATGGGTCCACTAGGTGTGCTAAATAACCTTTGGAATGCTATTAAGTGCACATCGACATACCTACACACATGCACACCCTTGTGGAGTGTGCACCTGTGTAGTTGCACACCCTTGTAGAGTGTGCATCTATGAATGTATATTTAATGGAAATGAATGATTTATGGTGTTAAGAGGGCACACATGTGCACCTTGATGGGGTGTTCATGTGTGCACCCTTGTGTTCTAGTTATAAGGTTCTGAAATGGTGCACATATGCACACCTTAATTGTTCTTGGCAAGATATGCATTTTAATTTGTTGTGTCAACATTGTCGTACCCTACTTAGCTTAGTTTCATAAAATCACAATTAAAAAGATTAGAATTTGTTATCCTCTTTCACAGTAACTGAACATGTTGTAAATGTATTGTACAATCAATTCTATTAAAAGAAAATTTTGTACTAGAGTACTACAGAACAATATAAGTATTATAGCAGAGCTCAAAACACTTCATTGGAAGATAATCTTGTTGGAGTTGCATGTACAATCTACTTTACGTGATTGAAGAGGACGTAAGAACTAGCTTATATAAATATTCTATATATTTAAAATAAGTTGAGATGTCCTTTTTCAATATATAAGCTAGTAGCATTCTCGATGCAATGTGTTTAGTGCAATAGATCATTTGACATTAAAGCAATTTGTATCTTGTATATAGGATAAATAATTTAGAAATATCATGCAATAGAGAATTTTAGAAATATCTTATTTTTCTATAAGCTTTTTTAGATCTTTTGCAAACTTTTTAAAAATAAAATATTGAAAAATAATAAGTTGTTTTTTTTTACGTATTTACTAAAAGATTTTTTTTTCTAATATTTGCATTAGAAAAAGAGAAATTTTTTCACTACTTTAAAAACATCTTCAATTTCAATTTAGAAAGTAAGAATTTTCTTTATCTATGTATCTTTATTTATTAGTTCTAACAAGTGGCTCTTCAATATTTTGTGTATCTTTCTTTATTAGTTCTACAAACAAACATCCTTCTTTAAAACTATATGGACAGATGGACAGACTATAAATTATTACTTATTCTTAAAATATAAAAAGTGTTCCCTGTCAACTCGTCATTCTACCATCTCACCATTTTATAAAACATTCAATATATGTCAAATTTTATTAAAACAAGCAAATCTTTACATTGATGAATGATTCCACTATAGAAAGCCTCTCAACTTAACTAGTGTAATTAAAGACATTAATCATCTAAATCTTTCTTTATTCAACAACAATGGAAAAAGCATTAATGACTTTTAATTTTTTTGGTACTCTATGGTCACTCAAGAACAGTTCTCTCTTTAAACAGACGTACAAATTCATAGAGATGGCTTTTGGGGCATTATAGCTAAGTCGCATTGAATAATCTTGATTTCAATGTTTCCTATGCTTTCATAAATTAGGGCTCCACTGACAGCGACGTGCCATTTGGCTTCACTCAAACTACAGCACATATCTTACAAAGATTAGAATGTTTTAATGATCTTCCAAATTCTTAAAGATCTTTGAAATTTTCAGAACATTTAACGCTATGTTAAATGTTTAATGCGCTCTTCAGAGTACTATAGAATATGAATAATATAAGAATTACAGGTCAAAAGACAACACCGGCTATGGTACAACTTATTTGCACCGTCCGACTACCCCAACTTCTGCTACTGCCCCAACTTGCAGGATGATTGCATTAGCCATCTTTTCGCTTCGTAGACGTGGTACGCAATTTGACTAGTCGCACCTGCAACTCAATTAATTGATTCTTCCATGCAGTACGTCTCTCTCAGAGATTGCGCTGAGGATAGAACGACCTTTCACATTTTTTATGATTCAAAATACACGATGGCACGATGGAATGACTTCTCATCTTCTTTTGTATATTACCACTGATTATTAATAGTACCACTTATTTTATACTAAACATAACTTATTTACTCTCTGTATTACTTTTGTGTTGTGCATTTTATTATATAGATTTTTATATTATATTTATATAATTCTGTATTTATATTATATTTATTATATTAATTCTGCAGTTCATCATATTATTATTATTTTAATATTATATTGATAATTAGGATTACAGATATTTTAGTTTATATTTATAAATATAATATAATGTTTTAATTTAATTTATATTATTATGTAATATGGAAATTTGTATTTTATTTTGGAAGCGTAATCAAATTAATTATATTTTAATGATAATTTATATTTAAATACAATATTTCATATTATATTTAAATAGAATATTAAATATTAAATTAAATTTTAAGATAATAATTATAAATTGAGTTAAAAAAATCTATATCATATTAAAAAATATAGATTAAATATATAATATTATTAATTAGTGATAATATATAGTGTAAATAAGTTATGTTTAGTATAGAATAAAAGCTATATATATATAGTGATATAAAATTAGATTGAAAGTACACATAAATGTAAAATAAATTAATTACAAAATAATATAAATTTTCAATTATAAAATTAATTAAAATATTATATATTATATTTGAAATTACTAACTAAGAAATATATAATATTACTCATTAATATAATATTAATTATATATCATTAATATAATATTAATTTTTTAATATAATGTATAAAAATAAAATGCAAATTTTCATATTACATTTAAATAAAATATTAAATATTAAAATTCTTTTTTATATAATAATCTAAATTAATAAAAAAAATAGTATATTTAAAAATATAAACTAAAATATATTTTTAAAAAATTAAGTATAGAAACAATATAAGAAAATAATAAATAAATAATCATTTTTATTTTCCTATACTTTAAATTTTAACTTTTTAGAAAAAGAGTTTTTAAATTTAAAATATTGTAACAATATTTGAATTTTTTTAGTATATTTATGTATTATGACATATAATGTTTAGATTAAATTTTTATAATCCATTTGTATATGGTCATAAATATTATAGATTAAATAGTTTGACATTAATATAGAACATTAAGAATATTGCACATGGAAATCTAAAGTATAATAAGCATAAATATAAATTATCATTAAAATATAATTAATTTGATTACACTTTCAAAATAAAATACAAATTTTCATATTACATAATAATTTAAATTAAATTAAAACATTATATTATATTTATAAATATAAACTAAAATATATGTAATCCTAATAATCAATATAATATTAAAATAATAATAATATGATGAAATACAGAATTAGTATAAATATAATATAAAAATCTATATAAAAAATGCACAACACAAAAGCAATATAGAGAGTAAAGCAATATAGAGAGTAAATAAGTTATGTTTAGTATAAAATAAGTGGTAATACTAATAATCAATGTTAATATACAAAAGAAGACGAGAAGTCATTCCATTCTGCCATCGTGTATTTTGAATCATAAAAAATGTGAAAAGTCGTTCTATCCTCAACGCAATCTCCGAGAGAGAAGTACTCCATGGAAGAATCAATTAATTGAGTTGCAGGTGCGACTAGTCAAATCGCGTAAAGACAGCTCATGCAGTCATCTGCAAGCTGGGGCAGCAGCAGAAGTTGGGGCAGCCGGACGGTGCAAATAAGTTGCACGTAGACGGTGCCTCAAAAGACTACATCGTGAGGATAATTGGAGTTGATAGCCGTAATTTTAGTATTAATGAAAATAACCTCGTTAGAGTCGCATGTACAACGAGAAAGTAATAGTCAGTCTAATTAAAAGCTTTAATCATCAAATCCTACTACTTCAGCGAATTCTACACTGGTTAGCTGGTTAGTGAAGGACTAGTTCAATGCATTTTCTATCATTGTTGATTTCAGTTTTAATGAAAACAAGCCCGTTGGAGTGGCCAGTACAACCTACTTTATATGACAGAACAAACTTTATGTGATAAAAAAAACTTTATATGATAGAACCTGTATTACTTATTAGGTTTAAAGGCTTTAAGCATTGAAATCTATGAATTCAATGCATTGCACGCTACTGTAATTTTTTTTTCTATATGATAGAACATGTATTAAATAGTCTGGTTAAAAGCTTTAAACATTGAAATCTATGAATTCAATGCATGGTACACTAGTTTAATTTTTGTTTCCATCATTGTCTACTACAGAGCTGTTCTCCACTACCTAGTGGACAATGCATTGATCTTGTAGATATCGATGACTAAAGCCTTTTAATCGGACTCTATCATATAAAGTAGGTTGTACTAGCGACTCCAAGGGGTTTGTTTTCATTAAAACAAAAATTAACAATGACGAAGAAAATGTAAGATCTCAATAGTAACAGAAAACAAATAATTATAAAAAAAATTGAGAAAAACGAACTTGATAAGAAAGACGATAGCAAATGCTCTTTTTTTAAAGAGAGAAACAACTATATTTTAGCAGAGAAATAATGTATTTTATTGCTGCACCAGCCAAAAGAGTAGTATTCAGTTTACAAAAAACAATACTTTATACTGCTTCTCAGAATCGCAGTATGCAGATTATTTAATGGAGCACAAAAAAATCCAATTTTCATGGCATAGTTTTTGAATTGGACAAGGCACTGAACATCAGTTTAAAACAAAAAAACTCAACTACAATGAATTAAATGAGGATCTAATGTATGCGATAAGCACATCCTGCTCTATATTATAAACTTGAAGTAGACTCAAATCAACTCTGGAAATTAAGTGTTTGGAAGGTGAAACATAATAGTTTAGGGTCCGTTTGGTGAACCGAATAGGAATACGTATTCTGGAATATGTATTTCAAAAATTGTCAATTTCTTGTTTGAATGCACCAAAATGGGATTGGAATACGAAGCAAAAATGGAATACGTAATCCATTTTTGGCCTAAAAATGGGGTTTTGCAATTCCACCAAAATAGGTGGTATTGGAAAACGTATTCCTATTCCATTTTTTTAAATTTTAGAAAACATAAATTTTCGGGTCCGCGAATTCCCATCAAATATTGGCTGAACCAAACGGTGAACAAGAATACATTCTATTCCAGAATAAGTATTCCAGAATATGTATTCCAGAATACGTATTCCTATTCCGTTCACCAAACAGACGCTTAGTAAAGGGGAGGAGACGTGGAGTTGGAATTCTTCAATGAAACTATTGGCCTGTATTTCTCACCTTTTTAGAATCCCAAAAATCGTAAAATGAAAATCCACTTTGTTTTCTGAGTTGTTAGGGTTTACAATGTCCATATGCAGTGTTACTCTAGAAAAACGCCAGTTTCGTCATGTGTATCCTTGTTTCCATTAAAAACCTTCCTTATTTCAGAATGTGTTTTTGAGTTTTTAAAAGACCTTTGAAAGGTGATCGCATGGTCGTTACACGGTTAAGCTCTTAACATTTTATGGTGCAACTGTGCGAAGCTTGGTCTCAGTGGTTTGTTAAAATACTTAAGAGTGAAACACTTAAGAGAGAAGCTATCGCATGGTCCCACAATTAAACTATGTGGTTAAGTTTCAAGCAACGACTGTGGGAAAACGAGCTATTCCTTAGTCGAAACCCTCATTACGGTTCAAAGATCTGACACCTAGACGCATATGAGAAGACTTGTGGATTATAACATCAAGATAATGATGCGACTATGGAACAACGTTAAAGAAATATCAATTGTTGGTTCACTACATAAAGTTCAAAAGGTCAAAATGATGGAGTTACTTAGCGACCAGTTACGATCACATGGTCAGAGGCCTAAAGATACAATGTTCAGAGATAGCATCATTTGTGCGAAATTGTCAGTGCATGTAACTAGAATGCTTCATCGTGCAGTTGCAAGGCCTAAAAGATAACAAGGAGTATGAGTTGCAATTGGGCGACACGGTTATGAGCTTGTGAAGTTCTTCCTGATCATGTGGTCGCACGATTAGATGACATGGAGTAAATTAGTGTCGTGACCTAGCAAAGTTGTTAAGTATGAGGCAAGAAATGCTTAGTCGCCCAATCACGTAGTTAGGTGGTAAAAGATAAAATGAAGCCACGACTTGACGAACTCTTTGATCACACAGTCACATGCCTAAAAGTTGCAACTAAATAAGAGACTGCAAACTAGAGAAAGGTTCTAGTACCTTTGAACAAATCTTTGATCAAATAGTCATACAATTGAAGATTTAAGTTGAATAGAATGTTGCGACTAAGGGAAAAAGATAAGAGCTAGTAAACTTTCAAGTAATTGCATGGTCACACTTCTAAAGTAATAAGGAGAATTAAAATCAGCAACGAAGCAATCACTCAAACTTAAAGGGTTTCACTTGGTTGTGAGCCTTAAGTGTTAAAGTTAAAATCAGGCAACAATTGTGCGATGCAGTTAGAAGGATGTTAAGATTTATGTGATCTCTTAGTCGCACAGTTAAGAGCATCAAGTAGAAAGGAAGTTGCAAAGTAGCAAAAAGGTTTTTTTTAATAGTGATCACTAGGTTGCAAGGTTAAGGGGTTAAACATAAAGATAGTTCATGAAGCAATGACCAAGGGATTTGTACGATCGCAAGTAGAAACATAGAATGGAAGATAAGCCTTGTAAAGTTGTGAATAGCCAAGAAATATGTAGTGTTTGAATGGTCACAACATAATATTTTAATGATAAAATGACTATTGAACATTCATGATTACCAAAAAAGATAGGCATTATCTGAAAAAGCACAAAAATGATTTTGAAAGCTAGTAGTACAAGTGTCGTAAACCCAGACTGTGATGCTTTTGGAGATTTTGAGAATTCTCATGCATGCTGACTTAAAGACACCATTAATCAAAGGTGATGCAATGGATTTCTAATTACAACATTCATAGAATTTAGAGAAAAGCAGATTGAGCATGAAGTCTCTTTTAGAGCTTTCAAAGAGAGAGTGTTTGAAGTATTTGAATTCAAAGAAAATGGTAGAGGAAGAAGGAAAGATGATTTCTCAAGTCAACGTGGAAGAAGTCACTCTAGTTCTTGAGCAACCAAAGACTAAATTAGCCGGCCTATATGCGGAGGAGTGGGTCTATTTTTTACCAGGATCCTCACATGGTTAGACAATAAATTTGCATATTTTAAATATGTGTATAGTTTCTATAGGGATGTCATTGTGCTAGAAACCAATGGAAACGAGTTGTTATGGTACTTTTATAACAAAAGGTTTGAGAAACCACCAATTTGCAACTCATGGAATAGAAATCTAGAAAAGCTAATCATGCTAGAGGTAATTGTAGATGTATACCTAATGAAAGCACTCATAAAGTCTTATAATCCTACCACTCATGGATTTGAAAGGAAAGATATGAGTTTACTTTGCAAATTGGATAGAGAAACCTTCATTGAGGTTTTTAACTTGGGAAGAACCCATGAAAATACCCATTGGGCTAGAGAAAATGAATGAGATATTCTAGAATTAGAGCATTTTCTTCAATGAAAAGGTTGTGTGAAGACATATCCCCAAGTCCAAAAAGTAGAAGGGCGAGCTACCAAAGAAGGTAGGAGATTTCATGCCACTAGAATTGTTTAATAAATACTTCCAGAATATTGTGTTTGGAGTGGATAAGGTAATTGGACTAAATGCACAATGAATGCTCCAAGCAATGTATACATCATAGCTCTGGACATACAAGACTTACACGATAATGTAGGGTATGATTTTGTGACAAACATTATCATTGAGTTGCATAATGAAATCCCTACTCCTCAGAGGGGAGAGATGGAGAACTTCAAGTTCCACCACTGCTCATTGTTGATGCACATCATCCTCTATAAGAACATAGGGCATGCCATTCCTAATTTCATTGAGGTGACCAAGGAGAATGGAGAAAACTTGTCCATTATTGGGATAAAGATAGGGTAATTGAGAGTGGGGGGGGGTTACTTTCAAAAATTAATCCGCAGATCCCTTAGATGTCTTAAAGATCTAGTTACTACTGATATTCGGTAACCAAATGCTGTAACTTGGTAAATTAAACTATTACTTATTTTTCAGGCATTCATGCATGTAATTGAAAACAAAATAAACACAAGAGACACCAGATTTAACGTGGAAACCCAATATGGGAAAAACTAGCAACTAACTAGTCACCACTTTTTCACTCTTCTGAAGTGAGCCCTGTTAGGAGCCAACCCTGTTAAAGGTTACAATACACACTATTAGGTGTGACCCTATTAGAGGATTTCAATCACTCTATTAGGAGTGGCCTTGCTAGAGGTCTTTAGAAAAATTCAACTAAACTGTCACCTTGTTAGAGGATTTACAAAATGGCTATTAAACCATGTCTATTAAGAGATTTGAAATCACTGCTCCAATGGTTAGAAAGCAAGAATGAATTGACCTAAACAAGATGCAACTGAATTTGCTAGTTATAGGTCTCTATTTAGCATCATTAGATCCTCCTTGGTCAAATATGGCTCTGCTACTCCTCAATGATCTCTGATCATCCTTGAAATTTGCTTCCACAATAATTAATCTTTATATTACATTAATTCCATTTTTTCATGCTCTCAGAACTCGTGACTTGACCTCTTACTTATACCACTTAGATTGTCAAGTCAGGCCATTTACATGTTACATTTACCAATAAACCATACACCAGTTGACTACAGATATTATTTTGAACAAATAAATGTTATTTCATAAAATAGTGAAATCCTTTACTGGCTGACCCTGCTCGGTAAATACTGCTTCCAAAAATTACTTGAGTTAACCTTCTCGACTCGATTAACATTGCAATATCTATAAAATCCTTTGGCTACCGAGTTTACTTGGTAAGAACTGAATTCCTTCATGAAAACTTAGTAAGAACTGAATTCCTTCATGAAAACTTGGTAAGAATTTCTTTTGCCACATTTCTTTTGATGATCGAGTGAGCTCGGTAAGAATTGCTTAAGTCACATCTCCTTTGATGACCAAGTGAGCTCAGTAAGAACTGCTTCAGTCACATTTCCTTTGATGATTGGGTGAGCTTGGTAGATTCTATCCTTTTGCCTCGTTGACCATCTGAGCTTGGTAAACATTGTCCTTTGCCTTGCTAACATTCTGAGCTCGGTAGATACTATCATTTGCCTTGCTAAACTTCTGAGCTCGGTAGACACTATCATTTTCCTTGCTGACCTTCTGAGCTTGGTAGACACTATCTGATGACTGATATGACATTTGTGTGACATCAAAGACAACACACAATTTGAACAATTGTATCCAACAATCTTCCTCTTTGGCATTGATGGAAACACAACATGTCATAGCATAATGAAATTTGAAAACAAGTCTTTAAACAAGTGTTTTACTGATAGAATACTTTACTTTCTTTTCTTTTAAAAAAAAAAATTAAAAAAAAAATAGCAAACTCCCTCTTTCATAATAATCTCTCCCTTTTATACAAACTCTTATATTTTGCAAATTATAGAAAGATATGACAATATACTCTCCCTCTTTGACAACACATGCCACAGATAACTCAAAATAGCTTAATAACATTGTACTTGATGTACTGATTCATATACAATATTTTCATTGGTTTGCTGCATCAACTGATAGATTTTCAATTTTGTCCCTGTTGATGCATTACTAAAGTTGTATTTTAGTGAGCTTCAGATAGGGGAATGACCCCTAACTTACCTCTTAGATACAAGAATGCATCCTTAGGTAAAGGCTTTGTGAATATGTTAGCAATTTGTTCCTTTGTATGGACATATTCCAGTCTTATTTCCTTTTCTTGTACCAATTCTCTAACAAAGTGATACTTTATGGCAATATGTTTGATTTCTGAATGCATCATTGGATTCTTGGAGATGTTAATTGCACTTGTGTTATCACAAAACATAACAACAAGTTCTTTGATTTCTTGCTTCATACCTTCCAATAATTGTTTAAACCACATAATGTTTGAGCAATTTACTACTGCTGCAACATATTCAGCCTTTGTTATGGATTGAGATGTACAATTATGATTTTTTCTTGTCCAAGAAACCAACCCTTTTCTAAGAAAGAAAGCTCCTCCACTTGTGCTCTTTCTATCATCAATATTTTCTGCTCAATTTGCATCAGTGAACACCTTTAAATCCAAATTTCCTCCAATTTTATACCATAATCCATATTCTTCAGTTCCTTTTAGGTATCTCATGATCCTTTTGATTTCCATCCTGTGATTTTCTTTTGGTTCTGCTGAGAATCTTGCTATAATTCCTACTACAAGGGCAATGTTTGGTCTTGTGTGCACTACATATTGCAACTTTCCAATCATAGATCTATACAATGATTAATCCACTTCCTTTGATTCATCATCCTTGGTTAGTTTTAATCTAGTACACATAAGAGTCCCAACTGGTTTGCAGTCTTCCATACCAAATTTTTTCAGTATCTCTTTGATGTAGTTAGATTGAGTGATGTAGATGACATTCTTATTCTGTTGAATTTGAAGACCAACAAAGAATTTTATGTTACCAAATATTGACATTTTAAATTCTTTGTTCATTTGTTCTTAAATTTTTTTGCAAAGATCATCATTTCTTGTGAACAAAGTATCATCTACAAATATTTCTGCCAAAACAATCTTGTTATCTAGTCCTTCCTTTATGTACAAACTGATGTTGTCATTAGTTCTTTAAAAACCAATCTGAATAAGATAGTTATGCAATCTTTCATACGATGCTCTAGGGGCTTGTTTCAGACCATATAATGCTTTATGCAATTTGCAGACCATGTCCTTCTTGTCTAGATCAACAAAACCTTCAAGCTATTTAATGTAAACCTCTTCATCCAATATTCCATTGAGAAATGCTGACTTGACATCGATGTAATAAACTTTGAATCCTTTGAATGTAGCATATGCAAGTAAGGTTCTGACACCTTCCAATCTTGCAACAAGAGAAAAAGTTTCTCCATAGTCTACACCTTCTTCTTGAGAGTATCCTTTGCATACTAGTCTAGCTTTGTTCCTTGATACCTTACCATCTTCATTTAGTTTGTTTCTGAATACCCACTTTGTTCCAATCACATTTTTGTCTTTGGGTCTTCGTACAAGAGTCCATGTTTTATTTTTCTCTATCTATTCTATCTCTTCATTCATAGCTTCAATCCAACTTTCATTGTCTAGTGCATCTTTGACATTTCTAGGTTTAAAATTAGCAAGTAAACAAGTGCCTTTCAACTTACTTCTTGTCATTGTTCCTTCTGATATATCTCCAATGATCTGATTTGGTGCGTGATGATTTTTGACATACTTGGCTAACATGGGCTCCTTTCTTTTTGAATGACTTGCATTATTATCCTTCTGTCTCTCAACTTCTGGTTCTGATTCTGGTTGCTTGGGCTCCATAGATGCTAACTTTGTAGCTTCTATCTGTAACTTGGGTTCTTGTAGCTTGGTAGGTATTGACTCAGTTTGAACTTCTTGTGACTCGGTTAATGAAGACTCTAGAGTTGAGGATTCTTGATAAATAGGTATACTTGGCATTGTATTAGGTTCAATGTAAACAAGTCTTCTGTAGTCTTTAAGTTCCTTTTTGCTTTCTTCTTCTGTTCTTTCTGCAAACTCATCAACTTTCACATGTACAATTTTATATGACTTTGTGAGTAGATAAGTTCAAACATCTATATGCTTTGCTTTTTCAAGAGTATCCCAAAAACATTCCTTCATCACTTTTTACATCAAATTTACCTTTTCTAGATTCTTTTAAAATGTAACATTTTCTTCCAAATACTTTTAGATGACTTACATTAATGGGTTTGTAGCCATACCACAACTCATAGGGTGTTTTAAATGAGTCCTTTTTCAGTTGTACTTGGTTCAAGGTATGAACTACAGTTCTGATAGCTTCCTTTCAGTATTTGATAGCAATGCCTTTCTCAATCATTAAGGTTCTTGCACAATCCATAATAGATCTGTTCCTTCTTTCTACTATTCTATTTTGTTCAAGAGTTCCAGAAGCTGAAACCTGTCTTTTGATTCCCCTTTCAATGGAAAAGTTATTGAACTCATGTGAAATGAATTCACCACCTTTGTCAGACCTTAAGCATTTCAATCTTTTGCCTATATCCTTTTCTACTCTGGCCAAATACCATTTGAACTTTTCAAATGCTTCTAATTTCTCTTTTAGGTACATGACAGTCATCATTCTTGAATAATCATCAACAAACAAAATGAATTTTTTTTCACCCGTATAACTTTCAATGCCAATAGGTCCACACAAATCAGTATGCACAATTTCTAGAACTTCTTCAGTCTGATAGTTCTTTCTTTTAAAACTAGTCTTTTCTATTTTTCCAATTTGACAATTCTTGCATAGACCAACCTTAGGTTTCTTTATGTTAGGGATACCTCTTACTTTCTTGAATTTACTAATTTTTATTAAGTTGTCAAAGTTTACAGGAAACAACCTCCTATGCCATAACCAACTGTCTTCAATTTGAGCAATGAAATATGAACATTCACCAAGTTCAAGATAAAATAAGTTACCTTTTGTTTGAGTGCCTAATCCAATCATCTTTCCTTTGCCATCCAGCAATCTTTCCATGCATAAATTCTACTTTGAATCCATTATTGAGTAGTTGTGCCACACTCAACAGATTATGTTTTAGTCCTTCTACCCAGTATGCATTATCACATACAAGTTCCTTGGTTAGTGAGATTCTTCCTTTTCTTCTTATACAACAAGGTTCATTGTTACGAAATCTTACACTGCCACCATCATAGTCTTCAAATTATTCAAAGTTAGTCTTATCACCAGTCATGTGGTGAGAACAACCACTATCTATGATCCATGTATCATTTCTGCTCATAGGAGAAATGAGTGCCATTTCCTCATCATTATTAGACTCATCTTTCATAGCAATGTAGAAAATTTCATCTTCTTCTTCATCATTAGAATCATTAGAATCTTTAGCCATAAAAGATGTTTTCTTAACTTTATCCTTGAATGATTTGAAGTCTTTCTTGCCATTGTACTTGTGACCTTTCTTCTCATCTTTGTTCTTCTTATTTGGGCACCTAGCAGCAATATGTCCAATTTCTTCACAATAAAAGCAGATTAGAGGAAACTTACCTTTGTATTTCTCTTTGCCTCTTGAATATTTTCTTGCTAGTAGAGCTTCAACCACTTCAAGATCACTGTCTGAACTTTTTTCTAATTCTTCATCACTGTCTGATTGTGGATCTTTCATCTTTTTCCCTTTTTCTTTGAGTGAAAGCTTGGCTTCAAATGCTGATTCAATGTTCTTGGTAGCTGGAACATAATTGTCATAGTTGTCTAGCTCAAATGTAGTCAATCTTCCAACTATGGCCTCTAAATTTATTTTATGATTTGCCTCACATCTCCTTTCTTGAATTGCAAAGACTCTGATTGCATAAATGGGAAGTAGAGTTATAAGAAATTTACTTATAATTGTCTCCTCACTGATATCTCCTCCAGATGCCTTGATTGCACTAACACATGCTTTAATTCTTTCAACATACTTTGCAATGTTTTTATCCTCTCTCATCCTCATTTGATCAAATTGTCCTCTCAAACTTTCTACTTTGGCTCTTCTCACATTATCATCTCCTCCATAGAATTTTTTTAGCTTGTTCCACATTTCAAAGGCATTTTTGTAATCCTTGATGTCATCAAACTCTTCATAACTCAGAGCAGATGCTATATCTATCATCATGTTATTGTGAGTCTTCTTTTCAGCAATATCATTCACAGATAATGTACCAAAACGTTCTTCATATTTTTTTTATCAAGGTACTTCAGCCCTGTATCACCAATAGAATCTAGATGAAGCCTCATCAATCCTTGCCATGCTGGGAAGTTGTCTTTGTTAAGTCTTAGAATTTCCCTTTTGTAAGACATTCTGATCTTTAGCTTAGATCTTTGAAATATTTTCCTATAAGCACCAATTTCTCTAATACCAATTGTTGGGATAAAGATAGGGTAACTGAGAGGGGGGGGGGGGGGGGGGGTGTGTGGCTGGGGGGGGCAGTGGTGTGGTGAATTAGTTACTTTCAAAAATAAATCCATAGATCCCTTAGATGTCTTAAAGATCTAGTTACTGTTGATACTCGGTAAATTAAACTATTACTTATTTTTAGGCATTCACGCATGTAACTGAAAACAAAATGAACACAAGTGACACTAGATTTAATGTGGAAACCCAATATGGGAAAAACCACCAAGTAACTAGTCACTAATTTTTCACTCTTTTGAAGCGATCCTTGTTAGGAGCCAACCCTGTTAAAGGTTACAATACACATTGTTAGGTGTGACCCTATTAGAGGATTTAATCATCCTGTTAGGAGTGGCCTTGCTAGAGGTCTTTTAGAATAATTCAACTGAACTGTCACCTTGTTAGAGGATTTACAAAATGGTTGTTAAATCAGCTCTATTAAGAGATTTGAAATCACTACTACAATGGTTAGAAAGCAACAATGAATTGACCTGAACAAGATGCAACTGAATTTGCTAGTTACAAGTCTTTGTTCAGCATCATTAGATCCTCCTTGATCAAATATGGCTCTGCTGCTCCTTAATGCTCTCTGATCATCCTTCAAATTCCCTTCCACAATAATCAATCTTCATAGTACATTAATTCCATTTTTTCATGCTCTCAGAATTCGTGACTTGACGTCTTACTTATGCCATTCAGATTGTCAAGTCGGCCCATTTACATGTTATATTTACTAATAAACCATACATCAATTGGCTATAGATATTATTGTAAACAAATAAATGTTATTTCATAAAATAGTGAAATTCTTTATTGGCCAACCCTACTCGGTAAATATTGCTTCCATAAATTACCTGAGTTAACATTCTTAACTCAGTTAACATTGCAATATTTGTAAAATCCTTTGGCTACTGAGTTTACTCGGTAAAAATGGAATTCCTTCATGAGAACTCAATAAGAACTGCTTCTACCACATTTGTTTTGATGACTAAGTGAGCTAAGTAAGAACTACTTCAGTCACATCTCCTTTGATGATTGAGTGAGCTCAGTAAGAACTGCTTCAGTCACATTTCCTTTGATGATCAGGTGAGCTCAGTAGATTCTGTTCTTTTGCCTCACTAACCATCTAAGCTTGGTAAACACTGTCCTTTGCCATGCTGACCTTCTAAGCTTGGTAGATACTATCCCTTGCCTTGCTAACCTTCTGAGCTTGGTAGACATTGTCCTTTGCCTTGTTGACCTTCTGAGCTCGATAGACACTATCTGATGACTGATGTGACATTTGTGTGACATCAAAGACAACACACAATTTGAACAATTGTATCAAATAGTCCATGTAGCTATGGACAAGGTTATGGAAAAGGTTTTACCCTTACATGAATGTTGTTCCTTTTTATAGTGATTTTTTTTTTCTATTTCCAATATGCTTGTTGACATAACATAGAGCATTCCTAGGGGGTTAAAATGTTAATAAGACCTTTTTCCTTCCCTAATGGGGATACAAGGCTAGTTTTTCTCTTTTTGACATTGTTTCCTTGATAAGGCTTTATGGATGTCCCTAACCCCCTCATATTCTATGTAGGTATATTTCAAAAATATTGGGGTAAATAAAATTCTTTTAGCAACTTATAATGACGAATAGGGAATACCTACGTCCCATAGTAAAGAAGGGTTCCTTTTTCCCTATAAATATAAAGATAGGAGATTTTTTCATCGGGAAGGATGCCATAAAAGAGATAGATGGACTCAAGTGAATTCCTATTGCCCATTGCTTTTTCTATGACAAATGATCCTAATGATTTGGTTAGGAATGCCTTGAATTAAATGAGGAAGTATACCCTACCAAAAGTAAAGCCTATTTAGATAATGATGTAATAAAAAATTTTTTTGAGATAGAAGATTGTAGAAATAGAACCCTAAGATGGAAAGTGATCATGAGGGTGGAAGAGGAAATGATGAGAGTTGATCCCTCATTTAAAGGTTTTTACCATGAGGAGAGATACTTGGATAGGTACACTAAGTGCATAGAAAATTTTAATAGCATAATGTCTCAAGTACATGTTGAAATTAGAGGCATCGCAGAACCTCAATCTCTATAGCAGGAGCATGTGATTGAAATAGAGGTTGAAGATGATCAACCTAAAAGTTCATCATGGGCCCAAGGAGGTAGAGAAAAGAAAAAACTAATTGAAATCCCAGATAAGGTAAGGGAGAAGGCATTATAGATCATACAAAGGGGCATAAAGTATTTTGATGACATAAGGCACAACTTGCTAATCAGGTAGGCATGCCATCATGAACGAATCCCAAATAATCTTGAGCTTGAGATAAGAAAGTTGGATGAAATAATAATCTAGCCTCAAGAGTTTATGAAGGATGATTATTTCATAAAATCTGAATAATTTAGATAATTCTTGTTTAAAATTAAACATAACGAGCTTACTTTGTAACTACAACCAGGAGATTCACTAGAAAAAATAGTTGAATTGGTGCAAAAGTTGCAAGAGTATGACTCTAATAATGAAACTCTCACTATGGTTGAAGAAAGAGAGTTCGTGCAAAGAATTGTGATGTTACTCTTCCCAATATGTCATTGATTTGTCATTTTCCATGATGCTTTATGATATGAATCCTTTCAAACTCATCTCTTGAAAAGCTAATCTATGATCAACTCCAAGGTTCTGGGTGATCTTGCAACCTATTGGAATATACTCAGTTGAAAATAAATTTATTTATTCATAAAGAGGCATTCTTTGGTTTGAACCAATTTCAGATAAGATGATCAATCTACTTGTTGTTTTAAAATTAACCATAAAAAGGGATATTTTTTGGGTATTTTCTATTTTTTAAATAAATACAATCTAATAATACAACTATATGAATTCCTAATTTAACCAAGGATTAGAAAAGCATATTAAAAACATAAGGTAACGAGAGATGAAAGTAAATAACATGAAATAGAAATTCCTAATGGACATAAACCATGGTAACAACACGTCTGTGAGTTAAATTATTGAAAAGATTAGGTAGGAAGCTAATAAAAGTAGGAACAACACTTCCTCAATTCCACTAATGCAATCATTGATGAGAATTTAGTAAAATTGAAATATGTTTCACTTCTTATGAAATTGCAAGGCCACGAAAATTGTGCTCATGCAAGATGAGAAACTATGTAGTAACAAAATGGTGATCTCTTCTCCAACTCTATATGTCAGTGGAATTTGACAACATGCAACAAACACTAGGACTAAAATATTGCATAATCAAATCAATACAACAATACTATTGGCTCCATTATTACAATGAACAAGAATCCACAAAAATAACACACTCCAACAAGAATAACTACACTCAGAATTAGGGCACCAAAAGCATATATTATTGCATCAAAATAATAGCTTGGAATAAATATTATATTCCTGGATTTATAAAAAAATCATCTCCTCAATTTTATGCAAACATATGCTTCTAAAGTATTAAAAAAAATCTATTTATGTACAAGCTGACTCTCTAAATGGTGCTAAGTAGTACTCCACCCTTGTTTATATCAACTAATGGGTGCATGAGCCTTTACATGTCTTAAAATAAAGAAAGAAGCAATAGATAACAAGAAGGAAGCTATAAGAAGATCTAGGAGTCACTAGAAGCTCTAAAAATGAAAGTTTGGCCTTCTCAAAATGTTTCTATGAGTTAAATTGCTATCAGAATATGTTTCCAATGCATGGAAAGCTCTAAATTTGGAACTAGAAGTTAATTTTTGGTGCACCTCTAACTTCTTAAAAATTTCCTATGCACCTAGGTAGCAAGTTTAAAAAATCCAAATTGTTCACAGGTGTCAAAACTATATTTCTAGCTTTTAGGTTTTCTTCCCCTTTATATTAGAGTGATGTCTGGATTTTTTGTCTTAAATTTCTCTATAATCTCCATCACTTGGGAAGTTTATGGAAATTCTAAAGCCTCATATTTATGCTTGAATTTCTATAGATAATTAATGATATCCATTAAAGTATTTGCAAAATTGTCAAGTATACTATCAAATTTCAACAAAACCTCTTCAATATTGAATTCTTGCCTAATATCTTCATCAGACAAAACATCCTTGAAAGTTCTTCAAAAAAATTCAACCATTACTTGTAATGGCTTGAGATTCATCTTTGTCTCATTTTCAAAAATCTTGAGGGAAATAGCATCATAATACCTATCTACATCAAAAAAAATTTCTTGAGACTAGCCTTTTAACTTTTGAATATTCTTATGAAGTCCTTCCATGACCTTATTTTCAGTAGCTATCTTTCCAATCCAATCCTTAAGTTCTTCAATCTTATCTATTGTACACACTTCCCTGAGTGTACAATACCTTTGACCTTTAATTTTTTGGAGTACCTTAATGTATTTTCTCCAAGTATGTACATCATCCATAAGCCCAAAATTCTGGTCTACTATAGATGAGACTTTCTCCACATTAGAATAAACATTATGTAATAGGTTCAAATTAGCCTGTATTATCTCTACACCTTTGTGCTCAAAATTGTCACATCATTGCTAACATGCTCCTAAAAATGAATCAACTTGGACACTCCCCTTATCTCTCCTTTCTAGTATCATAACAAGAGTAACCTCTCGGTGGTCTTGATTCAATGGACCTACAATTTCATGCAGAGATCCTCTTACTAGCTTGTTCTCTTTGAGCAGATTTATTAAGTCATTCTCATTATTATCAAAATGCTTAAACAACTCCTTGACACTCGTATTGATAATTACTTTAGCTACATCTACTGTGGGCTTTCCTAATATGACTTCTATAATCTAATAGTCCTTAGGAGTCAAATCTTCAATCTCAGCATGTGGAGGAGGAATGACTATGTGAGTAGGTAGGTCCTGATATCACTCTATTCTTCATTATGAAGGTCAATTGTTGTGCATCACTCCTAGGTGGCTCAAGACTCTCTATGGCTTTTAAAAGTGCATCAATACTCTCCTCTTCATTTAGGTTCAACTCTCACTTTTGTCAAACCATAAATTCCCTTTTCAACCAAGCTAGTACAATGCCCATCAGAGACATATATTTGAATAAAATGAGGACTATCTTAGAGGCCCTTTTCCCTTATCCATCCTTTCTAGAGTCTTCTCCTTTAGAGAGATATCTAAATTTGGTGTCCCTACATCTATAGTGTCAAAATCCTTGCCTCTATATCTTGAGAAGTTTGTTGAGCCTCTTTAGGTATCTATCCTTCCTTTGATACTCCATCAATTTGTATTTATTGTGGTTCCTCTTGATACACCTGTCTTTCTCCTTTAGTGACAGAAGGGAGGGGACTGGTTGAGCCATTGTCTAGAAATGGTAGATCTTAAAATGATGGTGGTGAGGTACCCAGAGATCCTTGTGGTAGATGCCACATTTGATTCCAATCCTCTCCTAAAGGTTTTTTCATTGGTGTATCTCATATTTTATCACCCACCATTTTAGTCCCTACTAGCCTAACGTCAAAATTAGACAACTTGAAAATATATTTTCCATGCCCGTCTTCTTCATCCATTCATTGTTGCTACTCATCCTTAGAAGTTATAACCTCAATTGATTTCCTGGGAATAGATGGCAGCATGATGACGGAGCTTCTCCTCCTCTCTTCTTAGGTAGCCCTTGCCAAGTATTTCCTTTGACTCAATGGGAGATTGTCTTCTTTATCTTCTTCATCCTCTTCATCATCCTTAGGGATGGTTTTTGGGACTAGAGGAATAAGTATAACCCTTCTTTGTATCTTCTTCCTTCTAGTCCTTCTAATTGTAGGTCTGACTTTAGCTTTGTTAGTAGTTGAGGGAGAGGCTTCTTCCTCTTGTACACATGGTTACACCTCCTATGCTTCCTATTCAGGTGCTTGTTCTTGTTCTTGTTCTAGTGGAGGCACCTGTGGAATTTCCTAAACATGAGTTTTTTCTATATTTTGGGGCTCTTGGTTCTTAGGTTCTTGAGCTAACTCTTGGGGTTTAGTTGCCTCTTCTTGTTGAGGTACTTCAACTTTGGGCTTAGCCCGCTTTGGAGAAGCTCTTTTCCTCTTATTCTTCCCTTGTTGACTCTAAAGTAACCAACTTCCCTATCATGTGTATATACCATTTCTAGCTTAATTGGAGATTTCATAGGGAAAGTTGGTACTATTACTTTTGCACCTTTACCCTTTACTGGGCATGTTGTGGCTTAGAGGGTGATTATCTAAGGAATTGGGTCCAAATTAAAGGGCTTCTTGATCCAATCTCTTGTCAATTTAATTACATGTCTCATCCTGTGATTGATATCTACATTCTCTTCTCTATCAGCCTATGCATTCATAATTGGTCTATCAAATATTTTGTCATAATTGCACAAGGGATTCAAGACCTCTTGAGTGTCTTTTTGGATAGCCGTTAGTGGGATCTTTATCTTAAAGGCACTTCCTACTAGATATAGAGTCATCCTACAATAATTTCTAAACTGGATATCATGGTCAACTATCGTGTTCATCCAATGATCTTCTATTGCATCTTCATGAACAAATTGTTTTCTTGCCAAAAGTTGAACTCTGTTAATATTTTCAAAGAATGATATCTTATTTTTTTTCAACTTCAAATGGACTTGTAGTGATAGGCCATACCCAAGTCTTCTTATGTTATTTCCTCACTCTGTCATATGCAGATGTGAGTTGTCTTGTAATCTCTAGTAAAAGGAGCCTATCTAATGGATATCTCAAGAGTTTCTTCAAATTTATAGTTATACCTTCCACCCTTAGGTAAGTGAATCTTTTGAACTAGATGTAATAGGCACCCATCTCTGCAAACCTTGCTACTACTTCTACTAACATCCTCTTTTAATAATCACCCTCAAAGAACTAGATGATTACAAAAATGAAAAACATCATTCACTATTCGGTACTCTTTTCTCTAATTCAAGAGCTTCTTCTTTATCAATTGGGGATATACCACATAAGCTCAAGCATTAACATCTTGCATTCTTCCCTTCTTATACAACCCTAGATAGTCAATTTTCCTTGTTGCTAGTAAATATACCAAGTATAATATGTAAAACTTGGGTTTGACTTTGAATCCTACCAATTGCTCATCTAAGTTTTCACTTAGTATTGTGGCCCAATAATTTGAGATTTTAGTTGTTCTGATGGTCTCGATGAAATGTACCATCTAGATATTTAGGTGTCCAGCTGCTAGTACATACATAACCTTGCTCAAAAGCACAATGGACTATCCAATATTTTCCATCATGTATTCTTTGGTCATATCTTCCTTGCATGATTTTCATCCCATTGATGTTCTATCAATCAAGAATGACAATTGTATGATCTCTTTTCCTTACTTTTCATTTTCCCTATACCATCTTTCTACTTGATGATAGGTAATCTTAACATATTGATCCACTCTTGGGAGATGGAAGAATTTCTCAATTGTTCCTCAGTTTTAAGTCTAGGACTATCTCCATTGTTATACTCTTCACAACTCTT
Source organism: Cupressus sempervirens (assembly GCA_028749045.1). NCBI lineage: Eukaryota > Viridiplantae > Streptophyta > Pinopsida > Cupressales > Cupressaceae > Cupressus > Cupressus sempervirens. The sequence goes on from CM053790.1 coordinate 560,897,388, forward strand.
TCTTATGACACAAGTCTCTACCAAGGCCATGACCAACTCTAAAGATTGCACTGATGTGGGATGTGAAGCCACATTAACCAATCCTGATTTGATAAGTGTTGAGACCATCAGGGACCTCTCCTTTGTCACGTTCCAAAGTACTAGGAATGTGTTCCAATCTGTATGTCCCAATTTAGTATCTCTAACCTCTAAGTTTGAATCTTCAAAGCATGATTTATTTAGTGCACCTTGAAACTTGTAAGCAACTAGTTTTGGAATGATCTTCTCTACAAGTGAGGATGGTGAGGAAGCTATTTTATCTACACAAAACATAAATACATTAGTCCAGAGGGGTGAAAATTAAAACCTAACAAAACCCTAATTGCTAAAAAACTACACCAAGAACCCCAAAACCCTCACAAAAGTAGTCAAATCCCTCTTTTAGCTCTATTTATGTAGTTTATTGTAGCTTGTACACCTTGACGGGTCCATTAGGTGTGCTAATTAACCTTTACAATACTATTAAGTTTGTAGCAGCATACCTGTACACATGCGCACACCTGTGGAGTGTGCACCTCTACATGTGCACTGCTACACACATTGCAATGTGTACTATAAGGGAAATGAATGATATATGGCATTAAGGGTGCAAGCATGTACACCTTGATGGGGTGTACATGTGCACACCCTTACTTGTGTTCTAGTTATAAGGTTATGAAATGTTGCACATATGCACACCTTGACTAGGTACAGATATATGCACCATTACCTAGGTTTCTTAGTGAGGTTTTAATGAAAGTTGAGCACTTGCACACCTTAGATAGGTGCATATGTGCACACCTTTCCCTTAAGAGTGTGTGTTATTTAAGCTTTTTAAAGATGCAAATAATGTGCACACCTACGTACCTGGGATAGGTATCCATGTGCGCATCTTTCTTTTGTTAACACAATGTTTTGGTGTGTGTAAGATACATGTATAGAGAATGTTTGGCACACCTCTATAGGTGTGGAGGTGTGCTCACAGATGCTTGAAGAAGAATAATGAATGAGGGGTGGGGCGGTCCTAAGTATTTTAGACCCAAAGTCATCCACACCTTTGGTATGTGTGAAACTATGTAGGTACATAGGTGCACACCTCTAAAGGGTGCACATGCACACTTTGACATCTAGCACACTTGCACACCCATGATAGGTGTACATGTGTGCTAGGTGGGCTAGTGCACACCTTAACCACTTAATCACCTTTTTGGTTCAGATTTCTCAAATCTGACAACTAGGATTTTCAAGCAGAGTACTAGGCAAGACCTAGACTCTAGGTAGAGTCCCAAAAATGACTCAGACCCCAGCCTAGGGGTCTGAGAAAGAAAAAAATACTAGGGGGTTCTCATTTCTAAGAGAAATAGGGTGTGTGTTGTAAAAACCACAATAGGTGTGAGCTCATCTCATCTTTCATACTAGATCAACTCATAAGCTAAGATAAATCTATCTCATTTGAGGAGACAAAGGGGCAAGATTTAATGTGGACTCTAAGAACATGGCAATATGGAGCATAGCCATTGAATCAAAAAATCCATCTCTAATGGAGGTTAGAGACTCATGCTAGGTAAATGTGATATTCTGGAATGTCACTATTGTTTCAAGTGATCAGATTCACAATTTAATGAACACTACATCATTAATGGGGAAGAACAAAATGGATATGCTTGAAGAGAAGTTGGACCAAATGTAGACACCTAAAAATCCTTTAGAAAATAATATTTTTATTTTCTGAAAAAAAGTCCTGATGACATCATCATTTATTAATTAATTAATTATTTAATTAATTAATTTATTTTTATGCCATTAAATCCCTTTATCTTAATTAAAAATATTTAATTAAGGAATCCCTCCCAAAAATGTTTAAATCTTATTTAAACATTATTTCCTTATTTATTAATTATTTAATTAATAAATTGACCAAAAATCCTAAAATAAATAAATTTTTTTTTTTTTCCCAAAACTTGGCCAATTTCCTTATGACCAATAACCTCTTCCAAAATCTTCTAATCCTTCTTTAATTTCAATTAAAGGCTAATCTCATCATTTCCTACCCCTAATCCCAACTCAAAATATTTAATTAAGATTAAATATTAATCCTCATGTTTATTAAAAATGTTTTAATAAATATCTCATCAACCCAAACTCTTGAAATAAATAAAACTTTATTTATTTCCTAAAAATCTAATTTATCCTCATCCTAAGAAGCTCTAGACTCTTCTAGAAAGTCCTCATCCTCATCCTAGAAAATTCTAGACTATTCTAGAAAGTCTTTATCCACATCCAAAGTCTAGACTCTTCTAGAAGATGTCTTTAAACCTAATCCTAATCCCCTCCTAACCTTGTCACATTCCCTAAACATGGGTTAAAACTTACTAACCCAAGCCAAAGTTAACAAATATCTCCTCCTTCACCCACCCTCATTAAATGCCATCCACTTGCCTATCCCTAAGCTAATCTTAAACCATCCTAATCCATCCTCTAATCATTTGCACAAGCCTAAAAAAACTTAAAACTTTCCTAATCAAGTCCAAGTCGAAATTGCTCTCATCACCCTCAAAATATCTCAACCATAAAACTTTATGAAGTCCACTAGGTCATAAATGACTCTTACAAGCCCTTTTATTGCTCTTACAAGTCATTATGAGGGTCTTTATGAAGATTTTATCCCTTGAGCCTCCTTTGTTGACTCATCCTTCCCCTTTCCTCCATCCTCTCACCATGTGACATGTGTCACTCCTTGATTGGTTGTAAAGAAGCACAATCCATGTGCTCTCCTCTCATGCAATCTGAGCCCTCCATAAGCTTTTTCCCATCCTTGCATCTTAGCCCTCAAACCCTCAAGCCTCTTGCCTATAAATTGGATCCTTCCCCTTTGAAAAATAACACAATCCATGATGTAAAGTTATAATGCTATTTTGAGAGCCAAATCCATACTAAAGCCATCTATCCACACCAAAAATCCACAATCATCCATTGAAGCCTTTGGAAGCATATTGAGCATACATCCTATCTATTTAGACAAAGCTACTCAACAAGAGAGCTTCTCATTGAGAAAGCCCATTAATGGCTCATATTCTCAATTGAGAGCTCATCTTAGTCTATCTTGAAGTTTATGAATTTTGTTTAGTTTGTAGAAGCTTTATATAAATTTGGTTTCTATTAGCATACTAACATTGCTCATATACACCAAACATATAGTATATCCATTGATGCAAGGAAGAAATATGAGGAAGAACTCAAGAAAACATACGTACTAGAGCAAAGATTGTTTACCCTAAAAATGAGGTAAAGACATTGAGGACTATAACCAGGCCTATCAAAGAGGTCAAGGATCAAGAGACCCAAAATGAAGCCAATATAGTATATATAAGTATAAATCAACATATACAAGTGAATGAGCTAGATGTTTGAAAAGAGACATAAGTCAAAACAATGGAGATTATTTTCTCACATAAGATAACTATTCTTAAATAGGTTTCCTAGGGTATTCACAAAAAATACATTGCACTACAAGGAGAAAAATACCAATGTACAAAAGCACTATCCATTCTTTCCTCCTTTTTAACTAAATGGGGTCCTCAGATACCATTATTTGGTAGATTAGTCCCAATTTTTCTTCAAAAGAAGGAATTGCCTAAAGAAACCATTATTTCCACAAGGAAAATGCTAAATAGAGTAAAATAATTAAATGCATTATTTTATAGAAAATTACAATTGATAAGACATAAAATGAAGACCATTGCAATTGGTACACCTGGTTTTATCTAGAAGACAACTAAAAATGAAAGTAAGATAAACCATTGCAAAGAATGGTAGGATTCTTTTGATGGAATCTTGAAGCACAAGAGGATTATTTCTTATAGTTATGGAGAAACAAACATTAAAATAGTCTTTGATATTGTTGATCTTTTGTACAAGTTGGAAGAAAACATGAACAAAGTAGTTGTAGAGGTTAGAGCTATAATTGATGTAAAGTGGAATAAGTGCCTCAATAAATTCAGTGTTGTTATAGGAGCCACCTGGCTAGATGAAGAATTTGATATTACCATCTAGGAGGTGATAGCTGACATGAAGGTAGGTCCATCTAGAGATAGCAACTAAGCATGTAGAAAAAGGTCAAAGAACATGAGAAAGAAGGACAACTATATGATAAAGACATCTTATCTTTGTGGTTCACCTGTTGTGGATGTGCTCTCATCAAAAATTACAAAGGTGAGCCTGAACATCAAAACTGACATTTGTTCAAAATTTGGCTATCTTTAGCATTCTTTTGTAATTGTTTTGTCTTGTGTAAATTTTTTAATGTAATTAATTTTGAACGTGTCCTTCCATACAGAGCTTGTTGTAATCCTTGTTTTTATAAAAGGATATTCAAGATGTGGAGTGAGGGTCTGAGTCTAAATTTTCTAACCTAAGTTTTGTTCAAGTTTTAAGTCAGTCCATGCATACTATAATTTTATTTCAAAACTGAATAGAAAGTAAATAGTTTATGGTCTATTTGAGTTATTTTTCTGATAGGGATAATCATTGAAAGTATATAAATACAAATAGTTAATACAAATGCAAAGAGATAACTATTCATCCCAGATCTTGTCTCTTCTTTTATTTCTATTTACTTCTCTAAGATTTAATGGAAAAGTTTATAAAATTTCTATTGTAATTCACTTTGAATTATATTTCAATTTTCTTTTGCTAAAAATCTAATGGGTTATATAAATGCTTAATGTAAATTGGAATAACTTTATAGTTTTCATTGAATATTTTGGTAAGTATTAGACCTAGAAATGAATACTAATAATCTTTTCACAAAGTGTCAAGATAAGATCCATAAGTTTATGTCTAATTCCCGAGACACTATAGCCAAATAAATAAGGCACTCATCATTCTCTAAAGTCAATCTAATTTGAATGTCTTATACAATGCAAAAGAATCATATAAATCAATATTTTAATTTTTTGTTGTTCAAGTTATGAAATGTCAACATGCACTTGATTCATGGAGCTCTAGGGTTTGATAAAGTAGCTATTTTTCATCTCATTCATTGACATAGAATTAGAAGAATTGGGGCTAAAGCATTTATTATTTTGGAATTCATGTTGAATTTGATGTTTTAATGGAGTGAATTCCTAGGTATAACTACTTGAATCTTGCATAATTCAATGTGGAGAAGACATTAGAGTTTTTTTAGTTGGTCCTTTCAATTTATTTTTTAGAATTCTAATCATGGTCTATAGCCAATTCGTAAATTTTCTAATTATCTAAAAGGTTGTTGAAATTCTATCAAATCAGGAGCCGAAAGAAATGGTGAATCTAGATAGAACTTTGCATGCATGGACAGTAGAGAAAAATGGTGGCACTAGGAGTTTAAACATGGCATCAATCTTCATAGTCCCCCTTGATGCTGAGAGGACTAGCAATCATATCCCAAGTGCCAAAAATTGATCTTTTGTAACACCCTTCATGAAGATATCTGTGATTTTCTCCTTTGTGTTGATATACTTAAATTATATTGCTTTCTTTAGAACCAAATATTTAATATAATGTTGTTTAAAATTAATGTGTTTAGTCCTACTATGATGAACCAGATTATTTTCTAATTTAATGATGCTAATATTTTTTGTAGAAAACCACAATAAGATGAACTTGGATCTCTTCAATCTCTTCAAGATGCTTTCTAAGCCATAAATCTTATTTGTCGGTTGTAGTAACTTCAACATATCTCTCTTACATAGAAGAGAGAATAACCATGCTTTTCTTCTTTGAACTCCATGTGATTAAACTATAACCCAAGCAAAAATAATTACTAGATGTATATTTCCAGTCACCCAAACTACCTCCCAAATTTGAATCGCTAAAGCCAACAAGCTCAAACTTATTAGAAGAATAGTGAGTGACAAAATCTACAATGCTTTCCACATGCCTCAAAATTCTCTTGATCACCTTGATATGTTCCTCTTATCAATTTATCATATACATTGAAACTAATTAAATTGAATAAGCAATACCAGGCTTTGTGTGAGTTAAAAACATCAAACTCTCAATAATTCTTTTGTATGATGTCTCATCAAAAATGTTTGCGCCATCATCTCTACAAAATACAACTTCATTAGAAATTGGGATGGAAAGAGGTTTACAATTAGTCACATCAAACTTCTTCAACATATCCTTTGCATACTTGGTTTGTCAAATAAAAATTTCATCTTTACCTTAATAGACCGCCATGCTAAGAAAATACTTCAAGAAACCTAAATCTTTAATCTCAGTCTCATTCATCATAGCAACCTTGAATTCATTTTTCTTATTAGTAGAACTACCCATATATAGAAAATCATCAACATACAAATTCACAATGAGAATATCATTACCTTCTTGTTTGTAATAGGGGGTAGGTTCACTACTACTTCTTTGGAAGCCATTTTGCTGAAAAATATCCATGAATCCTTGCATACCATGCATTTGGTGCTTTCTTTAGGTAATAGAATTCCTTCTTCAACTTGTAGAAATGATCTTCCTTTCCTTGAACTCTGAAACTTTGTGGTTGTCACAGATATACCTCTTCTTCTAAGTACCCATTAAAGAAAGAACTTTTTGTTGGATACAATTGACTAATTGTGTGTTGTCTTTGATGTTATACAAATGTCATATCAATTGATAGAAAATTCTTATAGAGCTCACTTGGTTAGTGAAGATAGTTTTCCTTGTCTACCCAGGATTCACAAGTTTACTCTAAATAGATGACAGTGCCTACTGAGCTTAGTCGAGCATCGAAGGAATTTAGGAATAAAAGAGTGCAAACCAAGATCACTCATTTAATGAAGGGAAAGTTGGATAGAGTTAGTATTCACTAAGTTCACTCAATTTCCAAAGGATTTCTACAAGTTTATAGTGTTAACCGAGCTTCTATTCGTTAACACAAAGAATTCTTCCAAAGTTAGTTTCTACCGAGCAGGGTCAGCCTATGAAGGATTTTCCTTATTTTGGAATATGAAGTTTAATTACTTTATGTATTGATTCTAACCAACTATGATGATGAATATTGGTTATTTTAATTTTAATCTAGGCTGAATTGAGAATTTGGAAGGTAGAAATAAAAGATCAAGTTGAAATTTCTAGTGTGTGTGCAAGTGTGTTGATTGAATTGAAAATAAAAGAGAGGGAGCAAACTTGAAGGATAAGCTAGTATCCTTATGGAATAGAAAAGTAATATTTGATCATGAAGGATCAATATTACGTGAAAAAGAGATCTAGATTCAACAATTTAGTTGCATCACAATCAGATCATTTCATTGTTACTCTCTAACCATTGTAGCGATGATCTAAAATCTCTTAACAGAGTTGGTTTAATAGCTAGTTGTAAATCCTCTAAAAAGGTGGCAACTCCATTGAATTGTTTTAAGACCTCTTGCAAGCCTACTTAGGGTGATTAAATCCTTTAATAGGGTCAAACTTAATAGTGTGTTTTGTAACCTTTAACGAGGTTAGCTCCTAATAGGGCTCACTTTAGAAGAGTGAAAAATAGTAACTAGTTACATCGATGGTTTTTCCCAAAATGGGTTTCCATGTTAAATCCTCATGTCTCATGCCTTCATGCTACTTCTCTTATGCTTGCAAGATAATTACTATTAATTTTTAAAGATCTACTAAAAATAATTCACACTCTACATTTATCGAGTGATAGCCTTTTCTGTGTTTACCAAGTAACAATAGTAATTAGTTTTATCGGTCTAAATATTATTGTTGACATCTAAGGGATCTGGGATTTATTTTAGTGGTAACTAATTCACTCCCCCTCTCAATTACTCCTATATTTCCAAAATTTGGTATCAAAGCTTTTGGTGCTTGCAAGAAAGGTTTCAAGGACCTAAGATAATAATCAGGATGTCTTACAAGAGAGAGAGATTCCAAAGCTAAATAGAGACAACTTTTCAGCATGGCAGGGACTCATGAGACTTCATATGGCCACTATTAGTGATTCAAGCTACAAATACCTTGATGAAGAATGAAAAACTTCTATTGCTACATTATCTATTGGAGATCTTGTTGAGAAAAAGAACCATAACATCATAATGATTGATATTGCATCTGCTCTTAGCTATGATAAATTTGATGAAATCAAAGATCATAAAACTACTTTTGATAGGTCAAAAAAGCTAAGGACATCTATGATGGTGATGAAAATGTAAGGAGAGCCAAAGAAGAAAGTCTTAGAGGATAGTTTGATTAGATGAGAATGAGAGAAGATCAAATTTTTCTGAAATATGTGGAAATAATTAGAGCTAGTTTTAGTGCAATGAGAGCTTTTGGAGGAGAAATCAAGGAAGAAACTATTGTAAGTAAAGACCTCAAAAAATTTCTTCCTATCTATATAATTAAAGTATCTTCTATTCAAGAAAAGAGATTTGACCCAAATCACAAATTAAGTTTGGATGCCTTAGTAGGAAGATTGATAGCTTTTAAGCTAGACAACGTTGACAATTATGTTCCAGCTTCAAAAATTGTTGAGTCTGCATTTGAAGCTAAATTTTCACTCAAAGAAAAAGGCAAGAAAACAAAGGAAAATCAATCAGAAAATGAAGATGAAACAAAGGAAAGTTTTGATAGTGATCTTGAAGTTGTTGAAGCTTTACTTGCAAAGAACTTTTGAGAGGTAGAGAAAAGTACAAATGTAAAGTTCCTTCAATCTATTTTTCATGTGAAGAAATTGGTCATATTGTTGCCAAGCATCCAAATAGAGAAAGAAAGGATGAGAAGAAGAGCCACAAGTACAAAGGCAAGAAGGAATCCAAAAGTCACAAATCCTTCAAAGACAAAGGTAAAATTTTTTTTATGGCTAAAGAGTCTAATAATAGTGAGGATAAAATAGTGTACATTGTTGTAACATATGAATCTAATGAAGAAGAAAATAAGATGGCAGTTATCTTTCATGTTAGTAAAAATGATACATGGATCATAGATAGTGGATATTCACATCATATGACTAGAGACAAAATAAAATTTTAACACTTTGAACACTATGATGGAGGTAGTGTAAGGTTTGGAAACAATGAACCTTGTTGCATAAAAGGGCGAGGTCGCATATCATTAACCAATGAACTTGTATGTGACAATGCCTATTCGGTTGAAGGAATGAAACATAACCTACTAAGTCTAGCACAACTAATCAAAATTGGATTCAAGGTAGAATTCATGCATGGCAAGGCAAGACTGTTGGATGTAAAAGGAAATCTGATTAGATCAGGCAAACAAACAAGAGGTAACCTATTTTGTCTTGATCTTGGTAATTGTTCATGTTTTATTGCTCAAATGGAAGAAAGTTGGTTATGGCACAGAAGACTATTTCATGTAAACTTTGATAATATGGTCAAGATAAGAAAATTTAGAAAAGTAAGAGGTGTCCCTAGTTTGAAGAAACTAGATGTTGGTTTATGCAAAAATTGTCAGATTGGAAAAATGGGAAAGACTAGTTTTAAGAGAAAAAACTATCAATTTGAAGATATCTTGGAAATTGTGCATACTACTTATGTGGACCTATTGGAATAAAAAGTTATAGTGGAGAAAAATTATTTATTCTTTTTGTTGATGACTACTCTAGAATGATGACTGTTATGTATCTTAGAGAAAAGTCAGAAACATTTGAGAATTTCAAATGGTATCTGTCAAGAGTAGAAAAAGAAATAGAATAAAGATTGAAATTCTTAATATCAAATAGAGGTGGTGAATTCAGCTCCAATGAATTCAATAATTTTTGCATTAAAAAATGAATCAAAAGGAAAGTATCAACCCCTGGCACTCTTGACCAAAATGGAATAGCTGAAAGAAAAAATAGATTCATCATATATTGTGCAAGGACTCTAATGATTGAATAGAATGTTGCTATCAAATACTGAATTGAACCCATCAACACTATAGTTCATACTTTGAACCGAGTATAGTTAAAGAAGGACTCACATAAAACTCCCTATGAATTATGGTATGGCTGTAAACCCAATGTAACTTACCTAAAAGTATTTGGCAGTAATTGTTATATCTTGAAAGAGTCTAGAAAAGGAAAGTTTGATATGAAAAGTGATGAAGGTATATTCTTAGGATATTCCTATAGAAGTAAGGCATATAAATGTTTGAATTTCTCTACTCATAAAATCATAGAAAGTGAACATGTAAGAATTGATGAGTTTGCAAAAAGGACTGAAGAAGAAAGAAAAAGGGAACCAAGAGATTACAAAAGATTTGTTTACTTCTATCCCGATACATTTCTAGGCATATCTAATAATAAGGAGACTTCACCTCCCGAGTCTTACATAGCTACTGAGTTGTAAGAAGTACAAACTGAGTCACAAGGACCCAAGTCACATTCTAATGCTATCAAGCCAATGCCTACCTAGTCTAAATGACTTGAGTCTAAAGTTGAAATTTAAAATGAAGACAATGGAATTCATTCAAAAGACGAAGAACCTATATTGGCCAAGTATGTCAGAAGACATCATGCACCTAATCAAATTATTGGAGATAAATTAGAAGGTACCATGACAAGAATCAAATTGAAAGGTACATGTTTACATGCTGATTTTGAACCTAGAAGTATTAAGGATGCTTTAGAAAATGAAAGTTGGATTGAGGCAATGAACAAAGAAATAGAATAGTTAGAAAAGAACAAAACTTGGACTCTTGTTCCTAGGCCTAAAGATGAAAATGTGATTGGAACAAAATGGGTATTCAAAAATAAGCTAAATGAAGATGGACAAGTATCAAGAAACAAAGCTAGATTAGTGTGTAAATGATAGTCTGAAGAAGAAAGAATTGATTATGGTGAAACTTTTGCTCCTATTGCAAGATTAGAAGGTGTTAGGACCCTACTTGCATATGCAGCTCATAGATGATTCAAAGTATATCAAATGGATGTTAAATCTACATTCTTGAATGGAATTCTTGATGAATAAGTCTACATTGAACAACCATAAGGTTTTATTGATCCTGACAAAAGTGACATGGTCTGTAAATTACACAAAGCACTGTATGGTCTCAAGCAAGCTCCTAGAGCCTGGTATGAAAGACTACATAACTACTTGATACAGATTGGTTTTTAGAGAACAAATTGTGTTGGTAGAGATATTACTAGATGACTCTCTATTTACAAAAAATGATGACCTATGCAAAGCATTTTAAGAACAAATGAACAAAGAGTTTGAGATGTCCATGTTTGGTGAAATAAAATTCTTTGTTCAATTGCAAATATAACATAACAAAAAAGGTATCTATATCACCGAATCCAAGTATGTAAAAGAGATACTCAAGAAGTCTGGTATGGAAGATTCTAAACCATTTGGTACACCCATGTGTATTGGACTCAATTTTACCAAAGATGATGACTCCAAAGAAGTAGATTAGACCTTATATAGATCAATGATTGGAAAATTGTAGTATGTAGCTCACACAAGGCCTGAGATTGCCTTGGTAGTTCAGATAGTGGCAAGGTTCTTAGCTAAACTCAGAAAAAATCATATGATTGCAATCAAAAGAATCTTGAGATATCTAAAAGGTACTGTAGACTATGGTTTATGGTACAAACCTGGAGGAAACCTAGACCTAATGGTATTTACTAATGTTGATTGCATAGGAAATTTTGATGATAGAAAAAACACCAGTGGTGGAGCTTTCTTTCTTGGTAAAGGACTGGTATCTTGGAAAAGCAAGAAGCAAAATTGCACATCCCAATCCACAATAGAACCAAAGTATGTAGTAGCAATAGTAAATTGTTCTAACATTATTTGGTTCAAACAATTGCTGGAAGGAATAAAGGTTTAAATGAAAGAGCTAGTAGTCATTTATTGTGATAACACCAATGTAATTAACATATCAAAGAACCCTATGATACATTCCAAAACAAAGAAAATTACTATAAAATATCACTTTGTCAAAGAACTGGTACAAGACAAAGAAATCAGATTGGAATATGTGCATACAAAAGAATAAATTGCAGACGTATTTACCAAGCTATTACCTAAGGATTCATACTTGTATCTAAGAGGTAAGCTAGGGGTCATTCCCCTATCTGAAGGTCACTAAATAGAGTTTAGTGATGTATCAACAAGAACCAAGTTAAAAATCATTCAGTTGATGTAGCATAATCAAGAGAATATTGCATATGAATCAGTACTCAAGGTACATTGATACAAATTTGGTATGTTTTGTCAAAGAGGGAGAAGTTTATTCTCATATATTTATCTTTCTAAAGAAATTTATAGGGAGAAGTTTGAAAAGAAGTTATGCAGTTCCTTCACAAAGGGAGAATACAACATAAAGAAGAAGTTCTTGTATAAAATTAAAGAGGGAGAAACTTTCTGTCAAAAGGAATCTTGTTCTCAAAATTTCATTGTGCTATGACATGTTGTGTTGCCATCAATTCCAAGGAGGGAGATTGTTCGATACAATTGATTAATTGTGTGTTGTCTTTGATGTTACACAAATGCCATACCAATTAGTAGATAATGCTTACCAAGATCACTTGGTTAGTGAAGATTGTTTTCCTTTTCTACTAAGCATTCACAAGTTTACTCTAAATAGATGATAGTGTCTACCAAGATCACTTGGGCATCGAAGGAATTTAGGTCAAAAAAGAGTGTTAACCAAGCTCACTCAATTAACAAAGGGAAAATTGGACAAAGTTAGTATTCATCAATTCACTCAGTTGCCAAAGTATTTTTGCAATTTTGCAATGTTAATCAAGCTTCTATTAGTTAACACAAAGAATCATTCCAAAGTTAGTTTCTACTAATCAAGGTCAGCTTACGATGGATTTTTCTTATTTTGGCATATGAAGCTTAATTACTTTACGTATTGATTTTAACCAAATATGATGATGAATATTGGTTATTGTAATTTGAATCTGGGTTGACTTGAGAATTTGGAAGGTTGAATAAAAGGTTAAGTTGAGATTTCTAGTGCTGATTGAATTGAAAAGAAAAGAGAGGGACAAAACTTGAAGGATAAGTAGGTATCCTTGTGGAATCGAAAAGTAATATTTGATTAGGAAGGATAAAGATTAAGTAGAAAAGAGATCTAGATTTAGCAATTCAGTTGCATCATTAGGTCATTTCATTTTTACTCTCTAACCATTGTAGCAGTGATATAAAATCTAATATTAGAGTTGGTTTAACAGGCAGTTATAAATCCTCTAACAAGGTGGCAACTCCATTGAATTTTTTTAGGACCTCTTGCAAGGCCACTCTTAGTAGGGTGATCAAATCCTTTAACAAGGTCACACCTAATAGTGTGTTTTGTAACCTTTAATAGGGTTGGCTCTTAACAAATCTTACTTCAGAAGTGTGAAAAATAGTAACTAGTTACATTGGTGGTTTTTCCCAAATTGGATTTTGATGGTAAATCTTGGTGTCTCATGTATTCATTTTATTTCTTTTATACTTGCAAGCTAATTACTCTTAATGTTTTAAGCTCTACTAAAAATAATTCACACTCTGCATTTACTGAGTGATAACATTTTTTGTGTGTTTATCGAGTAATAGTAGTAATCAATTTTCTTAGTCTAAATTTTATTGTTGACATCTAAGGGATCTGAGATTTATTTTAGTGGTAACTTATTCACCCTCCCTCTTAGTTACTCCTATATTTCCAACACGTTTCACATCCATGTGATGAATATTCCATTTCTTTTGAGCTACAAGAGACATTAGCATCCTAATAGTTTCTTGTCTTGTTATTGGTGAAATTTTTTCTTGATAATCAATTCCATACTTTTGAGTGAAACCATTAGCAACCAATCTTTCCTTGTATCTTTCAACACTACCATCACTACTATAGTTGATCTTATAGACATATTTTATGTCAATATTCTTCTTCTCATGTTGAAGCTCTAAAAGCTCCCATATCTTATTCCTTTGAATGGAATCCATTTCTTCATTCATTGCTTGCATCTAGACCTCATAAACACATGCATCTTCAAAACACGATGGCTTAAAATTAGCTTTAGCAAGTAATACAAAATTTACCATCTCACCTATTGGATCTTCTTCATGTGCTTGATTTTGACACCTTTGTTAGATATCACTTACTCTTCTTATGTCTCTTGGAGGACTTGAGTATGGACTTTAACTTCAATTTAATGAGGGGCTACTTGGTGAGCTTGGTGATCTTGAAATATATCTATTAGTTGGCTTCTCATTATCATTATTAACAATAATATCATCCAAAACTAATTTTTTCTTTTCAACGTGACCTTTTTTATGACCATAAACTCCCCCTTCTTCAAAACTCACATCTCTTGAAACAAAGAGCATATTATTAAATAGGATGATACAATATATAATCCTTTCTTTTTTTTGTATAATCCAAAAAAATCCTTGATTCACTTTTACCATCTAGCTTTCTCCTTTTCTGATCAATGATGCAAACATAAGCAAATCTGCTAAACAAATTTAAATCATTTGCAGTAGACCATTTCTCTAACCATGATTCATATGGAGTTATCTTGGCTAGGGAACTTGTAGAACTCTTGTTGAGAATATCTACTACTATAAAAACTAAATCAATCCAATAAAAATTGTTCAAACACTTGGTCTATAACATACACCTTACCATTTCTACCATAGTATGGTTCTTACTTTCAGCCACTCCATTTTGTTGAGGTGTGTATGAATTTGTGAGTTGCATTTTGATCTCATTAATATCACAAAAATTCAAAAAATATTTTGAACAAAAATCTCCTCCACAATTTGTTCTTGAACATTTGATTATGTCCAGGCTTTTTCATTCTCTACATGAGCTTTAAAACTTTTGAATGTATCAAAGGGTTCATCCTTAGTCTTTAGAAAAAACCCAACACATGCGTGAGTAATCATCAATAAAAGTAATAAAATATGATGACTTACCCAATTTTTGTGATTGCATAGGACCACAGACATCTTAATGAATAAGTTGAAATGGATGTCAGACCCTCCATGCATTGCCTTTTTGAAATGAGTCCCTTGCATGCTTCCTTTTTGCACATCCTTTAAAAATCTATTTATGCTCTTCAACCTTAGGCAATTCAAGAATGAATACATTTTATGATAAAATATATTTAAGCTATTGAAATTTAGATGGCCATACCTAAGATGTCAAAATCAATTTTTATCCTCATACACCATATTGACAAGGTGATTTTCAAAGCAATCAGATTTCCACAATCCATGAATATTGTATTAATTTCTAGGAAAGATTGTGTAAGAGTTTTTTCATCAAAATTCAAAGGAAACATCTTATTCTATGTCATAGGAACATCTATAATTACTCTGATTCTATAATTCTTATCATAGATAGTACATTTCATACTCTCAAATACCACTCTGTAATTCTTCTTACATAGTTGCCCAACACTCAATAAATTATGCTTCAATTTCAAAGTATAGCAGATATCTTGAACACTTTTTGTACCTTCCTTTTCTAAACATCAATGACTCATTTGGCTGCAACCTCCATTGTATTATTATTTCCAAGAGTAATGTTGGATCTATAACCAACATCAAACTTTGAAAAAATTTCCTTGTTACCAAAGATATGGTTAGAGTACCTAGATTCCAAGTACCAAACATCTTTCATATTATTTTTAATTTTGCCATAACACAAGTATAAATTACCTGAGGAAGGATCCACATTTTTTTGAGCATAATTTGCATTATTGTTACTTGATTCAAGTCTACACTCTTTCTCAAAGTGTCCATACCTATTGCAATGATAGCATTGGATATTCCTTTTTCCAAATCTATCTCTACCTCTTCCTCCATGAGAACCTCCTCTTTCTCTAGTTCCTCTTGAATAATTCTAATTTTTACCCCTTCCCGAGCCTTGGTTTTTGTTATTATTTCTATTAGCACCATCCTTCTTTGAAATTTTTAATTAGGAAGAAAAAGTATTCTCATTATGATGGTAGAAGTGTCCCTTATTCTATCCTAATGTAATATGAGAGATCCAACCAACTCATCATACTCTAGGGTGGCTAAATTTTTTCTTTCTTTCATAATAATTGCTATTGTATTCCATCGTGGGGTTAGAGAATTCAATACTTTCTATATCAAATGCTCTTGGCTTATAGGTTCACCCATGTGGCCATTTTATGAACCACATCTTTGAATCTTACATAGAAATCTCAGGCCACCACATTCTCTATTTCCTTCATCATCAAATTCTTGAATTCTTTTTTCAAGCTTTGTAGCTTCACAACCTTGATCTGATCATTTCCATGGTAAGCATCTTGTAGAGTCTTTCAGGCCTCCTTTACTATTTGAACATCAGCAATTCTAGGAAACAAACTCTTTTCATGAGTCATCTAAATGTGAAACAAAGCCATTGAATTCTCCTTCCTAGCTTCCTTTTTAATTATCCTTTCATTAGCTTGGAGACTATCCCAATCTATAGGCTCTTCATATTTGGATTCAACGATCTCCTAAAATATTTTCCAATTAAAAGTTCTTCATCTTGATTAACCAATATTGGTAATCAACTCCATCAAACTCTAGGATTTAAAAATTATTGACTACATGTTGAACCGCTATGAACCTTATGCTCTACCAATAATGGTAATCAACTCCATCGAACTCTAGAATTTACAAATTATTTACTACATGTTGAACTTCTAAGAACCTTATGCTCTAATACCAAATGTAGGACCTCAGTAGTAGTAGTAAACAAATATATTAAAATCAAATAGAGAAAATAAAAAGAACAAACTTCATAACAAAGAGAATAGAAAATGTCATGTTATTCAATAGAGAAACAACACTATTTTGGTATAGAAATAATGTATTTTATACTTGCATCAACCAAAATAAAAGTACTATTTAGTTCACAAAAAAAATACTTTACACTAATTCTCATATTCACATCATGCAAACTATTCAATGGAGTGTAGAAAAATGCATTATTCATGCCATAGTTCTTGAATTGGACAAGGCGGTGAACAACAATTTAAAACTAAAAAAATAAACTACAATGAATTAAATGGGAATCTAATGTATGCAATAAGCAAATCATTCTCTTTATTATAAAATTGAAGTAAACTCAAATCAACACTGGAAATTAAGAGTTTGGATGGTGAAACAAAAAGTTTAGAAAAGTGGTGGAGACGGTGGAGTTTGAATTCTTCAATGAAATGATGAAGCAAACTAGAGAAAAATAGTGACACTAGGAGTTTAGTAATAGCATCAATCCTTTAAAAAAATTGAAGGATTGAAGTCTTTAACTGCATTGTATTTTATGGTTGATCAAGAAAAGTTCTACCCTAAAACAAAGAAAATTGTTCCTTGTAGTGACTAAATGCAAGCCTAAGATGAAAAAAATTGTACTTGATAGATATAATGATTTAACTTTAAACCCAAAGTTCAATTTTAACTTGAATTTTCATATTTCTACCAAAAGTTTGACTTTTAAAATTGATGGCTTATAGCATCTAGGAGCATGCAATAATTGAAAGTCTGATGGTTGTTTGGTATTTTCATCAAGAGCTTTAGTGGATTATTTGTGTTTCACTTTGGTAAAGTCTCATCATTTGTTTTTCTCTAATATATTTATTTTCAACACTCCACATCATTGATAGGGTTTATCAATATTTTGTACCGTTGATCAATTTTTAAGAGGTACATTATTCTATTTATTAGACTGAGGAAAGTTTTATAGCTCATGCATGTAAGAAAATATGTGTCAAGGATGAAGAATATCCCCAAAAAATCTAAGCCACTTAACTATAAAGAACTGTAATGGAATAGGTGTCCCAAGTAGGCAAATGGAAAACCTTAATTTGAAGTTAAATAAATTTTTAGAGTGAACTATACTCGTCCAAAGTTTCCCTAATGCTTTATATAATTATATATGGAGACATTTCATTGATGTATTATATAAATGATGTTTTAATGTGTAATATGTTTTTTAATATTTTGAATTATATTTTAAGGCAATTCTAAAAAGAAAAAAAACATTTTAAAAGGTTTTATTGCATAATATTGATAGTAAATCAATACCTTTTCTAAAAATCATGCGAGAATTATAGCACAAACTAGGATCTTTGTGTTGTAAAGATAAGGTAGGCTAGGTTATTAAGAGGGTTAGGGTAAATTAGGAACCAATAAAACTTTATCTTACTTTACCAATTAATCCTTCATATATTATTCTAATCTAATTACATGCATGAAATAATGAAAGCAATAAAACATTCATAACAATTTGACACAAGATATTGTGACCCAAAAACCTTCCAAATAGAAATTTAAACTAGGGTGGGGATGATACCCACAAGGTTTAGTATTGTAGTATAGAGTTAACCTATTAAGATTTACAATTGACCGCTTCTGGTGATCTACCTTGTTAGGGTCAATAAGGACTATGAGGTCCACCTTTTTAAAGGATTTACAAACATATAATGAATTATGTACTTTGTTAGGAGATTTAGAAAAAGGCTATTAAGTCTACCCTATTAAAGTATTTGACTGTTGTACCTAGTAGGATGAATTAGTGGCTAATCTATGATCTGCAACTCTAATTTGCTGAATGAGATTCCTTGTATTACAATGATCACCTAGCCATGAGAGATAAGTCTTTTTTGTCCCTTCTACTTCTTGTAGCCTTCTTTAATTTGCACTCTTTCACATCATAATCTTCTCATTATACTTCTTTGGATATGATGCAACATATTATATATATACCAATCCAAATCATCTTCTTCTAGGGCCAGCTACAATACCAAATTCATCATAATTCACAAAGTCATCCCAACAGCTATAACTTGAGTTGTAAAGAAAAACTTTGTGATGTTCTAATACACAAAAAACACTATCAACACTTGAAAAACTTTGGCACTCGGTTAAACTTGAAGCTTGGTCCATACTAATCACTTTCATGTAGCACAAACTTGGACAACACTATATGACTTGGTGAACATTGAGAAACTTGGTGACTATTGAGTTAATCAGCTAACACTACATGACTTAGTCAACACTAGATTCACTAAGTTAATACTACAGTATCTATAGACACTATAGAGCTCGATTAACACTAGAGTCTTAATCACTTCCATTGGATAGCTTGGTCGACACTACTACACTTGAGCTATACTGCAAACTATCTCTAATGCTTGGTAAATACTATGTAGCTTGGCATGAATTGTAAATCATCTATTTATATTAGTAGCATCTTAGACACTTGGTTAACATTGTTGGATGAATGATAAGATTGGTAGAAACTATAGATCTATGTAGAAATGCAACCATTTGACTAAGTGTTGAGTCACCAATACACAAATTGACCTTAATGTCAACAATCTTGCCCCTTGGCATTAGTCACAAAAAATCTTATCAAACCAAAAATCTAAATATTCAAAATTACAAGTCAAAACTTTCTTCATTAACATTCTGTGTCTTCATCTCAACTTTGACTTCCTGTCGATGTTGGTCAATAACATACTCTTTTTTCTTTTCTTTTTTCAAAATTTCTTTTGTAAAGATAATTCCACTTATGTATACATGTATCTACATATTACTCTACTACTCCCCCATACATATATCTCTCCTATATACATACAAAGGGAGTATAGTATTCTTTTCCCCCAATTTATTAATAATATTTTCTAGAGATAATTGACTTTCTTCATGCACAAATATACACTTCTCCCTCTTTACCAATTAATATTCTCCCATTTTTCATATTAATTCTCCCCTTTTTGTCAGAAATGCCAAAGGTGTATAATATCTACAAGTTAATACCAAAATGTGACAAGAAATTAGAATGTACCTTTAGAATTATCTTGTAATACCTCATTTTCATGCAAGGCTATATGAACTTTTGTTGATAGTTTCATCATTTGGATAGCTGTGGAGAAGTTGTTATCATAGATGAGTGATTTTACCTATTCAATGTGCCTCTGCAATGCATCCATGTTTGGAAGAATCATGCCTTGAATTTCTACAAGTGTGGCTTTGATTCTAGCTTCTTCCTTCGATAATTATGCCTAAAGATTTGTCAAATAGCTAATCTTTGTGCAATGTGAAGAACTATAACTTTGATCAAGTGATAGCTGGTGTGCACTTGCATTCATATTCTTGTCTATCTTGAAAAATTTATCCTTGATTTCATTTGTGAAGATTGATGTGTCACTAAATTTGACAAATAATAAAACAACATTATTTATAAATATTTATAGTGAATAAAGAATTTTAGATATTTCTTCTTGATTTATTGCAATCTTCAGTGCAACTTGCTCCAACACTTCATTTTCAAAATTTCTTTTATCTATTTGTAATAGTATCTCATGTCCATTCAAATCTTCATTATACTTGTGGACAATTTTTGTTAATTGATCCTCGAGAATCGGTTATTTTCTATGAACCTTAATACCAAAAGCATCAACAAATGTGCTCTTTATGTTCTTAGGGACTTGATTTTTCTTCCTCTTCTCTTCTCCAAGCCTCTATTGCTTAGCTCTTTTCTTCAAGATCTTACCTAGGGTATACATTTAATCAAGGGTGAGGGTAGAGATATCCCAATTTGGAATAACTACGTTCTCATCTAGATCAATTTATTCATCTTCTTTACCCTTAACCTTCAGAATGGTAGAAACAATTTCTTTACCCTTATTTAGAGTTTTTGTTCTTGATTCAGGTCGATTCTCAACTGTCATTGCACTAGCTATGAATACACCTAGAATAGAAACAATTGTAGGAATAGATGGAATAGAAATACATTTAGAAATAGAACTAACAACAAGAATACCTTGTCAACTATTGTTTGCTCAAGCCTAATGATGGAAGAACTTATTTCCCAACAAATAAAGTGTTGGACACTTAAGTCAATGTAACACGTGGAAATAAAGATCTAGATATTAGTTGGGTGCTTGGTGTAGTAATGGTAACCACAAAAAACTTGGCATGATCCTTCTCTGAGCCTAATTGTAGTAAGGCTTTTCTTAGAGAGTGAGGAAATGAAGTCATGACCAATGTTGCAATCTTCTTTGCATACGTTTCCTTAGTGCTCTATATTTATAGAAGAATTTCCTTAGTAGCTTCCTGTCCTTCCACCTCATCATCAAGATCGACATCATCTATTTCATCTTCCCTTATTTCTACTTCTTCTTCTGCATCCTCATCTTCATCATTCTTGTCATCAACATGTAACAAAATCATCGGCTTTGTACAACCCATATATGTTTCTACATATGGTAGAAGTAGACTATACCATAGATTCAATATCCTCAAGCAATATCATACAAGTATAGAATTTGAGAGTGAGCTTTTTTCTCATTTTGCTTCAAGGATTCCTTCACCTCTTTCTCATTGATTCTCAACAAAAGTTGTCTCAAGGTTTGTTCATAGATGTCCTTTGTAGACTTCATTACACTTTCCTATCTAGGTTTAACTACTTTCAAAATTTTATTAGATATTTTTTGTGACAACTCATAAGGTGAGTATTTCTATTTCCACAATTTTTTCACAAGTGTATCTTCTATCTTCTTTTTCTCTTCTTAATTCCTTGTCTCATACTTAAGAGACTTGCAACATACCATGCCAGATCCTTTTTCCATCTTCTTCAATATCTCTTGAAGTGTAGGTGCAATCCTTTTGAAAATGATATGTTCTAGATCATCTCCACCTAACTTCACCTTCTTTTGGAATTGGTTGCCTTTCTTGTAAATACTATAGGGGAGGACTTAGTAGGTCTAGTTATAATACCATTCCCATTCTTCTTGGGAGGTTCTTTCTTCTCAGATTCAAATTTTTTGGCTTCATCCTCTTCATATTCATCTTCAACATCATATCCTTTTCCCTCAGTAAGCATAGGAGGAGAGCCTGATAATTTTTCATTCTTAATTATCTTTTCTATCCTATTTCTTCTTTTGTTTACTACTTGAGGTAGGTTGATATCAAGTTCAATTACTATCTTAGATTCATTATAAGTTCCAATATAGGTGGCTTTAGGATTCATAGGCTCATTTAGTAGAGCTTTAGTGATATCTTTAGTATCATCTAACCTCATAGTCTAGAGGCTTAACCCATGCCACTCTTAGTTTGACTACTTGAATATATACTTTGTAAAAACCAATCATGAATCAAATATCTTTCTCATAGTCTTCCACAGGCTTCCTAGGTATCCTACATCTACTTTTCATATTTTCCTTAAATTAATTAAAGTAATTATCCTTGATGCCACTCAAATTCTCACCCATTTCTGCTATATAGTTATTGATTTTATATAAAACTAGAACATTTTTTCTCCATATAATAGATCCTTTGGAAGGGAGAAAATTCTATATGTAAAAGAATAGACATGTAAAAAGAGAACCAAACATACATGCATTGTTCTTCGAAACTCTAATGCTTTCAATATTTTCATTGAATTGTATCAGCAATAGCTTGAAATGGTCAAAAGATAATTTTCTTTTCACCACCTTGTAGGCCTGATCAATAGCCTCACATGACAAATTGTTAAATTGGCTAGAGATGTATATCTTGTGAGAAATCACATGGATTCCAAACTTCAACTCTATGTATATCATGGTACTAAGCTTCATGCCTCTTCTATCCCACTCAGCAAGAGTATGCTTTGTTAGTTCTTCCTAACCTAGGGTTTTAGTGGTCTTAGCCTTATTCAATATTAGTAATCTCGTTATTCAATGTATCATCTTATTTGTTGTCAAGATGGGATGGTCTAACCACAACTGTCCATTATGAACTCTACTTAGAATAAATTTGATCCACTTGACTTGAAATTCCTTTGAAATATGTAAAATATGCGTTAATCACTTTGTTGAGCCAAATGATTGTTCTCAAGTTTGAGAATGCCATCCACACATAATTCATTAAACACTTCATTCATTTATAGGGTTACAAATTTTTGAATAGAACAATGATAGAACAAATGGATAATGTGGACAAGAAGTACCTTAGGCAGAATTTATGATTGTACTATAGTAGGGTCCAGTGACTCTAAATTTTTTGGACTTATCCTAAATTTAGGACCCTTGCAATCCACTCAATGAACTAGCATTTCTGATCCTTTCTTTAATTATTTGCTTGAAGATGCCATTACTTAGTAGCGTTTCAAAAATAGAAAAATCTTCAACACTAGTCACTCTAATCACTTGGAAATTTTGAATTTTCTCTTCTCTCTATGCTTTAAAAATTTAGGGTAAAATAATGCATTCAATTTTTTCCTTTTAATGAATTTCTACTTTACAATTATCATTAATGCTTTGCATGCATACTCACTTAGTGAAAAGTTGTCCTTTACTTAGTTTGGTCTTTATTTCTTGGAAGGCACCTTCAACTGAATAAGGTCTCCAAACTCAATAGAAACTACCAACTTAGAGACCTTAAAACTTAGTAACATCACCCACATTTTTTCTGACCTTGGTACTCAGTAGAGTCACCAACTTGGTGTCTCCATAATGAAATTATATGTAACCTGACTATGCTTGATAAGCTCTTGCAACCCGACCTTTCTCGATAAGGTCTTGCATTGTTAGATCATCACTTGGTGATCCTTGTGCATCTTCAATGTTGATATGGATCCTTCTATTTTCTGGATAGAACTAATATTAGATGACTTCTTCTGAGTCATAGTTCCAGTTATCTCCATAGATAACTAGGTTGAAATGGTTGAGCCATCCAACTCATTGACTTGGGTGTTAGCCACTTTATAACTTTGATTGGCATTCTCTAGAGATTTTGGTACGCATTGCTACCTCATTTTCTTTTTGATATTGTTAAATTTGGATTTATTGGCAAGATCTACAAGTTCTATACAAACAAAACATCTTTTTGTAGCATCTCTTTTCCTCATGTGATGTTTCACATAGTTTTCTCCAATGTGCCCAAACTCACCACAATAGTCACATCTACACCATGTGTTGTAATCCCATCAAAATATTGCTTTCACAATTTGATATGTTGGGATCCATTTCTTGGTTTTACACTCTGAAGATTCGTGTCCTTGTTTCTAGCAATTGTGACATTTTCATTCAAATTTAGGTTTCTCTTTACATTCACTTTCTCTTTGATTTAAAATATATATAACTATATAGTCAAATTTAACATTAATTAATTATAGTCATAGATTAAACATAGTTAACATAGATTAATGTTAGTTAATTATACTTTAGAAGAGGTTAACTCAGTTAACCTAAAATCTAACATATCTAAATTTTAAGATTTGTAACTGACATAGTCAAACATTACACAAAACTAAACTGCAATAAATTAGTTGTTTAAACTTAGAATATTTTTAAAACCAATATATATATATATATATATATATATATATATATATATATATATATATATATATATATATATATATATATATATATATATATATATATATATATATATATATGTATGTATATGTATATATATGTATATGTATATGTATGTATATGTATATATATGTATATGTATATGTATGTATATGTATGTATATATATGTGTATATATATATACATATATATATATATATGTATATATATATAGATATATATATGTATATATATACATATATACATATATATATATATGTATATATATGTATATGTATATATGTATATATATAATGTAAAATATATATATATACATATATACATATATACATATATATATATATGTATATATATGTATATGTATATATGTATATATATATATTTTACATTATATATATACATATATACATATACATATATATACATATACATATATATATGTATATATATATACATTATATATATACATATATATACATATATATATATATATGTATATATATATTTTACATTATATAAATACATATAATGTAAAATATATATATATATACATATACATATATATATGTATATGTATATATATATGTGTGTGTATATATATATATATGTATATAGACATATATATATATACATATATATATACATATATATATATATATACATATACATATGTATACATATATATATTTATATATATATATATATATATTGTTGGATACAATTAAGTAATTGTGTATTGTCTTTGATGTTACACAAATGCCATATCAGTTATCAGACAGAGTCTACCGAGTTCTATCGGTCAGAAAAATAGTTTACAGAGTCTACCGAGCTCAGTCAGTCAGTAAAGCCTTTTGCAGTGTATACCGAGCGTTCCTGTATGTCACACGGTGAGTTAATGATAACCGAGTTCGCTCGGTAAGCTAAGGAAAGTTTAGTTCTTACCGAGATCACTCGGGTATCAAAGGATTTTGTAGCAAATGGTTAGTGTTTACCGAGTTTGCACGGTAAGCTAAGGAAAGCTTAGTTTTCACCGAGATCACTTAGAAATCGAAGACAACTTTTACCCAGTCTAGTCGATTTCCAAAGGAAGTAGCAGGTTTATCAAATTCCCCGGTAACTACCGAGTTCTACCGGTTAACACAAGAAGCAGTTTTTTTTTGAAGCAGAGTCGGCCAGTGAAGAATTTTATTTTGATTATTAGTTCAAGCCGATTTTTGGAATATGTTTTGTCAAGTTGGTTGGGCCGACCTGGTATCATGTATAGTATATAAAGAGAGGCTCAAGATGTGGAAAAGTGTGGAAAAAGAGTATATACGAATAGTGCAAGGAAATGCAATGAAGAGACTTGTGTGTGCCTAAGCAGAGTTGAGCAGAAGGAAATCCTGGAGCTGCAAAGATATATTTAATCAGTAAGGATCTTGTGGAGCTAAACTGAGATCTGTATTCAGCAAGATAAGTTGCATGTATTTTCAGATCATTCATTGTTGCTTTCTAACCATTGTAACAGTGATTCCAAAATCTCCTAACAGAGTTGGTTTAACAGCCATTCCATAAATCCTTTAACAGGGTGGCAATTCAGTTGAATTGTTCTAAAGACCTCTTACAAGGCCACTCCTAACAGGGTGATTAAATCCTCTAACAGGGTCACACCTAACAGTGTGTTTTGTAACCTTTAACAGGGTTGGCTCCTAACAGGGCTCACTTCAGAAGAGTGAAAATTGGTGACTAGTTGCTGGTGGTTTTTCCCATATTGGGTTTCCACGTAAATCTGGTGTCTACTGTGTTCATGATTTCTTTCTTTTGCATGGTTGCTTATTTCAGTAAATGCTTAATAAATTAACTAAACATCTATCTAGTTTTAAGCAGCAATTTATGTGTTTACCAAGTAGCAGCAGCAACTAAGTTTAAGGCATCTTTGGGACTGTTGAATATGTTTTTGGGGTAACTGATTCACCCCTCCCCTCTTAGTTATCCCTTCTTCATTTTCCAACAATTGGTATTAGAGCTTTTGGTGCTTGCAGGAGGAGATTTCAAAGATCTAAGCCAAAGATCAAGATGTCTTACAAGAGGGAAATCCCAAGGCTTAACCGAAACAACTACTCAGCATGGCAGGGATTAATGAGACTTCATCTAGCTTCCATTGGTGACACTGGTCTGAAATATCTTGATGAGAAATATGTAGAACCATCAGGTACATTATCAGTCAATGATATTGCTATAAAGAAAACTCATAACATTATGATGATTGATATTGCATCTGCCTTGAGTTATGAAGAGTTTGATGATGTCAAGGACTGCACTACTGCCTATGAAATGTGGGAAAGACTGAAAGAGATCTATGGTGGAGATGACAATGTCAGAAGAGCCAAAGCTGAAAGTCTGAGAGGACAGTTCGATCAGATGAAAATGAAAGAAGATGAAAACATTGCCAAATATGTTGAAAGAATTAAAGCATGTGTCAGTGCTATCAAAGCTTCTGGAGGAAGTATTAGTGAAGAGACAGTCATAAGTAAAGTTCTTAGAACTCTACTTCTAGTTTATGCCATCAGGGTATCAGCCATTCAAGAAAGAAGGTGTGAGGCCAATCACAAGATAAATCTAGAGGCCATAGTTGGAAGATTGACAGCATTTGAACTAGATAATTTTGATAATTATGTTCCAGCTGCAAAGAACATTGAGTCTGCATTTGAAGCCAAGCTTTCACTCAAGGACAAAGGCAAGAAGAAGAAGAAATCTCAGTCAGAGAGTGAAAATCAATCAGATCAGAGCTCTGACAACGACCTTGAAGTAATTGAAGCTCTACTTGCAAGGAAATATTCAAGAGGAAGAGGTAAATACAGAGGTAAAGTACCCCTAATCTGCTTTTCATGTGAAGAAGTCGGTCATATTGCTGCAAGGTGTCCAAACAAGAAAGATAAAGATGAAAAGAAAGATAATAAATGGAACAGTAAGAAAGATCTCAAATCATTTAAGGATAAAAGTAAGAAATCATGTTTTATGGCTAAAGATTCTAATGATTCTAATGATGAAGAAGAGGATGAGATTGTTTACATTGCTGTAAAAGATGAATCTAACAATGAAGAAATGGCACTCATCTCTCACATAAGTAAGAATGATACATGGATCATTGATAGTGGCTGCTCACATCATATGACTGGAGATAAAACAAAGTTTGATCAATTTGAAGAGTATGATGGTGGCAGTGTAAGATTTGGAAACAATGAACCTTGTTGCATCAAAGGAAAAGGAAGAATCACTCTAACCCAGGAACTTGCATGTGATAATGCTTATTGGGTAGAAGGCCTAAAGCACAATTTGTTGAGTGTGGCATAGTTACTCAACAATGGACTCAAAATAGAATTCATCCAAGGCAAAGCAAGACTGCTGAATGATAAAGGAAAGCTAATTAGATCTGGTACTTAAACTAAAGGTAACTTGTTCTATCTTGAACTTGATGAACATTCATGTTTTATTGCTCAAGTAGAAGAGAGTTGGTTATGGCATAAAAGGTTATGTCATGTGAATTTTGACAATCTAGTAAAGATAAGAAAATTCAAGAAAGTAAGAGGCATTCCTAATTTAAAGAAACCAGAGGTCGGTTTATGCAAAAATTGTCAAATTGGAAAGATGGGTAAGTCTAGCTTCAAAAGAAAAAATTATCAGTCTGAAGATTTATTAGAAATTGTGCATACTGACTTATGTGGACCTATTGAAACTGAAAGCTATACTGGTGAAAAATATTTTATTCTTTTTGTTGATGATTATTCAAGAATGATGACCATCATGTACCTAAGGAACAAATCAGAAGCATTTGAAAAGTTCAAATGGTATTTGGAAAGAGTAGAAAAAGAAACAGGGAAAAGATTGAAATGCCTAAGGTCAGACAGAGGTGGTGAATTTATTTCACATGAATTCAATAACTTTTGTATTGAAAGAGGAATCAAAAGACAGGTTTCAGCACTAGGTACTCCTGAACAAAATGGCATAGCTGAAAGAAGGAACAGATCCATCATGGATTGTGCAAGAACCTTGATGATAGAAAAGAATGTTGCTATCAAATACTGGAAGGAGGCTATCAGTACAGCAGTTCATACCTTAAACTGAGTACAGTTAA
Source organism: Cupressus sempervirens (assembly GCA_028749045.1). Classification (NCBI taxonomy): domain Eukaryota; kingdom Viridiplantae; phylum Streptophyta; class Pinopsida; order Cupressales; family Cupressaceae; genus Cupressus; species Cupressus sempervirens. The sequence continues at coordinate 560,925,806 of CM053790.1, forward strand.
AAAAGGACTCATTCAAAACTCCCTATGAAACATGGTATGGCTATAAACCCAATGTAAGTTATCTGAAAGTATTTGGAAGCAAATGTTATATCTTGAAAGAATCTAGAAAAGGTAAATTTGATGTAAAAGGTGATGAAGGTATATTTCTTGGATACTCAAGCAAGAGTAAAGCATATAGATGCTTGAACTTATCTACTCACAAAGTCATAGAAAGTATACATGTGAAAGTTGATGAGTTTGCAGAAAAGACTAAAGAAGAAAGCAGAACAGAACCAGAAGATTACAAAAGATTCGTCTTCAGTGACCCGGATATAATATCAACTGCATCTGAGAATCAAAAACCTTCTTCTACCGAGTCATCACTAACCGAGTTGTAGAAAACATCTACCGAGCCAACATCTACCGAGCCAACGTCTACCGAGTCAAAAAATACCGAGTTAGAGATTATTGAGCTAGAGGTAACCGAGCATGTGCATACCGAGCCAGTTGATACCGAGCCAGACCAAACCGAGCATGAAGGAGAAATGCAAGAAGATAACGACAAGATTCATCCAAAAGGAAAAGAACCTGTTCTAGCCAAATATGTCAGGAGACATCATTCAGCAGATCAGATCATTGGAAATAAATCTGAAGGAACCATCACAAGAAGTAAGTTGAAAGGTACTTGTTTACTTGCTGATTTTGAACCTAGAACTGTCAAAGATGCATTAGAAAATGATAATTGGATTGAAGCAATGAATGAAGAAATAGAGCAGATAGAGAAAAACAAAACATGGACTCTTGTACCCAGGCCTAAAGATAAAAATGTAATCGGTACAAAGTGGGTTTTCAGAAATAAGTCGGATGAAAATGGTAAAGTATCAAGAAATAAAGCTAGATTAGTGTGCAAAGGATATTCTCAAGAGGAAGGCATAGATTATGGAGAAACTTTTTCTCCCATTGCTAGATTGGAAGGTGTTAGAACCTTATTAGCATATGCTGCTTACAAAGGATTTAAAGTTTATCAGATGGATGTCAAGTCAGCATTTCTAAATGGTATACTGGATGAAGAGGTCTACATTGAACAACCTGAAGGTTTTATAGATCCAGATAAAAAGAACATGGTTTGCAAATTGCACAAGGCATTGTATGGTCTGAAACAAGCCCCTAGAGCATGGTATGAAAGATTGCATAGCTATCTTATTCAAATTGGATTTCAAAGAAATAATGATAACAGTAGTTTGTATATCAAGGAAGGACCAGAAAATAAGATTGTCTTGGCAGAAATATTTGTAGATGATACTATTTTCACAGGGAATGATGATCTTTGCAAAGAATTTTCAGAACAAATGAGCAAGGAATTTGAAATGTCAATGTTCAGTGAAATCAAATTCTTTGTGAGACTTCAAATTCAGCAGAACAAGAATGGCATCTACATCACTCAAGCAAAATATATCAAAGAGATATTGAAAAAGTTTGGTATGGAAGAATGTAAACCAGTTGGAACTCCCATGTGTACTGGACTAAAACTTACCAAAGAAGATGATTCAAAGGAAATAGACCAGACACTGTACAGATCTATGATTGGAAAGTTGCAATATGTAGTTCATACTAGGCCAAATATTGCTCTTGCAGTTGGAATTGTGGCAAGATTTTCAGCCAAACCAAGAGAAAATCACATGATGGCAATCAAGAGAATAAGGAGATATCTGAAAGGAACTGAAGATTATGGATTATGGTATAAATTTTGAGGAAACCTAGACTTAAAAGTGTTTACTGATGCTGATTGGGCAGGAAACCTTGACGACAGAAAAAGCACAAGTGGAGGTGCATTCTTTCTTGGAAAGAGGTTGGTTTCTTGGACAAGAAAAAAGCAAAATTGTACAACTCAATCAATAGCAGAGGTAGAGTATGTTGCTGCAGCAGTAAACTGTTCTAATATTGTTTGGTTCAAAGAATTGCTACAAGGCATGAAGATGGAAATCAAGGAACCAGTTGTCATGTTTTGTGATAATACAAGCGCAATCAACATATCTAAAAATCCAGTAATGCATTCTAAGACTAAGCACATTGCAATCAAGTATCACTTTGTCAGAGAATTGGTGCAGGACAAGGAAATCAGATTGGAATATGTCCATACAAAGGAACATATTGCTGACATATTCACAAAGCCTTTACCTAAGGATGTATTTTTGTATCTTAGAGGTAAGTTAGGGGTTATTCCCCTATCTGAAGTTCACTAAAAATAAGTTCTAGTGATGCATCAGCTCTTACAAAATTGAACAATCATCAGTTGATGCAGCAAATAAAGAAAATATTGCATATAAATCAGTACTAAAGGTACAATGAAATTCATTGAAATTGGATTGTCTTTGGCATGTGTTGTCAAAGAGGGAGAGTTTTACTGTCATATCTTTTACGAAATTTGATTATGTAATTTCTTCATAGAGGGAGATTACTGTAAGAGGGAGAGTTCTCTATCTTAGAGGGAGAATTGTTAATTGTGTTGTGTTGCTGTAGACTTGCTTTCAAATTTCATTTCTGCTATGACATGTTGTGTTTCCATCAATTCCAAAGAGGGAGATTGTTGGATACAATTAAGTAATTGTGTATTGTCTTTGATGTTACACAAATGCCATATCAGTTATCAGACAGAGTCTACCAAGTTCTATCAGTCAGGAAAATAGTTTACAGAGTCTACCGAGCTCAGTCGGTCAGTAAAGCCTTTTGCAGTGTATACCGAGCGTTCCTATATGTCACACGGTGAGTTAATGATAACCGAGTTTGCTCGGTAAGCTAAGGAAAGTTTAGTTCTTACCGACATCACTCGGGTATCAAAGGATTTTGTAGCGAACGGTTAGTGTTTACCGAGTTCGCACGATAAGCTAAGGAAAGCTTGGTTTTCACCGAGATCACTCGAAAATCGAAGACAGCTTTTACCGAGTCTAGTCGGTTTCCAAAGGAAGTAGCAGGTTTACCGAATTCCCCGGTAACTACTGAGTTCTACCGGTTAACACAAGAAGTAGTTTTTTTTTGAAGCAGATTTGGCCAGTGAAGAATTTTGTTTTGATTATTAGTTTAAGCCAACTTTTGGAATATGTTTTGTCAAGTTGGTTGGGCCGACCTGGTATCATGTATAGTATATAAAGAGAGGCTCAAGATGCGAAAAAGTGTGAAAAAAGAGTATATACGAATAGTGCAAGGAAATGCAATGAAGAGACTTGTGTGTGCCTAAGCAGAGTTGAGCAGAAGGAAATCCTGGAGCTGCAAAGATATATTTAATCAGTAAGGATCTTGTGGAGCTAAACTGAGATCTGTATTCAGCAAGATAAGTTGCATGTATTTTCAGATCATTCATTGTTGCTTTCTAACCATTGTAACAGTGATTCCAAAATCTCCTAACAGAGTTGGTTTAACAGCCATTCCATAAATCCTTTAACAGGGTGGCAATTCAGTTGAATTGTTCTAAAGACCTCTTACAAGGCCACTCCTAACAGGGTGATTAAATCCTCTAACAGGGTCACAACTAACAGTGTGTTTTGTAACCTTTAACAGGGTTGGCTCCTAACAAGGCTCACTTCAGAATAGTGAAAATTGGTGACTAGTTGCTGGTGGTTTTTCCCATATTGGGTTTCCACGTAAATCTGGTGTCTACTGTGTTCATGATTGCTTTCTTTTGCATGGTTGCTTATTTCAGTAAATGCTTAATAAATTAACTAAACATCTATCCAGTTTTAAGTAGCAATTTATGTGTTTACCAAGTAGCAGCAACAACTAAGTTTAAGGCATCTTTGGGACTGTTGAATATGTTTTTGGCGTAACTGATTCACCCATCCCCTCTCAGTTATCCCTTCTTCATTTTCCAACTATATATATATATATATATATATATATACATATATATATATACATATATATATATATATATATATATATATATACATATACATATATATATATATATACATATACATATATATATATATATATATATATATATATATATATATATATATACATATACATATATATACACACACATATATATACATATACATATATATATGTATATATATATATAATGTAAAATATAGAGTCAACTTAGTTATCCAAATACATATCTAGGCTAGTTAATTTTCATCTGCATAAAACTTTGAAAACTTCTCCAAACCTTTAGTTAACTTAATTGTTCAAATTTCTAAATAAATCTAGCCTTCAAATCTATACACTTAGTAAGGTATACATTCTTGAGATATATATACATGTTTTAAAATTATTTGTATTTTTTAGTTGTTCAACTTAGATATGATTAGATAGTGCATATACATAATGTTGTACATATATATTTTAAATTAAAACTAGATTATTTTTATTTACATTATATGTATATATGCATGTGTAGATCTATCTTTATCATACTTTTACCTTAGAGATTTATAGCCATATAATCTTTACATCATAAATTATGGCATCCGGTATTGGGGCTACACTTACATCCTTAGAGGAGGGTAGTGTTCAAGGAGGGGTTGCTAGTGCTCAGTCTAGTACAATGCATAGAGTGACATCATCTACTAAGGAGAGAGAGCAATTATTTAGAGATACCGTTGCTAGGCTATCTCGAGCCATCAAGGTCCTAGTCTCTACACTTTTGACTTCCACCACCCTCCCTAATAGAAATAAGGCTACTAGTATAACAGATGAGCTGCATCATATGATTTAGATAGTTGACTCATTCAACCCATATGAATTTATTAGTATTGAGACATCTTATTCTTCTCTTTCTTGTTATGTCACTCGCATTGTGTATTATAGGAAAATTGATATAGATGTCACCAACACTATGATGAATACTATGCTTCCCTTTTATATAGATAGGAATAGGGTTTGAGGTTACCCAACTACCAAGTTTATATAAGATATTATTGTTTCACTATTCATATATCATCTCTAGATATCCACACATCATAGATGACCACAAAAGGATTCAAGTTTCCTCTCTATCTAAACAAAAAGTTATATGTATAATTTAATTTATAGTATGTTTTAGAATAGATGCTGGTGATATATGGAAGTATTGACATGTTGTATTCATGAGTTTTTTTTCATTGACGTCAACATAGTATTAATTCTGTGAAGACTGGTAGAGTTACAATTAGAGATCATGATTTTATGGAGAGAGTTTTGATTATTAGAAGATGCGTGGTTAAGGATATTTTCCACACTTTGTCCTAATAGCAAGGTTAAGTGTGCATAATCCAAGTCAAAGATATAAAAAAGTTATATGTGATTTACAGAGAGTAGTGTAAAAATAGAGTGCCTTGAAAACAATTTTTGATGATCATTTTATATCTTTAAAAAATGTATAATCTAGAGATACAAAGTTAGAAAATGATAGAGGATAGTTTGAGTCACATGTGTGAGAATTTGTATAGACTATGAGCCAATAGTGCTATATGGTTGCAAAATCATTAATTATCTTTTTGTGGTCCTAGTATAATTAGTCAAGAAAGCCTCAATGCTGAATCAAGGAATTGTTTTGAGAACATGGTATAAAAAAAAGCATTTTCCTTGTTTCTATCTGGCATGGAGCATGAGAAGTGATCAAGTAATTGTGAATAAGACAAGATTATTTTGGTAGTGAAACTAAGTGATCCAAGGGATTATTTGATGTGACATTTGTGATCTAGTATCAAGAAAAAAAGGAGTAGAAGTTTGGTTGACATTATAGAGAAAGAGGAAGGAGCAATACAATTTAATTCTATTATTATACAAGTAATAATCCGAAGATCATTTGGATAGTGGGTTGATTAGTCTTGCCCATGAAGCTATTTGGATAGTGGGTCCATCTACCTTCCACAACTCCTAATAGGGTCCATCCTCTAGTAAGGAATATTTATATTAGTTCATCATCTTGTGGGTACCATCCCCACTAGGTTTTTCCCTTTGATCAATGGTTTCCCTATATAATATATCTGGTGTTATTGTGCATGAGTATCTTCTTGTGGTTTTTTATTATATTTCTCATATGGTTAAAGATTTAATAAGTTTGATAATTATGATAATAGTTATATAACTGATTCACAACCCCCCCACCCCTCTTAGTTATACTAGTGGACTATATATTCTAATAATTGGTATTAGAGCCTCAAATCCTTGAAGGGAAATCTTAACAACTTTGGGAGAAAGAATAGTCCTAAGTCAAATAGAGAAAATTTTGACACCCAAAAGATAGAGCTTCTTAGTGAGTTATCATAATTGTGTAAAGAATAGAGCATTGATTTTCTAGATCCCAAATCCTTTTGTTCCATACAAAAGAGTAGAAGCACAAGTCAAGATATATTTAGATATGAAGAAGATCAGAAGGTTAAAGAAGGTATTGATCTACTTATGAAAAGAGATGCAAATTTTTTTAATTTTGGTTGTTGTTGGACATGTAAAGAGTTTGGACATTTTTCATATAGATGTCCTAAGAGAGTAAGGAAAAGTAGAAAGAATTTTCTTTCTAATGATGGTGAAGAAATTAAAGCAAGTTTGTAAAGATTCTTGAATGATAGTGATGATAAGGATGATGAACTTGAATTGGATAAGAAAGATTAAGTAATAGAAGATATAGCTTTGGTAACTATTAGCCAAAATGCCCTCCTAAAAAATCAAATTCATATGATAAGCTATTCAATAATCACCTAAGGTTTCAAAATTTGAATACCTAAAAACACTTCATGAAATATTTCTAATATTGGTTATATCTTTTTATCCTAAGTTTTGTGGCCCTTATTTTCATACTATGTCTTTAAGCTTTAAATTGTGACTGTGTGATCACCCCTTGGTTGTACAATCACAATAGGTTAAGTTTTAACCAATGTTAGGATGGAAAAGTGGTGAATTCTTTATTTGTAAGTTCACTAATGGTTAGGCTCAAACCATGGTTAAGGCAATATGAGGTGATTGCTTTATGATTTCTTAGTTGCAAGGGCTAGTGTTGGAGCCATGAGTTGAGAATGTGGATGTGTGATGGTCTGCCATGTGAACACACTAGAAACATGCCAAGGAATTGTCTTGTTGAGTTTGCATACAATAGGGCCTCAATTGATCAAAGTTTTGACATAGGTTATAGGGTGGACCACCTTTTTTTGAAATGTTAGATATTACATCATTGAGAGTTATCACTTTGTCACTTTGTGAAGATGTGTGGGTTTTATTTGATGTGAGATAGTGACAAGGTGATGTGTGTCATATGGGACCTATTGTAGTGTGGCTGTCAAGGTTAAAAAAATATTTTTGTTGATGTTAAGGCAAATTTCATGCCATTTTTCTTGTCTAGATTTGTTAAGGGTCTATGTGGATGTTGAGTTTTTAGGTGGATAAGGTTACAACAATGTGATAAGGGAAAATATTTAGTGCCTCAAAGATGCATTTTGTGCCATCAGATCCTTTAGATCTACAGCTAAATTGCTATCACAAGGAATTAAGCCAGAACTATGGTTAAACTTACGATCGATAAATTCCCTTTATTTCTCTTAGTTACAAGGTTAAGAGATGAACCTCAAGTTAGAGTGACAATGGTGAAAGTTTAGTTAAGTTTCAGTCTTCACAAGGTTATAGTGGTTAGTAAAGAATATTGAGGGCAAGCCATGAAGCAGTGATAACAGTCAATTTATTATGATCCTGGTAGGTAGCCTTCACTAGCACCTTGACATTTTGGTGCAATGCTTCATACTACATGGTATAATAGCCTCCACCATGTTTAAGTCTAAGAGCAGTTGACAACATTGGCATTGTAGTGTTCATCTGGGGCTAATATAGCCAAGGGAGGGCCCACCATATGGGTGCACATCCATCCTAGAGTCTACACTACAGAGCACGGTAGGATGTTATGATACTAGTGGGTGGCCTTCACTAGTACTTTAGGGTTTTGGTGTAATGGTTTGTACTACCATTCACATAATCCCAGGCATTTGATGTTAAAAGAATGGTGGTGAGGCCATAATGATATAAGATGGTCAAAGCATGTAAACTTCATAGGGTGCCAAAATATGATAATATGATTATTCCACATGGCTCTTTCTAGTTGATCGACTTGGTTGACCTTCTAACATATCTAATTTGGCAAGCCTAAAATAAAATAATATTGGTTTTCTCTATGCAATCTGATTTCTATGATCAACATCAACCACTCCTAAGTTATGATCATGCTAGAGGGACATGAAAGACATGTCACTGCCAATTGGTTATCCATATATAGGGTCTTTTGAATTAATGACACTATTTCATGTTAGAATTAGGGTTTCTCTGATTGAGGTTTGATGATTTGCATCCTTCTAAAGTGTACCAGATCTGATCTATCATCTAGATCTCACCCAATTACTCTCTCATAGTCTTAAATGCTTGAATTAACTGTGAAGCAATCTCTAAGTTAAGATTGAGCTATAAAAGCACATTTTTGTAGTCTTCTTAAGCATTAATCTTTCTCTAATTCTTTAATATTGCTTCCCCATGCATAATTCTAAAATTTCTTGTCCCTCTGAACCATAGTAATTTTTTGTTGTGTCTCTTTTATCCATTAACACACTGTGCAAGACCTCTTTTCCTCTAGTTAATGTTCTTGTCTATATTTTAGAACTATATGATTGTATCTATTTTGGCATTTGAATGATATTGAGTGTATTTTCTTCCTACAACATTCTTGTGTTGTTTGATCTACATGTGGCTGTTAGATTAAGAAAGGTCTAAATTTGTATTGTTTGAGATTATAATTGGCTAATGGTGTATTTATGGGCAAAGATAAGATCAAAGACTCTATTTTGGTGGATTACTTCCTTAGGTCAGAATAGGTAGATTTTTTTTCTCGCATCTCCCTCTCTCTTTTCCTCTCCAAGTTTATTTAGGTGCATCCTAATAGAATAGAAAGCCAACCTTCTCTAGAGATTCAACCACATAGTTCAAGTCCCATAGCTTGGAAGTTGTTTTCATGTTTCACAAGGTTGTCCTTAGTTAAAAACTTTAGACAATAGTGCAAACTTTTGTGACAAATTTTTTTGGCACACCCAGTGGTACAATAATATTGAAGATCTAAAGTTCACTAGCATAAAAATAGAGATTTCATGCTCATGCTAAAGAAATAGTAGTACCTTTATTATTCAAGAATTCAAGAGGCTTATCTATTCAAGTACTTGGTGACTTCAACTTCAAATAGATCTAGGACTAGACCTAGTTTTTGTGATTCATTCCCAAAGCTCACACAAGGCCATCTTCTAGAGGTAATTTCTAGTATTCAGAACTTTCATATTCAAATCCTAGAAGAAAGAAGTCTAGATTGTCTCTATTACCATTTGGGAATATTGAGGAGATGCATGCACCTACTAGATCCACCTCTATCCTTCATATTAATAGATCCCAACTTAGAAATCCATTTGCTCATATCTATAGGTCACTTGTTTATATGGCTAGAGCTCACACATTTTCCACGTTTAATGGTTATTGGCTTAAAGACATGACATACTACTATCAGCATTAAATAATATCCCTAAACTTAGTGGTGAGACCTCCACCTCCCCTATTGAGAATATTAAAGAAGTATCTAATGTCTGTAATGTTCATGGCATCACTAAAGATGATGTAGTAGTTAGGCTTCTAGCCTCATCCTTGAAAAGAAAAGTATTGCAATGGTATACAGGTTTTCCTCATAACTCTATAATAGATTAGGATGGGTTAGGAGCATCCCTATGCAAATATTTTGAGGATAAAAATGACTACCTTTCACTTTTAGAAGAGTTGACTACTATAGATTTCAAAAGACATGGGATCGAATACCTACTCTAGTGAAACCTACCCTTGGTAGTGCATTCTTACATTACCTTTGAGATTTTAACATCGGTACTAGAATTACAATATAAACCATGATAGGAGATACATTACTTGATGCTTATGAAATTTCTATAAGGCTAGAGAATATTCTAATATAAGGAGGCAAGCTATCTCCAAGGACTCTTACACCTTTCTTCTTGGATATGCCAAATCACCAACCACTAGTATCCCCTATTCCAACAACTTCTATACCACAACTGCTTGCTCTAGCCCCTCAAGCTTCTACATCATCTAGTGAGCTAGGAGAGTTGAAGGCCCTAATGCAATACATTGGAAAAAGTTGCAAATTTAAGAGAAGAAGTTGGAAGATAGCTTCTTTGTGATGAAAAAAGTGAGAAACAAAGTGGTGACTTTGGAGAGATAGAAATATCAAGGTAATAAGGCTCCACAACTACAATACCAAACCCCAAACAATGGTAGGCCTTTAAATCATAATAGGAAAGCTTCTTTTTATCAGAGTAGGCTGAATAGTCATGCCCCTACTTCAAATGTGAATTGAAATAAAGCCTTAGTCCCTCAAAATAATATGGTTCAAGATCAAGACTTTTGTCCGTCCTAAAAATACTCCTATTCCTATTGTATGTGTCAAAAAGTTAAATCCTATTTGGACTTGACTACTCAAGAGCTTGGGATAGCATGATCATTTAGTATAAGCCAACCTAATGATGCCTCACACTCATAAAAATAGGGTGATTTCTCCTTCATGAATCATCAAGTGGAAGAACATTGCCATGTTGATCAGGATCCCATTGCTTATAGCACTAGGAGCAAGAGAAGAGCTACCAAAGATGATATCCCTCCTCTTAATCATGCCTCAATATCAAATGCAACACCTCATGTACAAGAAGCAAATGATCAATCAAATGTCCCTAAGTAATAAAGGAAAATTGTTAATAACAGAAGAGATGTGAATGATTATCAAGGTATTCCATCTCAACCTCTTGGACATGCAACTCCCAAGGCTTCTACCTAGACACCTAATGCACCATTCAGTGTGGTTGATTAGAAGAAGGAAAATGTGAATATTTGGACCATGTGGGATGCTATTGCTATTGTACCTATGCAAAAGAGGTTGCTGCAACAAGAGTTGGAGAGCATCAAACCAAAGGATCAACCATCTAGCATGGAAAGTGATACAAGCCTAGTACAACCATCAAAGAAGGTAGTAACAAGTAAAAGGGTTAGACCTCCTCAATTTTGTGTTTCTTTGATTATTGGGGATAATCTAGCCCACAATTGCATGATATATTCAGGGGCTAGTAGTTTAGTGATGCCTAAGTGTGTAGCTAATGTTTTAGAAATGAAATATGATCCCATTGTTAGGGATGTACTATAGTTGGATGGTAGTACTATCAAGACTTTGGGAATCCTTAGGAATGTTGAAATGGCCCTAAATGCATGCCTTAGTTATATTGTTACACAAGATATATCAGTTATAGAGGTCACACCACACTTTTCCATTTGTCTCTCAAGAGATTTCACTGCCCAAATAGATGGCTACATATCTTCTGATTGTTCATACATGTTTTTAAGAACAAGATATAGAACCAAGGCTTCAACCAAAGTGAACCCTCTAGCCCTCCACCATATTGAGACCCCCACACCAAATCTCATCAATATGAATTGTACTATCTTAGAGATAGATGAAAATGATATAGTAAATGAGCCTGCTACTTCCCTAGCAGACACCTAATTTTCTCTTAGATGAATGGGCTAATGCATATTAGTTTGATCCTATATTAGATACCATAGAGATAGACCTTGGTACATAATATCAAAAAAGGATACTCTTGTCCCTAATCTTACAAAGACCAAAGAAGATACAAGTGAGATATGGAGAATGTACTTTGATGGGTCAAGGAATAAAAATGGATTAGGGGTTAGTGTGATGTTGGTTTCTTCTACACTAGAAAGGTAGTACATGTCATTTAGTCTTCAACTCAGTTGCACTAATAAGATAGTAGAGTATTAGGCACTAATTCAAGGTCTCCTACTTACTAAAAAAAAGAGGAATTCAAGCCTCAAAGGTCTATGAAAATAAAAGGTTGGTTGTTGATCAAGTGAGAAATCAAAATGTCACCAAGAATGATCTACTCAAGTCTTATAATCACAAAATATGGAGTTTTCTTGAAGGTTTCAATGTGTTTAATATTCAAAGCATCCCTCAGAAAGAGAATATATATGCTGATGGTTTGTAATAGTGGGTTCTTCTTATGATATGCTAAGGAGTGTTGAAAATGAAAAGAATTAGCATAACAAAGTTGTGGTTAGGCCTGCTATTTCTGAAAATAATGCCAACCAGCAGGTGTTTGAGTCTGATGAACAAATTATAAGTTTCTTGCATAATGAAGTAGATTTTTCAAAGAGGAATTAGTTATGGATGCATAATTACAATGAAAATCAAATCATCAATCTCAATTCCAACAAGTTTCCTAAGAGTCTCATTACCATTGAGAGTGTCTTCGATCCTCATGACCAAGCAAGAGAAAGAGGCATGAACCTAGCTACTAATAAAGATGATCACATACTAGTCATGGTTGCTCATGGAAAATGCTTAAAAATGGGAAAGGTATGTACTAAAGTAGAATAAGGTAATTTCCTTCATCTATGTCAAGAATTCAATGATATATTTGCTTGGACATATGATTATTTGAAGGGTTTTGACCCAAGTCTATTTCAACATACCACAGATTTAGTTGATAATTTCAAACCTATTAGGCAAAAGTAGAGGCTAGTGAATCCCAAGATTGAGCCATTAATGAGAAAGGAGCTACCTAAGTTGATTGAGACTAATATCATCTTCCCAATCAAACATTCATCATGGGTATCGAACCTTTTCCCTATTAGGAAGAAGAGTGGAGAAATCAAGTTATGTGTAGATTTCAGGGACTTTAACTAGACCTACATTAAGGATCATCATCCACTCCCTTCCATGGAGCAAACCCTATTTAAAGGTCAGTGGTTTAGAAAGATTCACCTTCCTGGATGGATTCTCAGGCTACAATCAAGTGCTAGTCAAAGAAGATGATAGATATAAGACTGCATTTACCACAAAATGGGGCACTTGTTATTATATTAAAATGCATTTTGGGTTAGAAAATGTAGGTGCCAATTTCAAAAAGGCAATGGAGATGGCCTTTAAGAATATGATTGAAAATTTTGTATTGGTTTATATTGATGATATTATTGAATATTCTAAGAATGTGACAGATCACTTTGGCCATCTCAAACAAGTCTTCCAAAGATGTAGAGAGTATGGAGTATCATTGAATCCAAATAAATGTGCCTTTTACAATAACCAAGGGATATTATTAGGACACATTGTAACTAAGATGATCTGACTATTGATATAGAAAGAGCTAAGCCACAAGAAAGGACTGCAAATTTTTCGTTGTAGGATAAATTTTGGGAGGATATTCATTCCTAATTTAGCTACCATGGTGAAACCTCTTATAGCTATGCTCAAGAAGAACATGGTATTTTTATGGACCAAGGAGGGGAAAGAAAGTTTTGAAGAGATCAAAGTAGCCATGGCCTCAAGCCCTAGTCTCATAAATCCAAATATTGAGAAAGATTTCATTATTTATACCTTAGGAGGTGAGTCAAATATCTCTATTGTTTTGATTCAATCAAATGGTAAAAGCGAGGAACATCCCATTACCTTCTTTAGTGAATGGATTAAAGGACATGAAGATAACTATAGCTATGTGGAGAAGCAAGCCCTTGCAATCGTAAGAGCTTTAAAGAAATTTAGGTATCTCATATCTCACATTAAGGTCCACTTATTGGTCCATCATGCAAGTGATATGGACTTCCTTCTGAAAAAAGACATCAACAAGAAGAGAGTAGGATGAATTATTGAGGTGTTGGAATATGACATTCAGATCACCAAGTTGGTAAGAGGGAAAGGATTGTGCAAGTAGATGGTCTTATCTCAAGAATCAAGTGAATAGGTTGCCTTAGTATTGACAGAACAATAAGAAGCAAGAGATGAAAATCCAAAGAGCTAGATCGATGACATGAAGATCTTCTTAATATAAAATAGATACCTTCAAGGATTGGATAGAGCCAAAATGAGACAATTCAGATTGCAGTCAATCCCTTATGCCATTCTTGACGGTGTTCTTTTCATGAAGGACTTCAACGTACCATTGCTAAGATGTATAGATGAAAATCAAGCTGAGAGAATGATTAAGGAGCTTCATGATGGTCTTGATGGTGGTCACTTTTCAACAAGAACCACTTCCATGAAAATGATGAGGGTTGGTTACTATTGTCCAACCTTATTAGATATGATTGACACAGGTATGTTAGGAAGTTTAAGAGATGTGCCTTTTTCTTAGGTAACAAAGGATTTACAGCCCTTCCACTTCATCCTATTCAAGTGGATCAACCTTTTGCACGATGGGGATTGGATTTCATAGGTCTTATTAATCCTCCTAGCTTTGGTCATAAATGAATTCTAGCTGCTATAAATTATTTTACCAGGTGGACAAAGGCAATTGCATTGAAAGATGTTACTAAGAATTTAGTTGTTGAACTCTTAGATGGAATTGTTACAAGGTTCGGTAGCCATTCCACCACAATTTTAGATAATGAAAAAGAATTTGTAGGAGTTCAAATTTGTGTCTAGATAGTTGCTCGTTGCATTTATTTGAGCACTTCTTCCAATTACTACCCACAAGGAAATGGTGTGGCTAAGTCCTCCAATAAGAATTTGATCAAAATCATTAAGAGGACTATTGAAGATAATCAAAGATGTTGGCACTAAAAATTGAGAATTTCCCTTTGGACTGATAGAATAACACCCAAAAGTACTATTATAAACTCATCTTTCATGTTGGTGTATGATAGGGAAGAAAGGCTTCCTATCTCATTAGAGTTTCTTGCTCTAGAATTGACTCATCATTTGGAACTAATTGAAAATGATGCTATGATAGTAAGGATAGTAGAACATATGGAGTTGGAAGAAAAGAGGAATCAAGCAATCTAGACCTTGGAGACACATCAATAGCAAATGAAGAAGACCTCTGATAGAAAGGCTAAAATTGGAGTTTTTAGAAAGGGTGATCTTGTGCTCAAATCTGATACAAACAGAGAAAAGCCAGGGAGGCACTCAAAGTTTGATGCAATATGGAGTGCTCCCTATGTGATAGTAAGTTGCAAGTAGACCAATGCCTTCCAGTTAATCAAGTTTAATGGAAAAATCTTGCCTATTCCAATCAATGGAATATATCTTAAACCCTATTTTTGATGAATGGATGTTTCATGTACATAGTTAGTGTAGTTTCTTTTAGATTTTGCTATTTTCAAAGAAGTGTTAGACATAGGTTGTTTCTTGGAGATGGTAAATTTCTAAAGTTTTATAGAGTTATAGAGGTAGAGTGTAGTGCCTCTCCCATTTGACTTTTGTAAGTCATCCTGATGGATGCAACCTTGCTGATCTTTTGTTGTGATGGGATCATGATTGTGACCCTGAGTGGTCTACATCATTGAGGTGTTGAGATTTATGTTTCTTTATCAGTTGCTTTGATTATGATTTTGACTGATCTTTGAGATTATGATATGATTTTTGGTTAACTGAGGTTTGTGCCAGTGGTTACCAAGATCAATGTGTTATCATGAGGTTGTTCCATGATTACCCTGAGATGTGTGCAGAGATTGCACTATGTTCTTTTACCATGCTACACTGGACTGGGTTCCTGTAGCAGTGGTTAGTCATGTTTATGACTGTGTTTGCTTATGTGTTTTAAGTGCCTTATTAAATGCATTAATGATTAGAAATGGATTATTCGTGTTGGATTCTTTGGCTATGTGTTGCGGACATTTACCTTGTTATATTTCTGATTAGAGAGATATTTGTTACTCATGTTATGTTTACATTTGAGAGGACCCAAGGGTCAGATGCTACACTTTGATTCTAGTATCATGGATGTTAGACTAATATGTTGTTTAGTTAATCATATTGCACGATGATGCCATTTTGAAATGACAATGTGTTTTATGATGTTACCTAGTTATCTGGTATTTGGACATACCTCTGATTTTATTATGTGATGGATTTAATGCTATGGTTATTTACTTCATTCCTGCATTGTTATGCGAACGTGAGTGATGGAAATAGATTATTTTAATATAATTAAATAAATGGCTAAATTAGGTGATTTAACGCATTTTTGCTTCAGCTATGTTATTATATGCAATTGCACTTGATCGTGTTGTTTAGTGTGCAGGATTATATCCCTGGTAGTGGCACATGGAGTTAATGATTCATCCATTCATATTTTACCAATGTTGTCCTTGTAGGGTCGACGTATCCTTTATTAAAATGTTTAAATTAAACCTTTCGGTGATTATTAAATCCGAACTCATTTGCATTATGTGATTAGACCAGTAAGCGTGTCTGTGCATTTAGAGGTTCGCATTTTCGCGAAAGTTGTTTAGGTGATTTCTGTGTTTTTGAGTTTTTCGAGCTTTTTAATTGATTTATTTTAATTTCTGGCAGCTTTGCCATAGATGAATTCCTATTTATAGGAATAGCCTGTTTTCGTTTGAGTCAATTCAGGATTTAACTAGGTTGGCTGGTTATTTTCCCTATTCGATTATTCACCCAAAAAGTGAATAAGTATCCAAAGAGGAATTTAATTCCTCACTTCTCACTTTTGAATTGGAAAGTTGGAGAGTAAAACCCAAAATCCTCTTCATGAGGATTTACTGTTTTGTTCATTGTGGGAGCTACGGGCGTGGGATCGTTGCGAGGTTGGGCTTGTTGGATCCAGCTTGGGGAAACCTTGGATTGCCGTGATTTTCAGCTACTTCTGTGGGATATTTATTTTTTGGTTTAGATTTACATTTTGCTCTTTTGGCTGTGAGGTAGGGCTTTCCTATTTTATTGTTTCTACTTTGTTTCTGCTTTTGTTTTTGGTAGCCATTTGTTTGGAGGCTGAGAACTAGTGTTCCCCTCTGTTTCTGTATGTTAGTTCTACCCGGTTGGGCGGGTATGAACATTTCCCTATTTTTCAGGATGAGGGTTTGGGATTTTGCACCGTTATGCTGGCTATTTTTGCATACGGTGTTCGATTCCATTTATTTTTGGAATTTTAGGGTTCTTGAACGCTAAGGACAAATGGGTTTTAATTTTGAAGTTTTCCATATTTTTTGGGGTTTTTACCTCGTTTTGCGTGCCACCCTATTTTCTCGAGTTTTCTTGGCACAATGTGGGTCGTGGACCTTGATGATCTGTTTGGATATCAGTTAGACCACTTTTGCACTTTTATGTTGCATTGGGATGCATGTTGCATCCGTACTCCCGACGTTGTGTTCGGTTGAGTGATTTTACACTTGTTATGGTTTCTTTTGGACCTTTGCTTTTGTTTCGTGAATGCTAGGATTCATGTAGAATCCATACTCTTGGATTGAGGCTGGTTGAGTGAGTTCATGATGTTTGGTCTTGTTACATCATTGGGATTCATGTAGAATCCATACTCTCGGATTGAGACCGATTGAGTGATTTCATGATGTATGATTTTATTGGCTTTGGGATTCATGTAGAATCCGTCCTTCCCATGTTGCTTTTAGTTGGGTGTTTTCTTTGCATTGTGTTCTCATTCCTTTCCTTGTGTTATGATCTTTCTGATGGTGGTGCGCCACACATGAGTACGTGCACGTACATTTGTTGGGTGACTTGCAAGGCTCAATCTTCTGTGGATTTGCCAAAAGTTATGATAATTGGGGTTGGGATGGGAGTCTGCATTCCCATGGGCACTTGTCATAGGATGAGCATGGGTACAGTAGGGTAGCATATGGAGGGGGCTTCTACCTCGCAGCCTGGTGATCATTGTGCCCAGAGGGTTGGCGATGGAAGCTTTAATTAAGTGAAAATTAAATAAAATTTGTGACTGGTAATAAAACTTAAAATAATAAAAATGTTTGGGGTGCAAGAGCCTTTCTGTTGAGGGATGTTGAATCTGTGCAAGTCCTAGCTTGGGCTTTTTGATGCCAAGCGACTCTCCATGATGTTAGTCCCTACATAGTAGCCTATTAAGTGTCTGACCAGGACCTGTACTCCTTGCATTGTCTTAGGTTCTTTGTTGCAGCCATTATACTATCTGGCATGAGTGTTAGCCATGGATGTTGTGATTTTGGTCTATTTGTGGTTGAATCTTTATCTCCATCATCATGGTGGGTGTGGACCTATGGGTGCCACATGGTTGGGAGGTGTAGCTACCTTCACCACTGCTAGGGATCAGTGTACAGTGACGATCTTTTGTCCTAGTGCGACCGTTGCTCGATGCCTTCACTTGGTACTTCAGGTTCCGGAGCATGCTTTCTTGTAATTTATGCTTTCATTGGGATGCTTGTATATCATGTTTAGATGATGTTAGTTTACTTGACACATTCCCTTATCATGATGTTTAGCATATGATTATATGACCTTATTTGATTTAGTAGTATATCTGTTGCTTACTGCTGTTTAGCATGTGATAGGTGATGTTATCTACTGTAGGATTATCTTATGCCTTATCACTAGCATGTTAGATTTTCTTATGCTGTTATTGTTGCATTTTTTTAGTAGTGACATCCCTATTATGACAGTACTAATGATCTGTTCAGTGGCTTGGGATGTTACGTGCGGGGGATGGCTAGGACCCATGATGGTCTTATGATGCTATTGACGGTTGGGAGGAACCGCATACTTAGTTTGATTGTTCAACTCTCTGCAATGTTTATTTCAGTGTGTTCTTTCTTGCTGTAGTTTAGATGGTTTGGTGTTCTTCATTCTGTGTTGTTCTTGCACTTGAGTGTTCATTCCTCGAGCCTTTATGGATCTGGTACTCCCTGGTGTGGAGGTTCTTTTGTTAGTTTTTTCTCATTTTTGAGTTCTGGAAGTGTTTTTACTTTCTATGGGTGACATTTGTTCAGCATTGTGCGACACTGATAAAGTATCGCATGCCCATAGAAAGAATGTCGTACGATACTATAAAGTGTCACACACATTAATGGAGAAGTGTCGTACGACACTAGAAGAGCGTCACATGACTTTATGAGAAATGTCGCGCAATACTTTTCCAGTAGCGCACGCCTTCTTGAGAAGTGTCGCACGAAGTAAGGGAGAAGTGTCGCCCTCCCTTAGTGAGAAGTGTTGCATGCCTTTTGGTTAAAACTTGCGCGTGCCAACAGAGGGCACTTTTTGTAGTGTTCTGATCTTTTTGAGAGTTGATCTGGATACCCTTTTGGGCGTTCTTCAAGCCTATGTTGTTGCATTTTGAATTCAGGAGGTTTCTTTTGGAATTTAGTTTTTGGGTTTCTGTTGTAATCCTTCGGGGTTTAAAATATATTGTTTAAGTATAAGTTGATGTATATTTAAATCCTTATACTTAAGATATATTTTAATATATGCGATAAATCGTTTGAGATAGGTTTCCGACCTCTCAGAGATAAGTTATTGATTCTAGGAAATTTTAGGGCTTCAGAAATCCAGACAGCCAATTTTCAGGGCTTCAAGATTTCAGACAGCCAAATTTCTGATTTCTGCATTTTACCCCAGCTTGGTGTTTTGTTGATGAGTGTTCTTTTCTTGTGCCCTCATCATGTGCATTGTCGTTGTTGGTTTTGTTTGCGTGTGTTAGTTTGGTAGTGGCGTTCGAAGATTCGTTAGATGCTAGGATTGTGTTGGAAGTCTTTCGTTGCGATCTTTGTGATCCCTATATGATGTTGTCTTGTGCATTCATACTTGTAAAAAAACAAAAATCTTGGCTTGTTTTGAATCCTTGTTTCCAAGGATCTCTAGGTGGGGCATTACATAGAGGGCATGTTTTGTGGTCTAGAATGCAATGGAGATAGTTAAAATGGATAGTTTTTTAGAGTTCAAAGACTCCATAGCTCGATGGATTTTCATATGGTCACTAGTCATATGTCAAGCAGGCTTGCATGCCCTCTAAGTTGCTAGAAATGTTAGCCAAAATTCCCTTGTGCAAAAAAATAAAATTCAAATGATAAGCCACTCAATGATCACCTAGGGTTTCAAAATTTGAATACTTGAAAAGACTTTTCTAACATTGGTTATATATCTTTTTATCATAAGTCTCATGGCCCTTATTTTCATATTATGTCTTAAAGCTTTAAGATGCGACTGCACAATGACCCCTTGGTCACATAGTAATGGTGGGTTATGTTGGTGTTTGAAAATGCTGGAGGGTTTTCAATTATCACCATGAGAATATGACACATCTAGGGGCAACTAGCTCACGTTATCAACATATCATTTCAAACACAGGGCCAACTATAAGGCATGACCCTTCTTCTACTTCAGGCTTTGCAAAACCTAGGTGGGTCAACCTCTTTAGATCTGACATATGAACCAGTGTAATAAACGTAATCAGGATCTATGATAGTAGATGAAACCCCTAATATCTCCTAGTGGCTTATGAAACAACACAGATTCTAGAATAGCTAGGTGCAAACCTATATTATTCATAAACAAAGTGAGGGTTTAAACTTTTATGTCCACTTAACCATGAAGGGAAAATGATTAATTTATATTGAGAAAAGACAGCATGTCCAATATGTAGCAAAAACTTAATGATCCTACAAATGACCAGCGCCTTATCCATTAGGGCAATATTATACTTTAGAATTACGCATCGTTGAACATCAGTCAACATATGGAATATGTTGAGACATTCATGTTCAGTCTATTCACCTTATGAATTAAACAACAATATCCAATATAACCCCATATTTTCACACATCCTTCTTAATGAATCTGCAACCTTGTCTAAAACCACAAGCAATTATATGACTCCTTGAGTCAAAGGCAAGCAAACTTCAAACATACAACCGGGCAATTGCAAATAGCTTCAAGCTCTTTGTTCTTGAACGTATAAAATTAAAATTTCAACAAGAAAGGAGATAGAATTATAATGAAATTCAAAACCTTCTACACATTGTATTTATCTCCTTGAAATAAGTAGATTAGGAATGGATAAAACAAGATACAAGATCACACTACTGTATCAGAACTATCTATGAAATCCATATGCTGTTCATACAAGATATGTTGGGTGTGTGGCTTTCATAGCCTGAGCAGAGCTCCAAGAACTGAAAAAATAGAAAACCAACCAACAACCTACAACAAAGAAAGAAAAGAAATATATAGCAAAGAAAGAATTCTTGGATTCATTATATAGCTGACATGCGTCCCTTTAGAATTCCTTCCCTTGGCAACTGAACAACCTCTTTCTTCCATCTCCCTTTGATCTAATTTTTTGCTTTGTCATTACTGTAACTGATGTGAGAAATATCTTCATTGAAATGATGAAACCTTTGAGTCATCAAAATATTTGAGTGCGCCATGAAAATAATAGTGAAATTTTAGTTTTTACTAAGTGAATGTGACCCCAACTGTATTTTCACTATCTCTTTAACCCATTCAAGTCATTACTTTGTTAAAAATCAATTCTGAACTTTCATACTTGAATATGGTTGCAGAAAAAGAACCTGATAGATAACCTCATACTGCTCGAATAGATAGATTCCTGTGCAAAAACCAATTCCAGAATTGGAAAATTCATTCCCTCCTAGTTTTGACGATATATAACATCGCCTATTTCGCTTATCAGAAGCCCATTTAAAGTCTATTTAAAAATCGTCCCCCCCGGTTGAAAAGTTAGGTTTGCACTTCTTTGACATTTTAAATTTCAAAAATGTAAAAGTTCTAAAGTTTAACTTTAGCATTAAAACCTTTTAAATTTAAAATGACGTGACCTCATACTTTTTTGGAAATAATAAAATATTATTATTTTTTATTATCTCACTCTTTCCTTATCCTTCCGATCCGTGGTCAACTGACTTTGACCATCCTTCTGCCATGTGGTGACATTTGATTGGCTAAGCCCTCTACATCATCTGACATGTCAGCACCACTGGGACCCATGCCACGTGTCAAAAATTTGCATTCCTGCATTTTTTAACCACCTTGCATCTTCGTTTTCCAGGAATGCGCATGCCGCTGGATCGTGACATGTGTCATGATATGGTGCATCCTCTGAAGTTGTTCTTGATCTTCACCATCTCATCGCCTATTGGGACTCGTCGCCACATGGTGACAGCCTACTTTCCCACGTTATTTAACTTCCTCACAACTTGATAATGTGAGGAAGCGGGCACCGCCAAATTTGGACACTTGGCAGCATCTCAACGAATTTGGCCACATCAGCTTGCTTGCATGCTCTGTCAAAATTGTGCCTTCGTCATCCTGCCTGCTACATCAGCATGGGAACCACAACATGGACATGTAGCTTTCAAAAAGCCTCTTTTCATGAGACATGTTAAGATTTGAGTGTTGCTATATTTAAAGATTTTAAAGCTCTTGATCATGGGCAATGTGGGACTATTTCTTTATACTGTATTCACTGGCACTATCTCTGTGTGACCCTACGGATTATGTCTTGTCTTTCTGCATGCTTTTCCTCTACACTTTATGCATGGACTTGGCACTTGGCCTGCCAGCTTAGTTTTTTTTATTTGCCCTGTGCTTGGTGTCTTTTTCTTTGACTTGCACTGCATAGGATACTTTTGTTTTATGGAGGAGGAAAGAATGGTATGTAACCCTCAACAAGCATGGCTGAAGTAAAGGTGGAAGCAGAGCTAGAGGGTAAAACAGATCTAGAGACATCCTTAGCATGGGAAGAAAAGCTACTCACAGTGAAACTGGGTCTGTTATGCACAGCCCCTTATCCTTCTTGGCATTAGCTATGCCTCCTTTATGCAGGGAACTTTCACATTCTCTTCACCCATTTTCACCTGTGTGGGCTCCTAGCAACTTCCAGCGTGGGTGCTTTCCTGATGACTGGGACATTTTTGATTGACTTCCTCTGCAGATTTTCTCTCATTTGAAAACGTGCTCACTTCCTCAACATTGCGTGAGGCTTCCCAATTCTCCAGTGAATTCCTTTCATCTTGGTGTGAGGCTCTATTTTAAAACGCAGACTTTTGGATCTTTTCTGCTAATCTCAGCTAAGGATCAATCAGCTTGACAGCCTCACTCTGTGCAAGATGTAATGCATCAATAAGATCTTTGTTTGAAATTTCACGAGCTTATGTTTCCATCATAAGTGTCTTTTCTCGAGTACAAGAATAAATAAGGTTAAGATCACTTAAGCTTAGCTCATCCATATTAGGATTGACAATTAGCTTTCCATTTATCTTGCCCACACGGACCACACCTACAGGGCCATACCATGGAATATTCGATATTGTTAAAGCAGTAGATGCAACAGTGGCAACCATTACATCAGGGTCTTGCTCACCATCAGAAGATAGAACATTGGCTATTACCTGAGTCTCATTACAAAATCCTGTAGGAAATAGTGGACAAATGGATCTGTCAATCACACGACCACACAAGAGCACACACTCCTTTGGGGCACCTTCTCTTCGATAGGAGAAAATTATTATTTCATAAACCAAGAAAGAAACTGGGAGAGACCGACACAACAGATGATCCTTAAGGCTTTCATAGACCAAGAGACGCTGAATACCTCTTTCATTATCTTCAACACAATAACCAACCAATTTCACTAAATTTTTATACTCAATCATCCCTGGAAAATTTACTTCCATAACCCATTCTTTATGCCCTTGCATTCCCCCCCCTTTTTTTTGTCGAGCTGCTTGATAGCTACCTCAGAGCTGGACCTTTTTCCATTTGGATTTGACCCACCACTCATTGACCGTGCCCACCACTTTCATGGAAATTGAAGCTTTTGAAAGAGTATTCAATAAAATTGGAAAGGAAGGCTTCCTAAGATAAAAGGCATGTCTCACTTCTGTAGTCATGCGTTCCTAGATTCTCCCATAGAGTGGTTGTATTAACAGCATTTGAACTTCTTGCAACAATGATAATAGTGCAAGAGCATAACTTTATTGTCAACTTGAAGCTTTGAAATATACCCATTCATGTCCACAATGCATGCTCCCAAAACTATAGAATCAATTCCTTGAGAGAAGACTTTTTCTTCCAAAGTGGAGTTGGAGTAGCGGACAATGCACCTGGCCTTGGTACTATATTCTTGTGCATGTCTCTTGGATCAGGGTTAACACAAAGAACCATTAGAAGAACCAACAATAACCTGAGTATCTAGATGTGACAGTCTCTGATTTATCAATGGTACAACGACGACATTCTGACTACCATTATCCAAATGGAAATTCTTATCAATCTGGTATAATTAGTCGAGCCCCAAAGTGGATTTGACTAAAAAAAATTTGCTTTTGTACAACTGAACCTTATAACTGGCCCATTTAATATCTGATACTGATTCGAAACAAATTCAACCACTGAATCAACATTTAAAACTCATTTTATCACTGAACTACAAACTATCACTTTTGCGCCATGAGGTCCATTGACTGCTCTTAAAAACTGACTCAAACCTCTGACCAATTCCTAAAAATAGGCACACTAAATCTCCGTTCTATCTACTTCTACCCCATCGAATCTGGTCTCATGAAGAATTCGGGGTCAGAAGATATTCGCTGTCAAAGTTGACCTTTTAGAATTACCTACAGGTAAACATGTCAGAAAGCAATAAAATGGGTTCGAATTTGGCTTTGAAAAATAGGCAAGTGAGCACATGGGGAAATAAAAACTGGGGCATTGGTTCTTTGTCATGAGGAAATTATGGATCTACAATTTGGGCTCATGAAAAATAACAGGACACGAATGGAAATCAGTCAAAGTAGGTTACTTGGATTTTGCAAATTGAAAGCAATGATTGAAAAGCGATTTTCGCAAATAGAATGGACCTGGAAAAGTGTGCATATGGATTTGTCAATGCTTGAAAATTGACACACTTAATGAATTTTTAGTGTAAAACATAGGTGTATAATCCATTTGGCTTGACTGATCATGGATACAAAGATATGACATCTCGAACAGGGGTACTGATCAACTCTGCCAATGCTAACACCATTAAAAAGTCATAAATTGCATTTGGAATTGCATTTGAAAACTGATCAAATGGATTTGTAAAGACTTAAAAATTGAAACATGGGAAGTCTCCAAGATCTACCATGCAACGCAAAAGGAAATTTAGCATTTTAGTGAACTGGGTCAAAGTTATAGCATGTCAAACAGGGCTTCCTAGAAATGTGTGCAAAGTGCATCAACATGAAAAAAATAAATGACCAACTTTGAGGGATTCAAAACCTAGTCAAACAGACTCGAAATGACTCAAAATCTAAAATATAGGTTCTTGGATATTGACACTAGACACTCCCAAAGTGGCGAGCCATGAAACATTTCTGGGTGTGAGATATTCACTGGAAAGCACAGCCTCCTATCGATGTTTAACACTTAGGGTAAAAAGCAGATTTGACAAATGCTTAAAACAAGACCTCACGAAATGCCTCGAAATGTCAATTTAATTTTATGGAACAGGTGGATGGGCTAAATGGAAGTGCTAGAAGCATTAAACACCTTGGGGGCTCAAAAGTACAGCTGGGTACATATGCATCAAAAGCGTTTATAGGGCTTGATTTTCTCAAAATTTCAAATGGATACTCAAAATGGGAATGTAATTTTGAGCGCCAATAGGTTAAGTGTTAACCAGCGTTCGGATAGCCAAGATGTGAATTCTTTGTTCAAAATTTTGTTGATGGTTAGGCTCAAACCATGGTTAAGGAAGTGATGAGGAGATTTCCTTATGATTTCTCAGTTACATGAGTTAGTGTTGGAGCCATGAGTTAAGGATGTGGATGTGTGATGGGATGCCACATGGACATGTTGAAAACATCACAGGGAATTGTTTGGTTGAGTTAGCATACAACAAGGTCTTGATTAGTCAAAGTGCCAACATGGGTGATAGGATGGGCCACCTTTTTTCTGAAATGTCAAATCTTACAACATCGATGCTTATAAATTTGTATCTTTGTGAAGATGCGTAGGTTTTATTTCATATGAGATAGCGACGAGCGAGTGCATGTCATATGGGACCTATTTTAGTGTGGCTACCTAGAATAAAAAAGAATTGTCAAATGATATTGATTTAGATTTCATGCCATTTGTCTTGTCTATATTTGCTAAGGGTCTACTTGGAAACTAAGGTGGATGCTAAGTTGTTAGGTGGGTTAGGTCGTGATGGTACGATAAGGACAAAATCTTCAATGCTTCAAAGATGCATTTCATGTTGCTAGATCCTTTAGATATATGGCTAGCACACTATCACAAGGAGTTAAACCATAAGTATGGTTAGACTTATGATCAAGTGATTCCCTTTGTTTTTCTTAGTTGCAAGTTTAAGAGATGAACCTCAAGTTAGAGCAATGATGGTGTGAGTGCAATTAAGTTTCAGTCTTTATAAGATAGCAGTAGTTAGTGAAGAATGTCAAGGGCAAGCCGCAAAGTGTTGATAATAGTTTGTTCACACAATCATAGGTATTTGGTGTTAGTTAAAAGAAGGGTGGTGAAGTTGTGATTGTATAAGATGGTCAAACCATGAAGACTTTGTAGGGTGGCAAAACATGATAATATGATTGGTCCATGTGGGTCTTTCTAATTGATCAACTTGATTAACCTGCTAACATATCTTTGTTTGTAAGCCTAGAATAGAAGAAGATTTTTTTTATCTGTGCGATCTAATTTCTATGATCAACCTCAACCAAATTTTTTTTTCTCTATGTGATCGAATTTCTATGATCAACCTCATCCAATCTCAAGTTAAGATCATGCTAGAGGAATGTGAAAGACATGCTGCCACCAACTAGTTATCCATCTATAGGGTCTTTTTCATTAATCTCATCATTTCATGTCAGAATCAACATTACTCTTATCAAGGTTTGATGATTTACATGCCTCTAAAGTGTACCACATCTGATCTATCATCCAGATCTCACCCAATCACCCTTTGATAGTCTTAAATGCTTCAATTAATTGTGAAGCAATCTCTAAGTTATGCTTGAGCTATAAAAGCACATTTTTGTAATCTTATTAAGGGTTGATCTGTCTCTAATTCTTTAGTATTACTTCCCCATGCATACTATTGTAATTCCTTGTGCCTCTAAACCATTGTAATTCTCTATTGTCTCTCTTTTAACCACTAACACACTGTGCAAGACTTCTTTGCCTCTAGTTAGTGTTCTTGTCTATACTCTGCAACTATATGATTGTATCTATTTTGGAATTTGAATGATATTGAGTAAAGTTTCTTCCTATAGAATTATTTTTCTATCTAATCTACATGTGGTTTTTAGACTAAGAAAGTCTAAATTTGTATTCTTTGAGATTCTAATTGGCTAACTATGCATTTTTTGGTAGAAATAAGATCAAACACTCTATTTCGGTACATCACCCCTTAGGTCAGAATAGGAAGATTTTCTTTCTTTCATCTACTTCTCCCTTTTCATCTACAAGTGTAGTTAGTCTTGAGCTATCATTATGCATAATGCTAAATGGATGAAATTCTTTTGAACTCCTCTCTTGAAAAGTCAATCTTGTGAATCAACTCCAAGGTTCTGGGTGATCTTGCAACCTACTAGAATCCACTAAGTTGAAGATAATTTTTTTGTTCATGAGGAGGCCTTTTCTGGTTCATTTGATGTTGGATGAGATGTACAATCTATTTTTTGCTTCAAAATAAAACATGCAAAAATGAACTATGTTTTTTTGTATTTTGTATGTTTCCCAACGAATGCAATCTAATGATGCAACTAATATGAATTCCTAATTTGACAAGGGGTCATTAAAGAAAATAACAATTACTTTAAAGAAAATAACATAAAATTAAAATCCTAATGGACATAAGATACAAAAACAACATGTCTGCCAGTTAAGCTTTCAAAGCAATCGGTAGGTAACCAATGAAAATAGGAGCAACACTTCCTTGATTCTACTGATGCAATCATCAATGGGAAGCTTAATAATTGTATGATGTTTCACTCTTCATCAAATTGTAAAGCCATGAAAAGTGTGCTCATGTGAGACAAGGAGTTATGCAGGAACAATTTGGTGACTTTTTCTTGAGCTAGATATGTCAACAAAATTTGTCAAACTGTAGTGAACACCAGAAATAAAAGATCACACAACCAGAAAAAAAGCAATAAAATTTAGCTCAATCAAAATTACATGAACATAAATTCACAAAATAATAACACATTTAGGCAAGAATCACTACACTCCAAATGTGATCACCAGAAGCATAATATTATTGAAAAATAATGAGAGCCTCGATTACATATCACAATCGTGTATTTATAAGAAATCATTGCCTCAATTTGTGTTAAGAGTGAGAGATATATTATTGCAATAATATGCTTTTAATTTAATAAAACAAACTAATTATGTACAAACTAACAATCTAACTAGTTCTTAGTAGGACTCCATCCATTTTTATATTCATTAATTAGATGCATGAGCCTTTACATGTCATAAAACAAAGAAATTGAGAGAAGATAAGAAGAAGAAAGCATTTAGTCAAAGTAGCAGTGTCCAAAAGTGTCAAAAATAGAAGCCCAACCTACATTGGTCATCAGTCAAAGTTAAACTACTATCAAAAATGCATTTTGATGTATGGAAAGCTCTAATCTTGGAACTGGCAATGAACTATCGAAAAACCTCTAGAAAATTGCACCTAGAAAAATGCACCAACACACCTGCACACCTCTCTAAAAATATTCCAACATTTTTTTCCAAAAAGTACATTGGTGCACTAGCTCACTGGCTTTTCTTGAAGGTCAAAAATGTAGTAATTTCACCAAGTGTCAAAACAAAAATTCTGGCTTTTGGGTTTTGTTCCCCTTCATACTAGAGCTATGTCTGGATGCTTGCTCTTGAATTTATCAATAATATTAGTGACCTTGGCTACATCTAGTATATCTAAGGCATTATATTTATTCTTGACCTTTTCTTGTAGTTATCTATCTCTATACAAGTTCAGTGAAATCCCCAAGTTTGGTATCCAGTTCTAACAAGGCTTGTTTCTTTCTAAATGCTTGCTAGATATCCTCATCAGTAGAAGCCTCTTCAAACATCTTCCTAAATTTCTCTACTATTACCTCTTCTAGTATCAAATTCTCCTACGCATTGTCTTCAAATATGTCAAGACATGCATCACTATAATATTTCTCTACCTACAAAATCTACTCTCGGGCTTGGTCCTTGAGTCGGTGGATCTCCGAGTGTAATGATTACAGTACTTATTACTATCCACCATGTTTTGCATGCAATCATGAAGTGAATCTAACTCTTCTATAGTATATACACTCATAAGAATTCTATATCATTGGCCCTTTATTACCTGTAGTACCTATAAATCCTTAACCCATGCATGTACCTCATCCATAATAGTAAAATCTGGCTTCAAAATTGCTACCATTTTATCTACATTTTCATGTATAACATGTAGTAGCTTCAGGTTTCCTTATATGATAAGCACACCCTTTTCCTCAAAACTTTCCTGCCATTATTGACTAGCATTCAAAAATGGATCCAAACTTACTCCTTCCTTATCTCTCCTTTCAAGTGTAGCTTTTAAAGTCTCCTCAGGGTGTTCAGGATCTAAGGGACCAACCACTTTGGCTAAATATCCTTTTAGGATTTCATTTTGCTTGTGAAGTGTCGTCAGTTGTGTCTCTTCTTGCTCCAAACTCCTAAACACTTACCTCATCCCCATTGTGACCATGATCTTGGATGTATCTAGTGTGGGCCTCCTAAGCATAACCTCTTTGATCTGATATTTTTGGGCAACCAAATCTTCTATTTCTAAATCAGGTGGAGGGATAGCCACTTGTGTGAATAAATCTTGATTTTGGTCATTGTCGATGAATGCTTATGCTCTTGCCTCTCTTGAGGGGGGCTTGAGTTTCCTTAGAACCTCAATAACCTCAATCATATCCTCTTCATCAACATTGAATTGTGGCCTTTTACTTTTGATCATTTTGTTATGTAACCACCTTGGGACATGTTCAATCGATGGCCTACCTCTTGAGGATGAAAGAGCTTTCTCTACCACCCCTTTTACCTTATTGCTCTTTTCTAGAGTTTTCTCCCTCTGTGATGGCTTCCCCTTTGTAGTTTCTATCTCATTGGAGCCCACAGTTCTTAACTTGGTGTCTTGAAGAGCTTGCTAAGGATATTGAACCATTTTCCCTTCCCCAAACACTTCATTAGTTGATATTTTTTGTGGCTCTTCCTCTTGATACTTTTGAATTTGTTCTTCTTTATTACCTAGAGGTATGGGAGTGGCAAAGCCTTTGTCAACAATGATGACCTACAATGGGGATGAAGGAGTTATTTCTATACTGTGTGATTCTAGTGGCATTTGTGTCTAGTCTTCTTGTTGGGGCTCATTGGTTAGCATATGCCGAATCTTATCCCCCACCAATTCCACCCATACAAGCATAAAATTAAGATCTAACATCTTAAATATGTCAGCACCCTCTACATCTTTCTAATCAATACATTTTTTCATTTCATCCTATAATGTAGTTTTCTGCAAAGGTTCTTCTAGAATTGATGGTGGTATAATAGTGGAACTTTTGCTTCTTTCTTTCTCCTTGGCTCTAGCTAGTCAAGTTCTTCTATTTAAAGGAACATCATCCTCATCATCCTCCTCTTTTTCATCATCAAGGATAGGTTCAGGGGTTGATGGGATAGAAAAATTCTCTTGCTCACCCTTTGCCTCTTCTTGATAGGAGTCTCAATCTTTCTTCCCATTTTAGGTGCAGAAGGGGATACTTGTTCTACCTACTGAGGAGGAGAAACTTCTTGACATTCAACCTTTGTTTCTACTTGGATGGGTGAATCACAAAGCACTTGAGGATCTACCTAGACTTGTGAAGCTCTAGTATCTTCTAACCCTTGTACATTTTCTTCTTATTATTGTGGAGGTGCTCGGATTTCACCCTCTTCTGGTTCAGCTCTTTTAGGAGAACTCCTCTTTCTTTTTCCCTTTCCTTTTAATTCATAAGGGTGATAGTATCTAGCTGGTCTATCAAGTTGGTATACAATTTTGGGCCTAATGGGTGACTGAGTTGCAAAGGTAGGGATGATGACTTTTTTCCCTCTACCTTTGGCTAGGCTAGCTTGTGCATAGAAAACCACTGTCTTTGGTATTGGATCAAGTTTAAATGGTTTCTTGATCCAATCTTGCATCATTTTTATGATGTGCCTCACTTGATAGTTAATATAATCATTCTCTTCCTGTCAACTTGAACTTTCATAATGGGTTGTTCTCCAATTTTAACTTTGTTGAACAATGGGTCGAGTAGCTCCCCTGAGTCAAATCTCAAAATGGCTCAGATCTTGGACTAAGAGTCCAAAAGCCCAAAATAAAGTAGGGGTTCCCTATTTAAATTATGAAATGGGCTGTTCACTATGTAACCACAACAAATAGCCCCAACAAAGGAAGAAATCACAAAGACATTTCTTCATTAGCAAACATTCTTTCAATGTGTGTCATACACCAACTGAATCCCAAACATTCCAAGAAAATTTCAAATGACTTCATAGTCAAAACTGTAGGATCCAAAATCTCCAAGCTTAGTGTGTGCTCTTTGTATTCATTTCTTTCAACATCTTAGGAGTGATCAATCAAAATCTTTCGACAACTCAGAAACAATCTTTCACCCTTGTTGGTTCATCCATTAGGAATCCTCATGAAATTTCCTTGTCAATCCTTTATTTGACCAGATGAGAGAATCAGTTTGAGGGCTCTTAGCAGACTGTCACCTTTCATTTAAATTTCTTGGTAATCCTTTGGGTAATTTCTCCATGTGATTCATATTGTCTCCATTTGACTCTTGGATGAAGCAATACTTTGATATTATCCCTTTATCAGATTACCCTTTTAGATCTTTTAGAATCCTTCAATCTTAACACTATTTTTTTCTCCTTTTTTTAATTTCCTTCTGTATCCTAACTATGCTTAGTTTGTGTAGCAAGTATATTGGTGTCATTTCTTGGATTTGATCTTTGGTGAACATCCCTTGTGTTCCTCTTTTAGAACTTTGTAGAAGCTCTCATGCCAAATAATGATCTTAGCAATCCTTCGAGACCCCTTTGTTTGAACTAATAGGAGTTTGGATCATCCCTTGTTGCTTTCAACCTTAGTTTGACAACACTTGAGATGATTGATCTTTAAATTTGTAAAGTGTTGAGAAATTGTTAGTCTAGAATCCTGAACTCAATACTGAAAGTCCCCCTATTACTACAAGTGACATCATTTCCTCAGTTGGTAAAAGACACACAATCATCCAAATGCTTTTACAAAGAATTACCTTTTCCTAAAATTGGAACCAAAAGAGTAGTTAGTAAGATATGTCAAGCTAAAATCTTGAATGCACCTTACCCCCTGGACTGAAACAACTTTAAAAGAAAACACACAACTAAAATCAAACACACTTGCGAAAAATAAACACACTTGTAGAAATGAACTTTAACTAATTTGTTTTTTTCATTTTTATTTTTATTTTTTTTTATTTTTTTAGGCTTCAAAATAATGTTTCAGAAATTTCCCATTGACTAGCAATGGAACTAATTCTTGTTGTAATGAATTAAGCCTAAAAGTATTTTCTACAAGAATTTCTATGATCTGATAAGGAGCAATCCACAAGCACTAAAACTTGGTGTGGCTACTTGACTTTTCTCTCACCTTATCCCAAAGTAGAACAAGGCAAGAAATCCTAAAGGATTTTTTCATGGCCCTCTTTTCAAACCATCTCTTCATGATAGCTTGATGTTTAGCCATGTGCTCCAATACAACTATTTGTTTCTTGCCCATCTGTAAAATATTCATCAATTTGATCTATACTTTGTCAGCATCTTCAGCATACCCACTCATGAATTTGAAAATAGCAATCTTAAGGTTGAGTTGGAATACCAGCTCTTGTCCATAGAGAAGAAAATATGGAGAAGTCCCCAATGCGTTCTTCACACTAACTTGATCTGTCCATAGAGAATATTTGAGTTGCGTATGCCAATCTTTAGGATTCTCCTTTAATAACTATCTTATTACTATGATCAAGTTCTTGTTCATAGATTCTACTACACCATTTCCTTGTGGATAATAATTTGATGAGAACTTAATAATAAACTAATTTTCAAATGCCCATTGCATCAAGAATACTAACACAAAAGCTGATCCATTATCGCACACTAAAGTGAATGTCATCCAAAATCTAGTACCAATGTGTTCCTCCAAGAAGTCTGTTACCACCTTAGCAGTGCAATTTCTAAAAGTTTAAACTTTTATCCATCATATGCAATAATCTATCACTGTGAGAATATAAGTGTGTCTGGTAGATGATGGTGGATTGACTAGACCAATAAAATCCAACCCCCACTTTGTGAAGTGGCCTACCTTGTACACTGGCTATAATGACATTGCTAGGTGTCTTTCTCTATTGGCACTAGTTTGACAAATATGAAAAGAATGTACATGCTCAAAAGTATCCTTGAATATTGTGGGCAAAAAAAAAAACCTGATCTTAAAATCATATGAACAGTTGCTTCTATTGAACCATTCCTATACCATACTTGTGTAAGGAAACTCAAGAGCCTAAACAACTTCCTACACTAATATCTTAAGAGAAGTATGGTGCAAATCCTGTTGAAATCTTTTACACTTATAGATTCAATACCATGTAAACAACAATATTTCAGCCAACCAAGCATAAAGAAAATAGATAGAGAAGGAAACACCTAACAAAAAGATTTTCTAGTGGGGAAAATTCTTTCGGTAAAACAACCCCACACCTCTAGAACCTGCACAATGTATTATCTTCAACACAAGGTTATAATACACTTGCAATGCAAGTTCAACAGCGACAACAGAAGACACCAGTAGCAACTCACAGTACCAAAAATACATGTTTTTTGCATCCCACATCTTTGCAACCCTAAAAAGACTTATAACATGCACTTCACTTTTAGGGCTACTCCCAAAGGTAACCGTATTAGGGTTTTACCATTCTACCACTATTGGGGTAGAGTGTACAGTACTCAAATTTATCAGTTGCCACATGTCTTCACCTATCATTGAATCTTCCTAACATAGCTCTTACGTGTCATAGGAATCCATTATAACCATTTTAGTGATGATCTCCTTATACACAATTCAAGATGCCGACACATCAACATTATTTGCAAGAAATACATTTTACAAAAAAAAAATAAGAATAGGAATTATCCAAGGTTGAGACACCTTATTCCTAACATTCTCCCACTTGTCAAACACCTTGTAAGAGCAATAGGAACATAACAAGAACTAACCGCTATAAGCCAAAAGGCCCATAGACTCTGAACACCATCTGAACTTCTCAGTTCCCACTAGTTTCATTAATGCATCTACAACATTCTTCACAGTATCTATCTTCTCCAAATTTACCTTTCCATCTTCCACCATATCTCTCACAAAGTGAAACTGCACATCAATGTGCTTCGTTCTAGTATGGAAAGTTGGATTCTTTGCAAGGAAAATATCATTTGGACTATCACACCAAATAGTAATCTATTCTGCATCAACGCCAACATCAGAACACAATCTCTTAAGCCAAATGGCTTCCTTATAAGCATGAGTAGCACCCATGTACTCAACTTCTATAGTGCACAAAGCAACCATAGGTCGTCACTTGCTCATCCAACTGATGGCACCACCAAACATAGTAAACACATAAGCATTGGTGGATCTCTAGTGGTCAATATCACCTGCCCAATATGAATCCACAAACCCACAAATACAAACTAAATGTGGAAATCTAGAAGAGTTACCATGATAACATATGGAGTAATCTGATGTACCCCTCAAATTTCTAAATATTCGCTTAACTGCATCCCAATGTACCCATCTAGGATTAGCCATAAACCAACTTAGGACTCCAATTGCTTGGGCAATGTTTGGTCTAGTATAGACCATAGCATACATAAGACTACCAATTGCAATAGAATAAGGTACTCCACTCATGTCCTCCACCTCACTAGTAGATTTTGGACAATCATCTACGGATAACTTTCTTCCCACAAAAATAGGAACACATAGTGGTCTACAATCTGCCATGCTGAACCTATCCAACAAAGACTTCACATACTTACTCTGACTCAACCAAAGTTTTCTGTTAGACCTATCTCTACTAATTTCCATACACAAGATGTACCTAGCTGCCCCAAGATCTTTAATCTCAAACTATGCTAACAATTGAGATTTAAAATTAGATATCATACCCTTACCCTTCCCAAACAACAACATATCATCAACATATAATGCAACAATAAGAAGCCAATTATTTTCAACTCTGAAATAAACACAATGATCTAATTTCGATCTTACAAATCCAATTGACAACACAAAGGCATCAAACTTAAGGTACCACATCCTAGGATATTTCTTCAAACCATATAGAGATTTATTTAATCTGCAAACTAAGGATTCTTTACCTTTAACAATGTAGTGCTCAGGTTGTGACATATAAATCTTTTCCTCTAAATCACCATGAAGGAAAGCTATCTTCACATCCATCTATTCTATCTCTAAATCATATGATGTAGAAAGAGATAACAAAAATCTAATGGATGTCAACTTTGCAATAGGAGAGAATATTTCACCATAATCTATTCCCTCTACCTGTGAATACCCCTTTGCAACCAATCTAGCTTTGTAGCTTTCAACACTGCCATTTGCACAAAATTTCTTCTTGAAAACCCATTTACAACCAATAGATTTTCTCCCTTTAGGAAAAGGTACAAGGTCCCAAGTTTGGTTTTTCTCTAATGAAGCCATCTCATCATCCATAGCCTCAATCCAAGAACCTACATCTTTCATGCCTAAAACCTCTTTTACAGATCTACGCCCATTAGTGTTAGTAATCAAAGCAAAAGCACAACTGGAATCTAACATAGAATAACCAAATCTTTCTGGTTGTTTTCTTTCTCTTGTGGATCTCCTCAAGGGCTATAGTTGAGGTTGTTCTTCCTCTTCTTCTGAACTATTAGAGCTTCTAGAGCTCTCCTCATCATTAGACCCAACATGGTCTCTTTGTTTAGTCTTCTCAGGGGTAGGAGGCAACTGAACAACATCTTTTTCCTTTTCTTTTTCATCTGGTTGTAGCACAATAGGAGAATATGTTAGCTCTCTAAAAATAACATTTCTACTATACAACACCTTACTAGTCATAGGATCCCAAAGCTTGTATCTTTTCACACTAGCACTGTATCCAATGAAAATACATTTAACAGCTTTGTTTTCCAACTTAGATCTTTTCTCCTTTGGAAAATGTCCATAAACTTCACAACCAAAAACATGAAGATGTCTAGTCGAAGGCTTCTTACCAGACCACACCTCCATGGGTGTCTTACCAATAAGGGCTTATGTAAGAGATCTGTTAACTAGATAGAAAGCAGTGGCCACAGCTTCGGCCCATAACCTTTGTTCTAAACTAGCTCCACTAAGCATACTCCTAGCCTTCTCCATCAATGCCCTGTTCATTCTCTCTACAAATCCAATTTGTTGTGGGATATAAGGAGTTGTCTTATGCCTCTCGATACCTTGTCCTTTATAGAATTGTTCAAACTCTGCTGAGCAAAACTCACCACCATTGTTAGTTCTCACACACTTAATCTTCTTACTAATCTGATTCTCTACAAGGGATTTAAATTCCTTGAATCGAATAAAGACTTGTGTCTTACTTTTAAGGAAATAAATCCATGTCCTTCTACTATAATCATCTATGAAAGATACAAAAAATATAGACTTGGAGATTGAAGGAACTTTTATAGGACCAAATACATTAGAATGAATAAGATTCAAAACATCAAAAGATTTGTGAGAACTAGAGTAAAATTGAACATGATTTTGTTTATCATGGACACAATGTTCACAGAAGTCAAAATTGAGATTGCAATCATTTAACCCCTCAACAAGATTTTTATTTTTCAAGGTTCTAAGACCCTTTTCACCAATGTGACCAAATCTCATATGCCACAACATTTTTTTTTTTTGCAGGAATCTTACCTTCCAAAGTGTTTGCATTGCCATTGGAACCAATAACCATAGAATTCTTCACTGATCATTCAGATGGTGAGGATGAAGAACTATTACATAGAGGAATGCATGCATCTAGCTGAAATAAGGTACCTCTCCTAATACCCCTTGCAACCACTATCGATCCTCTCATCATCTTGCATCCTTCTTTCGAAAAAACAACTTGCACACCTACATCATTCAGCATACTTATAGATAATAGGTTTTGTGCCAAACCTAGAATGTGCATGACTCCATTGATTTCCTTTACTCATCCATCAGGGAATTTGATAGTGACCCTTCCATGTCCAACTATCTTTAGGTGAGAATCATCACCCAAGTACACCTTTCCACCATCAAACTCTTCATATTTTGAGAACTAGTTTCAATGAGAGGTCATGTGAAAAGATGCACCTGAGTCAACTAACCACACATCATTAGATGCATGGGCTGCCAAAGCTACGATGAATGCATCACCATCTTCTTGAGATCTTTTTGAAGCTATATCTGAACCTTTCTTCTTCTTCTTCGGCTCTTTGCAATCTTTTCAAAAGTTACCATGTTTATCATAGTTCTAACATTTTTCCTTGGACTTATCAGAAGTCTTTGACTTCCCACGAGATTTGGATCTACCCTTATTGTCAGACTTATTGTCATTTTTCTTCCCTCTTTTTGTGGATCTCCCACGAATAGCATGAGCTTCTTTTTCTGAAACGGAAGCCTTTCTCCAGATCTCCTCTGATAGCAGTGAAGACACCACATCATCCATTTTGAAAGTGACTAATGTGCTTTTGAGAGCCATCACAAGATGGTCCCATGAATCCGGTAAAGAACACAAAAGTGTGTAGCAATGATCCTCCTCCTCTAACTTGACACTAGCTGATGTCAACTGTGCAGCCAACATATTAAATGCATTTAAATGATCCATTAAGGATCCAACTTCCTCCATTCATAGAGAGTAAAACTTCTTCCTTAGGAATGACTTGTTCACCACAGATTTTTCCTAATACAAGGCCCCAAGTCTTTCCCACAAACTATATGCAGTTTTCTCATCTAGAACATTCAGAAGAACTACATCGGTTAAATAAAGTATTATAAGACCCTTAGCTTTACGGTCTTTGATATCCCAATATTCTTGAGCTATAGTTGCTGGTCTTGTAGCGCTTGAAGTTGCTTCCCATAGGTCACGATCTTCCAACATGTCTTCCATCTTGAGTTTCCACAACTCAAAATTAGTGCCACTAAATTTCTCCACCTCCATTCTTCCATATGATGAACTCGCCATCTCAATATACAAATAAGATTCAAGAAGCTTTGCAAAAGACTCCCACTCAACTTGAGATTAGCTCAAAAAACCCTACCCAACAACTAGGATCAAAAGTTGATCAGGCTCTTATACCACTTGTAAGGAAACTCAGGTGCGGAAACAACTTCCTACACTAATATCTTAAGAGAAGTATGGTGCAAATCCTATTGAAATCTTTTACACTTACAAATTCAATATCATGTAAATAACAATATTTCAGCCAACCAAGCATAAAGAAAATAGATAGAGAAGGAAACACATAACACAGAGATTTTCCAGTGGGGAAAAACCTTTTGGTAAAACAACCCCACCCCTCTAGAACCTGCACAATGTATTATCTTCAACACAAAGTTACAATACACTTGCAATGCAAGTTCAACAATGACAACAAAAGACACCAGTAGTAACTCATAGTACCAACAATACACTTTTTTCGCATCCCACCTCTTCGCAACCCTAAAAATGCTTATAACATGCACTTCACTTTTAGGGCTACTCCCAAAGGTACCCATATTAGGGTTTTACCATTCTTTGAAAAAATAGGAACCCCAAAAAAAATTCTATGGACCCCACTATTGGGGTAGAGTGTACAGTACTCAAATTTATTAGTTGCCACATTTCTTCACCCATCATTGAATCTTCCTGACATAGCTCTTACGTGTCATAGGAATCTGTCATAACCATTTTAGTGATGATCTCCTTATACACAATTCAAGATGCCGACACATCAACATTATTTGCAAAAAAATACATTTTACAAAACAAATAATAAGAATAGGAATTATCCAAGGTTGAGATATTTTATTCCTAACAATTTTTCATGAAATCATTCTAGGACTTCTTTTGCTTCCTTATGTCCTCAGCACCTTAAATAGATTCCCTTATAATTTCTCTTATTCAATTTTTTGTCTTGAAACATATAGGATTCATACTTCATTTTAAGTCCCCTCTGCTATGAACTATTCATCCAAATGGGGCATGGGTTCTATAGAAGAAAGTAAACAATATCCTGGTACTAGAAATTCATCACTACACCTTGACCAATATCAACTTGAGATACTATCTTTTTCTTCTCATCTTCTATATCTTTTCATTTTTGAACTTAAATTATTTTTTTTTGTAGCCAATCTAGTTATCAACTATCATTCTTGATAATCCTTGACCCCTAAATAATCTCATGGGTTGGATCTCTAGATCAAATACTTGTAATATTCCCATCCATTTATCTCATCTTTCACCAAGTTAATTTTGCATTAATTTTGCATCAATAAGGTCTTTACTATTGGATTAGGTACAATTGCATACACCTTTCTCCTTAGAATATAATTACGAAACTTTGTTACCACTTTAATCAAGGCAAAAGACTATTTATCAAGGTTAGAATAGTTCAACTTGGCATTTCTTAGAGGGTAGCTCATAAAAGCAATAGGTCTTTCATCTTCCTTCTCCTTCATTCTAGGTTAGGATCCCAATGCATGAATGTTCTGAAGTGAAGAAATATATCTTAAAAGGAAGCTCATAATTAGTACTTACTAGTACTGGAGCCGTGGAAATGGCTAACTTGATATCTTCGAATGATTTTTTTACCTCAGAAACCCATTCTATTTTAGCCCCTTTTTTGAGTAAATCATTATGGGGATGCACTATCTCTGCAAATCTACTTCTTAATTTTTGCACAAAATTTATCTTTACAAACAAAGAATTGAGTTCCTTCTGACTGTTTGGGAGTGATGACTTCAAAATGGCTTCAACTCTATCAAGACCAATGGAGATGTTGGCTTTGGAAATGACATGGCCTAGGAGCTTTCCCTTAGTGACCCCAAATGAACGTTTCTTGGGATTAAGAGATATGCCATACTTGTAACACCTATTGAATACCTGTCTTAGATGAGCAATATGAGTAGTTTGATACTTTGAAAAGATAGTCAAATCATCCATATAGATAACTATACATTTATTAATCAATCCCTTAAAAGCTTCATCCATGGCTCATTGAAATTTAGCCCCTACATTAATCAATCCAAATGGCATTCTTCTATAGGCAAAGGTTCCCCATTTGGTTGTAAAAGATGTTTTTCACCTATCTTCTTCTTCTACCATTACCTAATTATATCCTAAATATCCATCCAAGAAAGATATCATTTTTGAACCATTCATAATCCTTTTGAGATGCTAGGTTCAAGTTACAAAAATATATGCAAATTCGAATATCCCTTGTCTTCTTTCATATAGGAACTAAGTTAGCCACCCATGTAGAGTGACACATAAGGAAAATAATCTTAACATCCAGTAACTTGTTGACTTCCTTCATTATTAGAGGTTTGAGGATAGGATTGCAAGTTTTTTCCTTTTTCAGAAAGGTTTGGCATCAAGTTCGAGTGGAGTATCATGTGTAATAATCTCAAGATCATATGTTTTCAATTCTTCATAGCTCTAGGTGATGACATCCTTATATTCTATAATCAATTCGAGCATGTCTTCCCTTTCTTGTGGATTGCACGCTTTCCCAATCCTTATCATTTTGGGATTATCTTTCGTTCCTAAGTTGTATGAATTGCATTCCTCATTCCCTTTCTCTTTAGTGGTCCTTTTATTAAATGTTGATTCATCATGATAAAAAATGCACTTCAACTCGATCATCACCTTAGGTATAGTATTAGTTTTTAGGTACAAGATCCCATCTTCATCTTAACTTGCAATATCCTTAGGTGCATCATCTAGAGTGTCATTTATTTCTTTCCCTTTAAAGTGGCCACTATACATAATAAATTCAAGAATATGTTCATCATCTTGAAAGAATTAAAAGTTTGTGATATTGTTAGGAATAGACAGAGTAACATCCAATTCAACAAAAAATTATTTTAATTTTTTTCTTTCAATTGGTTGTAATGCACTTGCTAAAATAGTGAGGGCATCTAGTACCATGTTTTTCCTTCTTGTAATAGACTTTATATTCAAAACTTCAAAATCATCTAGTAGATCCCATGCCCTTTTCCTATAAGCAATCAACCTCTTATCATTATAGGAATATAATGATTTCACTTGTTGAATGACCAACTGAGAATCTCCTTTGACTATGAGAGTTGTAACTCCTTTCTCGATTGCGAAGACCTCAAATCCATACTTCATATTCTGCAACATTATTAGTACATCTAAACTACAATTGATATGTTGCATAGAAAGACTTACCTTTTGGACTAATCAACACAATACCTACACTGGCTCCTAATTTGCATTTGAAACCATTGAAGTGAAGTTTCCAAATTAGGCTTTCGTTGGGTTTTCTAACCTTATGCTTATTTGTCCTCAATTTTTCCTTTAGCTGAGCTTGAAAGGATTGTCTCTTGGGTACCCATTGTAGTCTTTTGTAGGGTGGGGCTATTGATTTTCCATTTTCATTCTTTCAAATTGGGCCTTATGCTTATTTTTCCTCAATTTTTCCTTTACCTAAGCTTGGAAGGATTGTCTCTTGGGTACCCATTGTAGTCTTTCATGGGGTGGGCGTACTAATTTTCCATTGTCATTCTTTGAAACTGCAAGCATATATTTTTCCTATTTATCTTGAATTTCATCTATCAATTCTTTGATTTCATCCACTTTTGGTTTAGGATGGACTACTACTGAAGTCCATCCCTAGCCTTTTATATATCATCTTCTTCTTTGTAATTTGATCATTCCAAGTGGAGGAGAAGACAAACCTCTACCACCTAAAGAAATATTGTTGGATGATGTATTTAGATCTTTGATTTCTTCTTCAATCTCTTTGACACCATTAGGCCTATTTGTAAGACTTCAATTTTCTGTGGGTTCATTTTGTGGATCATTGACTTTCTTTACTTCCATCATTTTTGTTAACACCTTAGCAACTACTTCTTGACATGATGAACATTCAAAATCTAAAAGGCTAACTTTATGTAAGTGAAAAAATCTCGGGAGGAGGAGGATATTAGGATCAACTTATTCTCCTAAACATTTTAAATTAGCCATCATATGGTCTATGAATTG
Organism: Cupressus sempervirens; assembly: GCA_028749045.1. Lineage (NCBI taxonomy): Eukaryota > Viridiplantae > Streptophyta > Pinopsida > Cupressales > Cupressaceae > Cupressus > Cupressus sempervirens. Next base: position 560,967,971 of record CM053790.1, read on the forward strand.
TGTTATGACCTCATCTTTTGGGGTTGAAATTATGGAATCCATATCTTAATCATCTGATATTTTGGTTGAAGTCATATAAAAAAGCATTACTTTGTAGGAGCCTAAATCTATTTGTAAGAAGGCTACCTCATTAGGGGCATTATATTTTGTAATCATCTTTTTTAACTTTGGCTCTGCATCTATTTTGATTTGATTGTTCAAACCTTTCCATGGTAATCAAAGCTAGGTGAAATCTGTGGAAAACCATCCACTTAAGCACTTCATCCATTCCCTACTTAGGAGTAATCCATATGTTTCTGGGATATCAACCACATGTATATTAATAACATCTTGAGTTCGTGGTTCAACTATTAACTGTATCCGCACATCTTTTAGTATGCACATGAATTTCACTTCTATTTTGTCCAACTATATCAGTTTTTAGCTGGTAGGTTGAAGGCTTACTACTTGATTTTGTGCTATGTACAATGGCATAATGTTACATGAAGCTCCTAAATCAATAAGGAAATTGTGAAGATTCTTCCTATATATTCTAATGCTAAGCAAAAACAAGGGCACCTCAACCTTGTCTTTAAACATAATGGGTAATGCCTTTGAAGCATTAACTTGTTGGGATGCTATCTTTTGAGAGGTAGTATTCATATTGTGGGAGGTCTTTTTATGATCTAGAGTCTTCATGAGCACTTCTCATTATTGCAAACAACTTTACAACCTGTCAAACATGAATATGTTACCCTTTCTTTGTTTCAAGTCTTCTATGACACTATAATTTTCTGTAGACCAAGCAATGTTTTTCAATATTGTTGGTACATTTTTTTGGTTTTGATTTTGTTATCCTCCATATGGTGGTTTAACTGGTGCTAGATTGTTACTTGCTCTTGGATTGGGAGGAGTTGGTTGTAGTGCTAGGGGAATTCCATCTATCAAAGGTTCCTTTCTACTTCTCAAGTTGTATGTATTCTAATTGTCATTGCAAAAAGAAAACATCTCTTCATGCTAAAGGTCAAGTTCTTGGCTAAATGGCAATGAGAATTCTTACTTGATTGGTTACTCTACCTGTGTACTTTGTGTGGAATCATAGTATTCTAATAACATAGATTAAATTGCAGAGGAGGAACATTGTTGTTTACTTATGGATTTTGAGTTATTTCTTGATTTCCATTGTAATATGAACCATCATTGTTAGATGCATTTTAACCATCATCATATTGATTGATATCTATGAACTGAACATTGTTGTTGTTATTGTTTGCAGGAATGCTTCCATTATTCAGATGGGTATTCCATTGTCAATTCTATCTTTGGAAGCCATTATTGTGATTAGGAAGATTGAAGTTGTTCCCTCCATTATTGTTTGTTGTATTATTGTTCCCACTATTATTGTTCTCACTAATGTTCCTGTTGCAATTTTGAGCATAATTATTGTTGTAGGGGCCAGTGTTGTTCCTTTGAAAGTTGTTATTCTATCCTTGTGGCAACCTTAGATGAGTCAGCTTGTTGTTCATTTGTTACATAGCCTTTTTCATTTGACTAAATTTGAAAATAAAGCTATTGTCCACTTCAGTAGGTACTACTATATTTTTCTCAAAGAAGGAAACTTTCAGAGGTTCATACCCTGGATATGTTAGAGTGGGGTTTTGGAAAGTAGGTGCCTATTGTAATAGAAATAGATTCATAGGTATGAATGGGATAGGCATCGTAGGTACTCTGATAGGGTATGTTGGAATTTTCATGACAACTTGGGCTGGAAGCATCAATCCTCCTCCATTAGGATTGGATTGCTTAGTAAAAGTCATTGATTCTATGAAGACCTTTTCCAATGTATCAATATTTTCTATAGGAAGTCTTCTCAGAAAGATAGCAGTAAGAGGGTCCATAACATTAAGCTAAATCTATATAGATACTTCAACTGGCATAGTATATGGTGTTTCCAATTTGCTATACACCATGTGAAAGTGATGATTGAGGCATGAAACTGTCTCAGCGGGATCCCTCTTGATTTATATGAATTTTTGATGTATCATCGCTAGGTTGATAAAAGTTTTGAATTTTTCTAGGAACAATTTTTCGAAGGTATCCCAATCTCCAATACATCTAGGTGGCAAATTGACATACCAATTGTAGGCAACTTCCCCTAAAGAGTAAGGGAATAAATGAAGAACCACATCCTCATTGACAATATATTTTTGTTTGTAATTTTCTTTGAATACTTTAATGTGGTCTTTGGTAGTTCATGTTTCTCCATAAATGAACCTTGGGAAAAACTTCTCGGGATTCTTAGGGAGGTCATGGAGTGCACCTCTCAAGTTAATTGGTGAGTTTACAACATTTGTGAAAAAGGCCAATGGAAGATTTGATGGACCCAAGGGTGGTTGTTGTGGAGGTGGAGTTAAAGAAGATGATGAAATGTTAAAGGGAAGTGGTTGAATTTGAGGTATTCTTTTATCAATGCAAGGCTTGTGAAATTGGTTAAGCTTGAGAAACTTGTGTGCACTTGGGGAAGATCTTAAAGCTTGCTAAAATGGGGATTTTGGATCAAGATCCTCTAGTTTACATCAATTCTGGAAAAAGTGCACCTCTATAGAAGCACACTTTCTCACAAAATAAGGCACACCATAGAATTTAGCGGAGTAGCTCACCAATACACTAGCTCACCAATGCACCAGCTCACCAAAACACTAGTGCACTAGCTAACTAGCACACTTTGATTTCTCAAAAACGTAGATTTTTTTTGAACTTTTTGAAAAAGTACAAAACTTTGAAACTTTGACAATTTTTTCTTCTATTCTAAAAATGAAAATCAACTCCTCCTTCTACTACCACTTCTGTTGAGTTGTCATTATGCACGATGCTAAACAATAGGAATTCTTTCGATCTTCTCTCTTGAAAAGTCAATATTGTGAATCATCTCCAAAGTTCTAGGTGATTTCATGACCTAGTAGAATCCGCTCAGTTGAAGATAAATATTTTTGTTCATGAGGAGGGCTTTGCTAGTTCATTTGATTTCAGGTGAGATGTAGAATCTGTTCGCTACTTCAAAATAAAACATGCAAAAAAGAACTATGTTTTTTGTATTTTTTTATGTTTTCCAATGAATACAATCTAATGATGCAACTAATATGAATTCCTAATTTGACAAGCAGTTAGTAAAGAAAATAAGAAGTACTTTAAAGAAAATAATGTGAAAGTAAAATCTTAATGGACATAAGCTATGAAAACAACATGTTTGCAAGTTAAGCTTTCAAAGCAAACAATAGGTAACCAATAAAAGCAGGAGTAGTGCTTCCTTGATTTCACTGATGTAATCGTCAATGGGAAGTTTAATAATCATAGGATGTTTCACTCTCCATCAAATCACAATTCCATAGAAAATGTGCTCATGCAAGATAAGGAGTTATGCAGGCACAATTTGGTGAGTTCTTCTCAAGCTAGATAAGTCAGTGGAATATGTCAAACTGTAGTGAACACTAGAACTAAAAGATCATATAGCCAAAAATAGAGTAATAAAATTTTGGCTCAATCACAATTCCATGAATAGAAATTCACAAAACAATGACACATTTTGCAAGAGTCACTACACTACAAATGCGAGCACTAGAAGCATAATATTATTTCAAAATAATGGTGGTCCCAATTATATATTACAATCATGTATTTTTAAGAAATTATCTCCTCAATTTGTGTTCAAAGTGAGAGATATCTTCATACAATAATATGCTTTTAATTTTATACAACAAACTAGTTATGTACAAACTAACAATCTAACTAGTTCTTAGTAGGCCTTCATCCATTTTTATATTCATTAGTTGGATACATGAGCCTTTACATGTCATAAAACATATAAATTAAGAGAAGATAAGAAGAAGAAATCCTTTAATCAAAGTAGCAGTGTTTGGAAGTGTCAAAATAGAAGATCAACATTCACTAAGTATCAGTTAGAGTTAAATTACTATCAAAAATGCATTTCTAATGCATGGAAAGCTCTAATCTTGGAGCTTGCAGTTAATTGTCGGTGCACCTCTAGAAAAGAGCACCTAGAAAAAATGCACCAGCATAGCTACACACCTCTTCAAAAATCATCCCAACACTTTGTGCCAAAAATTGCACCAACACACTAGTGCACCAGCTCACTAGCTCACCTTGAAGGTCAAAAATGCAAAAATTTCACCAAGTGTCAAAACTGAAATTCTAGCTTCTAGATTTTTTTCGCATTCATACCAAACCTATGTCTGGATACTTGCTTTTGAATTTCTCAATAATCTCAATGATCTTGGTTACATCTAGTAGATCTAAGGCATTATATTTATCATTGACATTTTTCCTGTAGTTATCTACCTCTATAGAGGTCTCAACAAAATCCTCGAGTTTGGTATCTAGGTCTAACAAGGATTCTTCCATTCTAGATGCTTGTTGGATATCCTCATCATTAGAAGCTTCTTAAAAAATCTTCTTGAATTTCTCTACTACTATCTCTATTGCCATCAATTTCTCTTGTACATCATATTTGAATATGTCAAGACATGCATCATTATAATGTTTCTTTGCTTGCAAAATTTGCTCTCGGGCTTGGTACTTGAGCTATTTTCTCTATCTAGTCATCAAGAAAATCTAACTCTTCCATAGTATATACACCCATAATAATTCTATATCTTTCTCTCTTATTACCTATAGTACCTATAAATCCTTACCCCATGCATGCACTTCATTTATAATACTAGAATTCTACTTTGAAATTGCTAACATTTTATCTACATTTTCCTACATAGCATGTAGTAGCTTTACGTTTCCTTGGATGATAAGAACACCCTTTTCCTCAAAACTTTCCTACCATTGCTGATAGGCATTCAAAAATAGATCCAAATGAACTCCTCCCTTATCTCTCCTTTCAAGTGTAGTGTTCAGAGTCTCCTCAAGGTGTTTGGGATCCAAGGGACCAATCACTTTGGCTAGATATCCTTTTAGGATTTCATTTTACCTAAAAGGTGTCATCAGTTCTACCCCTTCTTGGTCCAAACTCCTAAAAGCCTCATTCATTCCCATTGTGAGCATGAGCTTGTGTACATATAATGTGGGCTTCTTGAGCATAACCTCTCTGATTTGATAATCTTGGGGACCCAAATCTTCTATTTCTAAATTAGGAGGGATAGCCACTTGCATGAATAAATCTTGATTTTGGTCACTTTTGATGAATGCCAATGCTCTTTCCTCTCTTGAGGGGGACTCGAGTTTCCTCAAAACCTTAATCAACTTAATCATATCCTCTTCATCGGCATTGAATTGTGGCCTTTTACTTTTGATAATTTCCTTATGTAACCACCTTGGGACTCGTTCCAAAGAAGGCATGCCTCTTGAGCATGAAGGAGTTTGCTCTGCTACCCTTTATTCCTTATCACTCCTTTCCAAAGTTTTCTCCATCTATGATGGCTCTCCCTCTATAGTTTCTATCTTAGTGGAGCCCACAATTCTTACTTTAGTGTCTTAGGGAGCTTTTTGGGGATGTTGAACCATTTTACCTTTCCCAGACACTTCATCAATTGATATTTGCTATGGTTCTTCCTCCTACGAGTTTTGAATTTGTTCTTGTTCAATATCTAGAGGAAGGGGAGTAGTAGAGCCTTTTTCAACAATTGTGACCTCTAATGGAGATGAAGGAGTTTTTTATGGACCTCCCATTCTGGTGGTGTTTGTATCGAGTCTTCCTATTGGGGCTCATTGGTCTGCATATCTTGAATCTTGTCCCCCACTAGTTCTATCCCTATAGGCATAAAATCAAAATCTAACATCTTAAATATGTTAGTTCCCACTACGTCTTGCTCATAAATCTATTGCTACATTTCATCCTCTAATGTAGTTGTCTGTAGAGGTTCTTCTAGAATTGATGGCAGTGTAATAGTTAAACTTCTCCTTCTTTCTTACTCCTTAGCTCTGGCTAGCTGGGTTCCTTTATTTAAAAGAACATCATCCTTGTCATCATCCTCATCATCATCTTTAGGGATAGGTTCAAGAATTGATGGGATAGGAACTATTCTGTTGATCACCTTTTGCCTCTTACAAATAGGAGTCTTAATCTTTCTTCCCTTTTTAGGCATAGAAGGGGATACTTGTTTTGGCTACCAAGGAGGAGAAAATTCTTGACTTTCAACCTCTATTTCTACTTGGTTGGGTGTAACTGGCAACACTTGAGGATTTACCTTGACTTGCAAAGCTCTAGTATCTTTTAGTCCTTGCACATTTTCTTCTTGTTACTATAGAGGTACCAGTATTTTGCCCTCTTTTGGTTCAACACTTTAAGGACAACTCTTTCTTTTTCCCTTTCCTTTTCTCTCCTAAGGGTGATATTATCCAACTAGTTTGTCAAGTTTGTATACCATTTTGGGCCTAGTGTGTGACTGAGCTGTAAAGGTAGGGATGGTGACTTTCTTCCCTCTACCTTTGGCTAGGTAGGCATGTGCATGGAAAACCATTGTCTTAGGTATTGGATCAAGTTTAAATGGTTTCTTAATCTAATCTTGCATCATTTTGATGATGTGCCTCACCGAATGGTTAATATCATCATTCTCTTCCCTGTCAACTTCAACATTCATAATAGGCTATTCCCCAATTTTATCTTCATTGCAAAAATGGTCGATTAGCTCCTCTGAGTCTTGTTGCAATATCGGCAATGTAATATTTAACTTTAAAGCCCTTTCTACCAAATACAAAGTCATCCTATAATAATCTTGATATGGACATCGTAGTCATTTGTCGCGTTCATCCAATAATCTTCAATAGCTTCTTCATGTGTGAATGTTTTTCCAGCCAGATATTGTATTCTCCCAATATTCAAAACATGGTCATGGAGAATTGTACTCTTCCAAGGGATATTGATCCCATTAACACTCAAAATAAGGAATATATTGATCTCTATGACTAGAGGCCATGCCCAACACTATTTACGTTGTTTTCTAACCAGGTCGTATGTAGATGAGAGTTTTCAGGCAATTTCTAAGAAAAAAAATCTATCACTAGGATATCTTGGGAGCTTCTTCAGATTGTCCATGGTAATAGCTACCCTTAGATATGTGAATGTTCTTAATTAAATGTAATATGCACCAAGTGTTGTTATCTGTGCCACTGCATCATCTTATAACCTCTTTGCATAATCTCCTTCTATGAATCTAATTATGATGAATATGAAGGCATCATTAATAATTCTATATTCCTCGCTCTATCTTGAGAGTCTCTTCTTTACCAATTATGGATAGACAATAAATGGCCAAGCATTAGGATCCTGCATGCTACTTGTTTTGTATAGCCCTAGGTAGTCTATCACCCTCGCGGCTAATAAGTACACTAGGTAGGATGTCATGTAGAACATCCTTTTTTCCTTTACTACCTCCAACTATTCACACAAATTTTCACTCAAAATTGTGGCCCAAGCAAGTGGCATCTTTGTCATCTTGATAGTCTCGATCAAATGTACCATGAAGATATTCAAGTGTCCAACTACTGGCAGGCTCAATACTCTACTCAAAAGTATGATTGAGTACCTGATATCTTCCTTCATATATCCTCTTGTCATGTTCACTTTACCAGTTGTCCTCCCTAGAGGAGTCTTCTCTATAAGATAAGAGGATTGGATGATCTCAAAAGCCTCTTCTAAGTGGTCTCTATTCAATCTCTTTTTTGCCTCATAGGGTAACTTGATAAATTGATCTACCCTCGAGAGATGCAATACTTTCTCAATGTTTTTGGGTCATAGATAAAAAATGATCTCTCCTGTAACACTCTTATCAATCCTCTCTTTAGGGACAAAATGTTGTGCAAGTGTCATAACAAGCTTTGAAGATTGCACTGACACCGGGTGAGATGTTGCATTCACTAAACCCAAACAAATTAAAGCATAAACCATAGAAAATCTCTTAGTGGGTTTGTTACATATCTTCAATAATTCTCCTAAATCTATGTCTCCTAACTCTTTATCTCTTATTTTAGAGTAATCATCATGAAACCTTAATTTCACTAGAGGAATGCCTTGGAACTTGAAGCCGATGAGTTTTGGTGCCATTTTCTTGCCCATGGAAGATCATGAGGATGCCATTATATTTGCACAATGGAACTTCCATTAGTTTGAGGTTGGAGAAAAATGATTAAATTACACCCTAATAATGACTCACACAATAACCCCAAAAAATTGTACCACTTGAAGATATGATAAAACCTATTTTAGACCCCAACAAGAAAAAAGAATGCAAAAATAAAGGCACAGTAGGCACACCAGAAAGGTGCACCTAATGTGAAAATATTGAAATTTCTTTGAAATATTTAGGTGCACACCTAAATATTTTCCACTTTGTTTAGATTATTTTTGTTTATAATTCTTTTTTGAAGTTTTTAATATATATTGGTGTGCACTAGCACACCAATTTAGGTGTACTAGTGTACACCAATACTTGGTGTTTTTCTTTAATGTTCATTTTGTTTGTTTTTAAGGTTTTGACATTTTTTATATTTTCAAAAATGGGGTTAGGTGTGCACTAGTAGACCAAGTTAGGTGCAACAGTGCATACCCATGCCTTGAACTTGTTTTTGTGTTTGGCTAAGTTTAGGAGGGAAAAGGGTGCACTAGACCTAGTGTAGTAGATGCAGTAGAGTCGTGCAGGAAGTGGTGAGGAAGACTCAATGATCTTGGAGGTGTATGTGGTGTGAGGAAGTGGTAGAGGAGGTATGCAAATAAAAGTGATTGAGCAAAGTGAGAAGGGGAGGAAGCTACCTTCACTTATATAGACATTTTTAGAAGTTTCTAGGCATAGTTGCCTAGGTGCACTACTGTGCAGTTGCACATTAATAATGTGCAAAGCCTTTGATATTTTGGGTTCACTAAAACATGTTTCATGGTGCACCTAATGTACTAAATTTCTTTCTTTTTACCTTATTTCTCTTAAGGCTCTTGAATTTTTGACTTTTAGGTTTTATGGGTAGGACCTAGACATGAACTAGGGGCTAGGGAAGATCTCAAAATGGTTCAGATCTTGAACTAGGAGTCCAAAAGCCCAAAATAAAGTAAGGGGTCCCCATTTCATTTAGGAAATGGGACATGCATTGTGTAACTACAACAGTTAGGTGCATCTTGATAGCAAAGGAAGTTGGCCTTCATTAGAGACTCAACCTCATAGTTCAATTCCCATAGTTTGGAGGTTGTTTCCATGTTTCACAAGGTTGTTACTGTAGACACCTAAAATACTTTAGAAAATAAAGTATTTTTATTTTTTGAAAAAGTCCTGATGACATCATCATTCATTCATTAATTAATTATTTAATTAATTGATTTATTTTTATGCCATTAAATCCTTTTATCTTAATTAAAAATATTTAATTAAGGAATCCCTCCCAAAAATGTTTAAATCTTATTTAAACATTATTTCCTTATTTATTAATTATTTAATTAATAAATTGACCAAAAATCCTAAAATAAATTAAAAAATTTATTTTTTGCCCAAAACTTGGCCAATTTCCTTATGACCAATAACCTCTCCCAAAATCTTCTAATCCTTCTTTACTTTTGATTAAAGGCTAATCCCATCATTTCCTACCCCTAATCCCAACTCAAAATATTTAATTAAGATTAAATATTAATCCTCATGTTTATTAAAAAAGTTTTAATAAATATCTCCTCAACCCAAACCCTTGAAATAAATAAAACTTTATTTATTTCCTAAAAATCTAATTTATCCTCATCCTAAGAAGTTCTAGACTCTTCTAGAAAGTCTTCATCCTCATCCTAGGAAATTCTAGACTATTCTAGAAAGTCTTTATCCTCATCCAAAGTCTAGACTCTTCTAGAAGATGTCTTTAAACCTAATCCTAATCCCCTCCTAACCTTGTCACATTCCCTAAAAATGGGTTAAGACTTACTAACCCAAGCCAAAGTTAACAAATATCTCCTCTTTCACCCACCCTCATTAAATGCCATCCACTTGCCTATCCCTAAGCTAATCCTAAACCATTATAATCCATTCTCTAATCATTTGCACAAGCCTAAGCAAGCTTAAAACCCTCCTAATCAAGTCCAAGTCGAAATTTCTCTCATCACCCTCAAAATATCTCAACCCTAAAACTTTATGAAGCCCACTAGGCCATAAATGACTCTTCCAAGCCCTTTTCTTGCTCTTACAAGTCATTATGAGGGTCTTTATGAAGATTTTATCCCTTGAGCCTCGTTTGTTGACTCATCCTTCCCCTTTCCTCCATCCTCTCACCATGTGACATGTGTCACTCCTTGATTGGCTATAAAGAAGCACAATCCATGTGCTCTCCTCTCATGCAATCTGAGCCCTCCATAAGATTTTTACCATCCTTGCATCTTAGCCCTCAATCCCTCAAGCCTCTTGCCTATAAATTGGATCCTTTCCCTTTTCAAAATAACACAATCCATGAAGTAAAGTCATAATGCCATTTTGAGAAGCCATTTTACATCAAAACCATACACTCACACCCAAATTCCAACTCCATTTGAAGCCTTTTTTGAAGCATAAAGCTTGAGCATACATCCTATCTATTTAGACAAAGTTACTCAACAAGAGAGCTTCTTACTGAGAGAGTCCATTAATGGCTCATATTCTCAATTGAGAGCTCATCTTAGTCTATCTTGAAGTTTATGAATTTTGTTTAGTTTGTAGAAGCTTTATTTAAATTTGGTTTGTATTAGCATATTAACATTGCTCATATACATTTTGGCACGCCCGGTGGGACCCCGCATGGTTCATCTTCATTAGCTTTTTTAGTCAAGTTTTGTATGTCATTTGCTAATTTTGTCTAATTTTGCTTGTTTTTGTGATTGGTAGGATTGTATAAATTGGTTTTGTAGGTCCACATGAGCATGAAGAAGACAAAGGAACTCATAGTCTATCTCATAGTATTCGCAGATTTTTCAAACTTATAGGTGGACAAAGCACTTGGAATTCTTCTTCCTCTTCTTTTCTATATTCTTCTTATTCCATCTACTTCTTCTTCTTCTTCTTCTTCTTGTGGGAGATCTTGACCATTTTTTCTTTTAGGAAGAAAAATCATACACACTTCTTTTTAGTGCTTAAAATGAACCCCCAAATCATACTTAAATCCATTAAAAAATTAAAAATTTGCAAAAAAGAAAAAATCTTTTAACAAGTGAAACTAAACCAATCTAATAATTTTCATCCTTGCAACATCAAAGTTTTAGATGCATTCATGCAAAGTTAGGAACACTTCATTTTTGGGAATTTAAAAAGAACTTCAAGTTTCCATTTCAAAAGGTTCAAAATCAACACTAAGTGCACACTAAAATCTAAATCAAACTCAAAGCATCAATCAAGGATAAAATGAACCTCATTTGCAAATATTTTAAATTTCTTTTAAAAATCTCATGAAAACTAAGAGTCCTAAAACTTTTTTTATTTGTTCCAAACAAATGTCTTGTTGAAAAATCTTGAATGTTTCTTAGGTTTTTCATGCATCAAAACAATCTAGGAATATCATTTTTGGGCTTAAAACATGCAAACTAGAACACAAAATCTTGAATGAAAAGCAAAGTCCAATGAGTCATTTTCACTTTTGAGTCCAAAACAATCTTGAATGATCTAAGGTTAAAACAAAGCACTTCAAAGTTCTTAAAACAACAGACAAAATCTCAATCTTGAATGCTCAAAGGAAAAAACTTGAATGTTTAATCACTTGTCTTTGAATGCATGTTGCTAAACACACTCTTGAATGCCATGGATTAAAATCAAATTTTCCTTGAATGCATGATTAAAACAAAAAATCCAATCTTGAATGCCAAGGATCAATTAACCATTGCAATATCAAACACTTCATTTTAAGCTTCTAAAATTGAACAAAACAAATCTCTTTTCCACATGCAATTTAGGTAAAGTTTGATTTTTGGATATTTAAGAGACTTTGTTAAGTTAAATACAAATTTGCAAAAATAAATTTGAGTAGTTCCTTGGACTCACCTCTTTTCTAATCACCCATCAATTCAACCATTGGTTGCAATCTCAGCACCATTTATGGGGATGGGTCTACTTGAAAAAGGTGTTAAATGTTCCACAATCTAACTCACTCACTTGGTCTTTGAACATTTGCTTTAACTTTATCAAAAAATTTAAATGACCAAAAATCTAGATTAAATCGATCACACTTCAAGTTTGGGCACTAAAATTGAACAACTATTGACATGGAGGCCCTCCAGGCGCACGTTTGGCAATCAAGTTTCACACATCTCTATTTTGGGCTTAAAATAAACTCACACTCAATCTTGAATGCCTAAAAATCAATGAACATCGCATGGTTTTGACACATTTTCAATGGCACTCGCATTACTTAAGTTGACGATCTCTCGACTTTCATTATGCTAATGACGCTGTCAAATTGGAATGAACATTGTATGCCATAATCACAAGTGTCTTCAATCATAGCTTACAAAATTTAAATCATCAATTGGAATGAACATGTGTCTTTTAAAGCCCAAGATCATGTATGTGGTTTTGTTTTACACTTTTTAGGAGGCTTGCTTGGGGATTTCATCACCCCTTGGGAAGACCTCAACTCCAACGTTTTGTCAGAGTATAAAGATCGGGAGGTGAATCCAAAGACACCTCTCTTGGGATCAAAATTTTGTCACTCGGGCTAAGCCTCAAGGAACTTTATACCCTTGAGAAGTGAAAGAGGAGAAGTGGGTTACCACTCCTCTCAGCTGTGTGACATCTTTTTGGTTTCATCTATGGATTTGGGCCTCATGTATCTTGCGTATATCGAGGACTCCCTAGCTATAACAAATTTCATCCTTGTAGAAAGCTACCTAGGATGTTGGTGTGTTTGACGTGCTTGCTCAAAACTTTTGTCTGCTTATTTTTTCATAGCTTTTGAATGAATGTTTGCCACCTTTGGTCAAAATCCCAAAAAAGCAAAAATCTCCCAGCTCAAGGCATACTTAGCGTAGTCACTCCCTCATCAAAAAATCATCCAAGCTCCCCCGCTGCAACCAAATCTATCTAGTTCCTTGCTTTAGAACAATCCCAAATTGAAAGTCTCTCCAAATCATCCCCCCTTAGCCAGCTAGAAACCCAATCCAAAATCACACCCAAGCCTTTAGAGAGTTGTTGTCATTCTACTAGAATTTGTTATCCAATCAATCCGACCAATCCACCAGCCTCGCCACGGTTATCCCTCTGACAGAGCATTGTCTAGCAGAATCTAGCTTTGTCACTTGCATCCCTCATCACCTTGAGCTAAAGGTTGGGATCTACAAGTGATCAATCTCGTGTCATGCCCATAGGATCATTAGTCTATTCTTAGGTTGACACAATCTCCACCAATCCAGCGCATAGGACAGCAAACTTCTCACTTTTTGACAACATGCCCTTGAAGTCTTCCATCCATAGGAAAGCCAAAAATCTCCAGCCAAATCCTCCTTAGGTCTGTCATATAGCTTTGACTCTCCCTAGGAAATCTTTCATCAGCCAATCCAAAATCTGTGCTTAATCCAAATCCAACCATGAGCTATCATGTTCATCCATATGCAAGACCCCATCCCCATCAAACTCACCATCAAAGCATGAAGTACCAATCCTATCATGATGTGTTTGGTTACATTATCCTTGCTCCCGCCACCTCCTATTCCAATGATGATGAAAATCTTGTTGACTATGATGGGTATATTGAAAGCCTTAGAAACATTCCCCCAAGCATCCCCCAAAATCCAAGAGTTATTCCAAACTATCTAGTCATGCCATATGATATTCTAGCTTCCCCTCCATCACCCCATCGCACTAGCTATTCTTGTCAATCCACCTCCACCTTCGACACACGAGTCTCCAAGGAATCTCCTAGAGGAAATATAAGAAAAGTTGCCTCCAACCGTCGATAACCCATGTCATCTAATCCAACCATGTGAAGTAGTCAGTGATGAAGCTTCCTCATCTATAATATCACCTCCATCTCCCATAGCTATCATCCCCATACCATCCATCAAATTGCTTAAAATCCTTCCACTTCTCGCAAGCATCAAAATCCCACCACCTATCAAATCCCTCCAAATCCTATCCACATCACCTCCAAGCATTTCCCAAATCTCTTGTAATGACCCTTATGCATCCATCTTCTACTCACCCATCTCCACTACTGAATCTCCCATCTATCCATCCGCTGCCTTTGAAGAATCCATCTCTTCACCTCCTATCGCACCATCCACTCCAAACCAATCCTATGAAGATCCTGCCCAAAAGCATATTGACATCCCCCAAAGCATAAATGAAGATATCATCATACCATGTCTTCCATCCATAATGCAGTCACCATCTCCTCCATCTCCAAAACCTCGAGCCATATCTCCTCCACTACAAGATATCTTGTTATCCCACCAGCTACATCAAGATCCTATCCTTCCATCTCCCCTGCTCCATGCTTCCATCTTACCACCTATTCAAGCTATTCCACCATCTATAATCTACCCTCTTGGTTCACTTACATTCATCCACGGTGGCCCTCCCTCAGTAGAAGAATTAAGAACAATATCTCCCCATTGCAATACACCTAATAAATCACTTCCACCATTTTTTGCAAGCAAAAAGTTTCCTCAGCTTGTTCAAATGCTCAATCGATGGCATTATCAAGGTCAAGGTTTAGGACCACAAGAGCAAAGAATCAGAGAGCCTATTATTGCACAAAAAAATCTAGGATTTCATGGTCTTGGATATGTATCCAAAGGCTCACCATATAAAGGTGTTGGAACACCACACCCCTAAACCAAGCCTATCTCCAAGCCCACCATGCCAGCCTCCCATCACTCCTTCAAGAAATCTTATGTCATCCCCCCTCCACCATCTTTGCAACCCAAAAAAACCTACCATATCCCCCCTTCATCCGTTAAATCCATTTTGGGTCCCTATGTCCCAAAATCTACCATCCTCCATCCTCCTATCAGCCATCATAAAAATCCTATTCCATCCATTTCTATGCAAGATCAACAAAGGCACATATCAGGGCACATCATCCATCATCATCCCCCTACATGCTCTTTCATATCCTCTCCATCTCACAAAGCTTCTCCTAACCATCTTCCCAAAGCTTACCACAACAATGTGAATGCCAACTTCAAAATGCATAAAGCTAAAAATCCACATCCTAGGCAATCATATGTCTATTCTAAAAGACATACTCCAAAAAGGAAAAATCCAATCAAAGAATGCAAAACAATGCAAAATCCTATGAAAAGAAAATCCAAAACCATGTGGATCCCTAAGAAAAAAGTTGAAACCCAATGCATAATGGCATCCACCATTGCTAATCCCCCATCTAGTGACTCGTGTCCCCCATCTCCTAACTCCATCTTGGGTGCCTATATCCCCAAGCACGCTTCCACAAATGCTCCATCATGCTCGCATCTACCATCTATCCACCATATGCTCTTTTCACATCCATTCCAACATGTGCCAATGTTGCTCTTGTAAGCATCCCCATCTCATGCTCCTTTCCAGCATTTTCATCCCTCCATCTCCTACCATCAATCCCATCTAATCCGATCTATTGCATAAATCACACATCCAGTGTACCAACAACTAGCAACAAAATTGAACATTCCAATAGCTAGTGAAAAATCCCAAAAAAGCCAAAATAGTTGAAGAAAGCCAAAATCATTCTAGCTAAGTCCAATGTCAAAAAGTAAAAAAAAAAAAAAAGTAAAGAAAAATAAAGCGTCCACTGGTGAAAACTTGGCAATTCAAGTGCCTTGGACAAGTACCATGATGAAAACTTGGCAAACAAGCGTCATGCGTAATCCCACCATCCCCAGCTTAGCCTATCACCCTCATGCTTTTGGTCATCTCTTGACATCCAAATCCATCTTCCAATCTCCCTAGCCCCTTCAGCTTTTTCCATCCTAGCTTGAATCCTATCACATCCATCATAAGACCTCCTTCCACATGTTATCTTCTGATTGGGGGCACTATATTCCTTGGAGATCTTGTCTTGTCCATCCTCCTTTGTCATTGGTATCTAGCTTTAGGCTATCCTCATGCAAACCCAATGTCATCTCTTTACGCCCATCATAATCCTAGCTATCTACCATCCTATCCATCCACCTCATCCTGCTCGTCTAGCTATCCTTGGTCACAAAATCTTTCCTCATCATTGGATGCATCCTGCCAAATCCATATCTTTCGCTATCACCCCACCCTTAGCTTTCGCATCTTGCACAACATCGAACCATCCTGCTATCCTCTCATCCTGAGCTTTTTATCCATCTGTATCATACCTATCATTAGTCTGTTAGCTTGTACCATATCTTGATTAGCCCGCTTGTAAATATCTTGGTCTATCAGCTTGTACATCCTCTTTAGCTTAGTACCATTGTATATATCCAACTTTCGTGTTCATTCCTCCTTGATTAGCATCTTGCACACATCGCACAATCCTTGGTTAGCTATTCCAATGCATCCTTTAGCTAGATTTCCTGTCACCAAAGTGTTATCTTTCTTAGTTCAGCTTTCCAGACGCATCACTCATCCAAATCCACCAGCTTTGGTGCTCTCCGATAGGTCCTTGCAGGATATAGCTTTCCTCATATCTGATCTTGGTCCGTTAGTACCTTGTCCTACCCATCTCGTTGGCAAATGACTCTCTTTTGGATTTTCACTTTCTTTTGATTTGGGATCTTCCCTTTTGGGTCTTGAAGTATCTTTTCCAAGCAATCTCCTTATTCCCTCCTCAAGGTTGCCATGATCTTCCATATCATGGTATGCTGCGAATGGGGCAATTAGAATGTAAGGTCTTGATCAGGTCTTTCATTTGTTTTTCTTTTCTGCTTGTGGGTTCTCTAGTGTCATTTCCATGTTGCTTCCTCTAGGATTCATGTGTGATGCTGGGGCAATCCTTGTGTGTTTGTTTTGAGTTAGTTTGTTAGTCCTTTGGATGGTTGGTGAAAAGGCCTTGATGTTCTTGGTAACCTTGGCAATTAACCAATAGTTCTATAGAAAATCTAGTGCTCAACTACATGGTGGTACTTCTCTTTGAAGTATCCCCCCGCTCAAAAAGCTTCAATGGTTTTCCTTCATCTCCATTATCCCCCATCCATATCCAGCATCCATCTCTCCTACCCCAGCTGATGCATCAATATCTCTTTGAATCACTCATCACTCTTAGCTTTAGGGATCCACAATCCTAGTCTTAGGGATCCACCAATCCAAATCAACCCACCAAGCCTCATCTTTCGAGATCCACAATCCTAGTCCTAGGGATCTTCGAAACCCATCTTCCACCAATCTAACTCTTTGAAATCCTGTTGCATCAGCTTTATAATCCCCTTATCCATCTCCCTATCCTGGATTCTTTTTTTTTATAGTGCTCTACTCTTTCATCCTCCACCTTCCCTAAAGTCTTAAGCTTTCTTCCTCTTGTGCATCTGATTCTCCTTTATCATTCTCCCATAGTGAGAGTTTGAGCTAATTCAGCCCCTTCTCTTTGCCAATCTGAGTTTCCTTGCTCATCTGAGATTCTTGTACTTATCAAGAAGCCATCGAGCCTCACTTTCTGTACCTGCCGCCTTCTTGAGGGGGCATCTTGCAGTCCATTCTCTCCTCTTCTGCTCTAGCCTTGGGCATCTTATTTTCTTATCTTTGATGCCATGCCACTTGCGGCATCACATCAAAGAGGGGAAAAATGTAGACACCTAAAAAACTTTAGAAAATAAAGTATTTTTATTTTTTGAAAAAGTCCTAATGATGTCATCATTAATTAATTAATTGATTTTTTTTTAGGCCATTAAATCCTTTTATCTTAATTAAAAATATTTAATTAAGGAATCCCTCCCAAAAAATGTTTAAATCTTATTTAAACATTATTTCCTTATTTATTAATTATTTAATTAATAAATTGACCAAAACTCTTAAAATAAATAAAAATTTTATTTTTTACCCAAAACTTGGCCAATTTCCTTATGACCAATAACCTCTTCCAAAATCTTCTAATCCTTCTTTAATTTCGATTAAAGGCTAATCCCATCATTTCCTATGCCTAATCCCAACTCAAAATATTTAATGAAGATTAAATATTAATCCTCATGTTTATTAAAAAAGTTTTAATAAATATCTCCTCAACCCAAACCCTTGAAATAAATAAAACTTTATTTATTTCCTAAAAATCTAATTTATCCTCATCCTAAGAAGTTCTAGACTCTTCTAGAAAGTCTTCATCCTCATCCTAGGAAATTCTAGACTATTCTAGAAAGTCTTTATCCTCATCCAAAGTATAGACTCTTCTAGAAGATGTCTTTAAACCTAAACCTAATCCCCTCCTAACCTTGTCACATTCCCTAAAAATGGGTTAAGACTTACTAACCCAAGCCAAAGTTAACAAATATCTCCTCCTTCACCCACCCTTATTAAATGCCATCCACTTGCCTATCCCTAAGCTAATCTTAAACCATCCTAATCCATCCTCTAATCATTCACACAAGCCTAAGCAAGCTTAAGACCCTCCTAATCAAGTCCAAGTCGAAATTGCTCTCATCACCCTCAAAATATCTCAACCATAAAACTTTATGAAGCCCACTAGGCCATAAATGACTCTTCCAAGCCCTTTTATTACTCTTACAAGTCATTATGAGGGTCTTTATGAAGATTTTATCCCTTGAGCCTCCTTTGTTGACTCATCCTTCCCCTTTCCTCTATCCTCTCACCATGTGACATGTGTCACTCCTTGATTGGCTATAAGGAAACACAATCCATGTGCTCTCCTCTCATGCAATCTGAGCCCTCCATGAGCTTTTTCCCATCCTTGCATCTTAGCCCTCAATCCCTCAAGCCTCTTGCCTATAAATTGGATCCTTTCCCTTTGCAAAATAACACAATCCATGAAGTAAAGTCATAATGCCATTTTGAGAAGCCATTTTACATCAAAACCTTACACTCACACCCCAATTCCAACTCCATTTGAAGCCCTTTTTGAAGCATAAAGCTTGAGCATACATCCTATCTATTTAGACAAAGCTACTCAAAAAGAGAGCTTCTTATTGAGAGAGTATATTAATGGCTCATATTCTCAATTGAGAGCTCATCTTAGTCTATCTTGAATTTTATGAATTTTGTTTAGTTTGTAGAAGCTTTATTTAAATTTGGTTTCTATTAGCATACTAACATTGCTCATATACAGTTACATCCCAATTTTGACCTAGCTTGAAATATAGTAGTTGAGGTTTACATGAAGTCAGTTGGTAGTTTAAGTTGACATAATCTAGTGAAAGGTACGTTAGTTGGTCATTATGATTTCTAGTGCAGATGACATGTTAGTTGATCATTAATCATAAATTTGTGGAATTAGAATGAAAGGTTAACTATTTTGATTATTTATGATTATATAATTTATAATTTAATAATGGAGAAAACCTTGTAGGGAGCATGCTGAAGGGGTGAAAGCATTTTCAGAAAAGAATTAGGCAGGGCATCACCATCACTAGGCAAACGAGTAATGGACCTAGCCAAAATACATCTACGGGACTTGCAT
This sequence comes from Cupressus sempervirens, assembly GCA_028749045.1. Classification (NCBI taxonomy): domain Eukaryota; kingdom Viridiplantae; phylum Streptophyta; class Pinopsida; order Cupressales; family Cupressaceae; genus Cupressus; species Cupressus sempervirens. The sequence continues at coordinate 560,987,483 of CM053790.1, forward strand.
GAGTTACTTAATAATTTAATTTAAATAATTGGGATAAAATATAAAACATATCATAAAGGATTTTATATTATCTTTTTTCATAGTACTTTTAATAATTGTTTATAAATGTTCATTTAAATATAATCAAATGATTTGGCACCATTATTATTTAATAATTTAATAGTTGTACATTATAATAATGTTGAAATTATAATAATTGTATCAATACAATCTTCTAATTCTATTTTCTTCCTTTTATTATTCTTTCTTTTAATCGATTATTGTTGGCATGTTTAATAGAAATTATCTTTTTAAATTCATTTCGACTTTGGGGGAATTCAAAATAAATCTTGTAACTTTAGGTAGCCGTAGAGATAGGCTTGCTCTATATTATGGATTTCTTTGGCTGTTGACATCCATTCTTCTTCCTCCTCTTTCAAAATTCAATTCTCTTGGCAGTTGAACCCTTGTTAGGTATTCTCATAATTTATAGAGTGAACCCGAGTTCATATTGTGCCCATCGATTAGAATCTATCAAGCCACAGATCTCTGAGTTGGTAGGTGGATTCATAATAAACATTAAGGTTTTCTTCTATTTAGAATTTGGTGAGTCATGGTTGATGGATTTAATCAAGTGCATGTTGTTCTCTATTTTTAGGTCACGTATTGCATTTTGACCTAGCAACTTGTAAGAACACTGTAGCTTAGTCATGGTTGCCTCGAATCTTTATTCTCTTTCTCTACCTTCACATTTATTTAATACAAATGACAAATATAGCAAGGAATTCCTCAGTTCCCTTTTTGTGTTAGAGAAGTCATCATGCCTTAATTAATTAGGTGTATTTCTACCGAACCTATGGAGAAGATTGGTATATTTTGATGTCTTATACACCTTATGATTCACTAGAATTCATTCTATTTTCTTTTGATAAGCTTGTTACTTAATGAATAACTACAAATTACAGAGGCACAACCTTTTCTTTAAGACAATATTTCCTATCTTTATTTGATATCGGTTATGGAATAAATTAAAATTATGGTGGCCATGTAAAGTGAGTAGATATGTAGCAATATAAATTCAACACTTAATGCTTTTATTAATCAGGTCCATACCTATCAATCAACAATTTTTTTGCTAGTGTCTTCTAACTTCTTTGGATCTGGATCATGTCGAACTAGGTTATGAAAATATTATACGAGTGCTTGTTTCATTATTTCCAATTTGGAAACAGAAATTTAAATGCCCTAGAATTCTTTCAAAAACATTTGATGGTGCTGGCTAGAAATATACACAATTTTGTATATGTTATTCATTTTGTATGAACATGGTTGGTTAAATGTTGGACACATGTAAAATTGGCAGAATTGGCTAATCTAGAAATTCCTAATACCTAGAACTCACTTGGCTGTGTAGCCAAAAAAAAGGGTGGTGAGGTGAAATAGAGGAATCTATGATAATTGAATCCATAATAGTTGTGATATTTCAATATTTATCAATTAATATCAATCAATTAATAGCTCATGCATATTCCTATTATTTTGATCTTCTACTACCAATTTGTACATTGAGTTAATTACTAGGAAGTCTAGTGAATGGTACGATGTTCCTTGTCAATTTTGGGTAGGGAGGGCCTTTCTTGTTAGAGATCATGTGGGGATATGTTGTGGTCCAAGGTTGGGTGGTAAAGCCCCTAACAATGTTTCATCTCTCTATAGATGTTAGATATGCATCAAACAGAGATAAACTATGCATTCATATGTTTATTGGAAATAGGTGTTATCATTATTATTTATGAAGAGGTAGGATTAAATTGAGTTGATTTCATTCTTACTATTATTTACATCTAGATCTAAGAGATAGATTCATGGATTATTTTTCATTTAAATGAATATCAATTATAAATATATTTCTAACGCTTGAATTATTGTCACAGTTAAGTAGTCAAAAGGAAAAAGATCTAAAGTCCTAAATTGATTTCATCCTTCACAAAAGCCTTATATTGAATTTGTGGTTGTGGAAGCCCTAAGTGGTAAAGCAATATCAAAAGCCCTAAATGAACTAATGGTAATTGATGCCCTAATTGATACAATGATTTGTGATGCCCTAATTTAAATTATAGTGGTATTTAGTTGTAATCATCATAAGATTTTGACATAGCAGTTTTTAGATAATAGTTGACTAGTGAAATTGTTATAGTGTATTTGTGGACTAACCAAGGTGGTTGTAGAGGCAATCCTTAGATGATTTTCAGTCTCATTTTTTTCGAGATATGTGATTTCAATTTCTGAAGTAATTTCATATAATGGTATTTCAAGTTTTTAGTTAAGAATTTTGTTTAACTTTTTTTTCTTAATGGTAAATCTTCTTCACATGAACATGAATGATGTAGTTGCCTTCCTATGAAATTGAAGTCATAACTGTATTCTTTGCTTATGTTAGATATTAATTTAGACCTAAGAAAACTAGATGTTACATTTGGTATCAGAGCACTGGGTTCAACAATGAAACCTTGGGTCCAACACTATTTTTGAAAAACTAAAATATAAATGTTGAAAAAGATTTACTTTTGCATATCCAAATATTGCAAGAAAAACTAGAAAAACACAATGGAAAATCATTTAGAATAGTTAGGAAGGCTGAAATGATATGAAATAGACAAATGTATAAACTATGATATCATAGAATCAAAACCTAATTAAAAAGATAAAAGGATTGGTAAGCTAAGTGGTGGAGATCAAGTTTGATGACCCAAATTTTGAAATCCTTGGCCAGAGTGGATTGTCTAGACACTTGAGTTATTTTGTTGAATAACTGTTGGGACTTTGATTAGGTAGAATTGCCAAAACAATTGATCTTGTGGATTATCCAAACACTTCAGTTATTTTGTTAAATAATTGTTGGGACTTCAACACACCTGATTACTGATAAGATGGTAGGACCAGAATTCAAAGATTAAAAAGGGTCATGATGCCTAGACTTGCGCAATCTAGACATAGTTTATATAATCTTGATAAAATGTTATCTAAATCCATCATGAGTGGGTTTGTCGACCCAAATTAATGAAAGAAATAAATTGTTACCAATTTGAACTTGAACTGAATAAAAACAAAACTATAAACCATGATGTCTACTGATATTGATTGAATGAAAAAATCATTATGTGCTCCAATAAGGAGTTAGAACTATCAATGCTTGTTTATAGATGTAAACTTTTGATGAATTGGGCATGGAAGCTTGAATCGTAGATATGAGAAAGATGAATTTCCAAATATTTATAGATGAATGATGAAAATAGTCATGAAAATTTTATGAATTGTTTCAAATTCTTATGATATTGATTTGATGATCTTGCATAGTATATCATGTTTTTATCCTTTGACACATTTATATACATGTATAATATGCATGTGATGTTGAATTTACTTATTGAGCTATTATATATTTTTTTGGAGATATATTATCATGAAATGATTTTTCTAATGAAATATTGGGCTTGAAGGCCAAGGTTACAATGGAAAAACATGGTTTTACTGATTTGTCACAGGTAATATGTAAGTTTGCAAGGATGATCTATCTATTAATGAGGGCCATATGCCAGATGGTATATATGAGTGATTTAAATTGTGATCAAGTTATGATCTAGAACTTGCTGGTTGAAGAATTTCAATTTTTGAATCTTATCTTACTTTCAATAATTGAACCCTAAAAATCCTCTCAAATGAACATATCAATATGGAATTGAACTAATGATATGGTGAGTGCTTGCATGAGTATGATAGGAACATGAAATACAATCAACTCAAAAGATGCTAAGAAAATCACAAGGTAAAGAGAACTCAAGTGAGTATGTGATAAATTTTATATTGTCACGCAAGTATTTTCTGGAAACATTAAAGTAAAATTGATCTTGAGTTTCGATTATGATTTTCATTTTGAACCAATTGAGAAAAAAAAATGATATCACAATGTTATATATATATATATATATATATATATATATATATATATATATCTTGTATGTGGAGTATTCTTTTAGTGTTTAAATTGTAGAGGTCATTGAGGATGATAAACCACAAAGGGAATGGTACATTACATTCAAATTTTAAAAAACTCCTTTACATTGTTTGTTGCAATTTCTAGTTCATCGAGGGTGATAAACCACAAGGGGAATGGTATGTTACATCCCAATTTTAGACCTAGCTTGAAATATAGCTATTGACATTGACATGAAATCAGTTGGCAGTTTAATTTGACTTAATCTAGTGAAATGGTAAGTTAGTTGGTCATTATGATTTCAAGTGTAGATGACATGTTAGTTGACTGTTAATCCCAAATTCATGGAATTAGGATGAAAGGTTAACTGTTATGATTATTTTTTATTATATAATTTATAATTTAATAATGGAGAAAACCTTACAGGGAGCATGCTGAAGGGGTGAAAGCATTTTCAAAAAAGAATTAGGCAGGACATCATCGTCACTAGGTAGACAAGTAAAGGACCTAGCCAGAATACATCTATGGGACTTGCATGAGTTATTTAATAATTTAATTTAAATAATTGTGATAAAATATAAAATGTATCTTAAAGGATTTTAAATTATCTTTTTTCATAGTAATTTTAATAATTGTTTATAAATGTTCATTTAAATATAATCAAATGATTTGGCACCATTATTATTTAATAATTTAATAGTTGTAAATTATAATAATGTTCGAGTTATAATAATTGTATTAATATAATCTTCAAATTTTAATCTTCCAATTCTATTTTCTTCCTTTTATTATTCTTTCTTTTAACCAATTATTGTTGGCATGTTTAATAGAATTTATGTTTTTAAATTCATTTATACTTTTGGGGAATTCAAAATAAATCTTGTAACTGTAGGTAGCCATAGAGATAGGCTTACTCTATATTATGGATGTCTTTGGCTATCAGCATTCATTCTTCTTCTTCCTCTTTCAAAATTCAATTCTCTTGGCAATCAAACCCTTTTTAGGTATTCTCATTATTTACAGAGTGAACCCAAGTTCATATTGTGCCCATCAATTAGAATCTATCAAGTCATAGATCTCTGAGATGGTAGGCAGATTCATACCAAATGTTAGAGTTTTCTTCTATTTAGGGGGAAAAGCACAAACCTGTGTCACCTTTTATAAAGAAATGAGATATCAGAATGTGACAGTTCAACATTAATGACAAAAAAAATGGTATTTGTGTTTAAAATATGAAGATGATATAAACTGATGAAATGTTTAGAATTGGATGAATTTTATGCCTATAAATTTTATAAATTTTTTGACTAAGAATTTATTCATTTTATTTTATTTTCAAGTCCCTTTTTTAACTATAAAAAATATAGGGTGTAGTTCTTGTCAAACGAGTATATGTAAATCATCTTTTTTTGTTCTAATTTGAAAATATTTTATAGATGACATGTATAGCTAGTGAACAAAAAAAGAAATAATTATTTTTTATGTATATTTTCTTTGTTATAAGTACTCAAGTTTGACCTTATCAAAATCAAACAGGTTTTTCTTATTTTCAAAACATCCCTATCAAATCTATAGCTTCTTGGAAAAAAATTACATATTCATGAAGAGCATTCTCTCCTCTAGAGATAAATATAATTTTTTAATTTTTTTGATATGATTTTCTTCTTTTTTTTTCCCTTTTTGAGGGAACATCTTCTTAAATGTTGAAATATCGACTTATAATATTTTGAGATTATAACATATTATAACTAATCAAAACACTCAGAAATTTACATAATGATAATATTGAATCTAAGATCTATAAAAGGGTATTTTTAGTTTTTGAAAAAAATTGAGTATTGATAGAGAAATGAGATTTGACCAAAATAGGTTTTGGTATCATAAATGGTGACACATATCTATGCTTTTACCCTAAGAATTTAGGCCAAGTCATGGTTGACGTATTTAATCAAACACACATTCTTAGTTTTTAGGTCACGTATTGCATTCCAACCCAACAACTTGTAAGACCATTGTAGCTCAATGATGGCTACCTAAGAAATTTATTCTCTTTCTCTACCTTCACATTTATTTAATACAAATGAAAACAAGTATAGCAAGGCATTTTATAGTTCCCCTTTCATCTTAGAGAAGTCATCATGCCTTAATCAATCAAGTGTATTGCTATCAAACCTATGGAGAAGACTGGTATATTTTGATGCCTTATACACCTAATGATTCACTGGGAGTCATTATATTTTCTTTTGATAAGCTTGTTACTTAATGAATAACTACAAATTATAGAGGTAGAAGCCTTTTCTTTAGGATACTATTTCCTATCTTTATTTGATATTGGTTATGGTATCAATTTAAATTATGGTGGCCATGTAAAGTGAGTAGACAAGTAGCAATATAAATTCAACACTTAATGCTTTTACTAATCAGGACCATACCTATCAATCAACAAAGTTTGGGCTAATGTCTTCCAACTCCTTTAGATCTAGATAGGCTTTCTCATGTGGAACTTGGTTAAGTTCAAATATTATATGAGTGCCTATTTCACTATTTCCAATCTGGAAACAAAAATTTAAATGCCCTAGAACTCTTTCAAAAACACTTGATGGTGCTGGCATAACCTAGAAATGTACTTGATTTTTTATATGTTATTCATTTTTTGTGAACATAGTTTGTGAAATGCTGGATACATGTAAAATTGGCAGAACTGACTAATTTAGAAATTCCTAATACTTGGAACTCACCCAACTGTGTAGCTAAGGAAAAGGGTGCTGACATGAAAAAGGGGAATCTATGATAATTGAATCCATAATAGCTATGACATTTCAATATTTATCAATTAAGATCAATCAATTAATATCTAATGCATATTCCTATTATTGTGATCTTCTATTGCCAAGCTGTATGGTGAGTTAATTACTAGGAAGTCTAGTGAATGGTAATATGTTCCCTATCAATTCTAGGTAGGTAGGGCCTTTCTTGTTAGAGATCATGTGGGGATATGTTTTGGTCCAAGGTTGGGTAGTAAAGCCACTGACGATGTTTCATCTCTCTTGAGATGTCAGATATGCGTCAGACAGAGATATGCTATGCATTCCTATGTTTATTCGAAATAGGTAAGATTAAATTGAGTGGATTTCATTGTTATTGTTATTTACATCTAGATCTAAGAGATAGATTCATGGATTGTTTTTCATTTAAATGAATATCAATTATAAGTATTTTTCTAATTCTTGAGTTACTGTCATTGTTAAGTAATTGAAAGGGAAATGATTTGAAGCCCTAAATTTATTCGATCATCATGGAAGCCCTATATTGAATTCGTGGTCACAGAAGCCCTAAGTGGTAAAGTGGTATCAGGAGCCCTAAATGAATAGATGGTAATTCATGGCCTAATTGATAGAACGATTTTTGATTCCCTAATTTAATTTATAGTGGTATTTAGTTGTAATCATCACAACTTTTTGAGATAGTAACTTTTAGATAATAGTGAACTTGTGAAATTATTATGGTGTATTTGTGGATTAACCTGGCTAGTTGCAGAAGCACTCTTTAGATGATTTTCAATCTCAATTTTTTTGAGGTATGTGATTTCAATTTTTGAAGTAATTTCATATAATGCTATTTCAAGTTTTTAGTTAAGAATTTTGTTTAACATTTTTTTAAAATAGTAAATCTTCTTCACATGAACATGAATGATGTAACTACCCTCCTATGAAATCAAAGTTATAACTTTATTCTTTGCTTATGTTAGATGTTAATTTAGACCTAGGAAAACTAAATGTTACAGTTGTCTTTAGGTTTAAAAAAAAAATTAGACAAGGGTACAAACTTTTATGACAACAATAACTTTTGTTGATCCAAAGGCTAACCATTAAAATGTGAAATATATTTCTGAGACTAACAATGATCTCCAAAATGTTGTGTGAATTTTTCAACAAAGAGGATCATAGAAATCTGTAGCATTAGAAGAGATAAGAGTTGAGTTAGCAATTCCCATCTCTAACTGAAACTTGACAAAGAATCACCCACTAGAGAATATAATTGGAAGAAAAGACAAAGAATTGATGAAAAGGATAAAAATAATGAGGGAATATGTTTTATTTCTCAAGTGGAACCTAAGAGTACAGAAGAAGCATGCAAATATGATCATTGGATTCAACCAATAAAAGAAGAATTAGATTAGATTGTGAAGAATGACACATAGGAATTAGTTCCTTGACCTAAAGACAAGAATGGTATAGGAACCATATAGGTATCTAAAAATAATATGAATGAGAAAGGTGGATTTGTAAGGAACAAAGCTAGGCTTGTGTGGAAAGGATATTCATAGCAAGAAGGAATAGATGATGAGGAGACATATTCTCCTATAGGAAAAATGGAAGTAGTAAGAATGTTCTTAGCTTATGTAGCAAATAAGAAATTCAAAGTGTATCAAATGGATTTCAAATCAGCCTTCTTAAATGGATAACTTGAATAAGAAGTATACATTGCGCAACTAGAAGAAAAATAGATGGTATGCGGGTTTTAGGAAGCTTTGTATGGTCTAAAGAAAACACCTAGAACTTTGTATGCAAGGTTGGACAAGTATTTGGAAAAGCTTGGATTTACTAAAGGTATGATAGATAATAACTTGTGTTTGCGATTAATTGAGAATGGTTTTTTGATAATAGTAATATTTGTTGATGAAATAATTTTTGGAGGTAATGATGAAGCCTTGAACTAAACATTGAATCCAATAAATGTAGAGGCTCTAAGAGTCTAGAGTTTTCTAAAGAAATGAATAATGAGTTTTTAGTGAGTATGATAGGAGAGATGAAGTTATTTCTAGGTTTCCAGATTGTACAAAATAGTGACGACATTTTTATTTCACAAGACAAGTATTTGAAAGAGTTGTTGAAAAGGTTTTGATTAAAAAGTTGTAATATTGGTGGTACACCAATGATAACTAGTCACAAGTTATCTAGAAAAGATGAAACAACTACAATTGAACATAAGAAGTATAGATCCATGATTGAAGGTTTGAAATATTCAACTCATAATCAACCAGATATAGTAAATGAATTTGGGATTTTAGCTATATTTCAAGCTGATCTTAAGGAGTATCATTATGTAGTAGTATAGAGGATGTTCAGATATTTGAAAGGAACATTTGATTATGGGATATGGTATGAAAAATCAAGTGATTTCACTCTATGTTCCTATACTAATGTGGATTGGGAAAGAATTATGGATGATAGAAAAAGCACAAGTGGTGGAGCATTCTTTCGTGGAGGGAAATTGGTTTCTTGGATAAACAAGAAAGAATATTGTATTTCATAAAGTACAACCAAGGTAGAGTATGTAGAAGAATCAAATAATTGTAATCAAGTAATTTGGATGAAGAAAATGCTGAAGGATATTGGGATACAATTCTCAGAACCTATTTTCATATATTGTGATAGCACAAGTATAGTAAGTATACATCTAAGAATCCTCTATTGCATTCTAAGACTAAGCATATATCTATTAAGTATCATGTTTTAAAAGAGAAACTAGTAGAAAAAGAAATCAGATTGGAGTATATTAGTACTAAAGAATAGACTGCATATATATTTATAAAGCCATCACCTAAAGATATATTTGAGTACTTGAGAGGTATGCTTGGGTTTATGCCCTTGCCTAATTCAAAGCACACGATGTAGAGATTGCATCAGTCTAGTGGTACTGAGAAAAAATGTTTATCTAGACTAAATGCTAATCCTTCCTATATGGGGTAGTATATGAGATGAGCAGAGTCATTAAGGACTCTTGCTAACTGGTCTTGAAATAATATCTTTGAACACTTGAGCTAGTTAAAGACTCAAAGCAAAGAATTGACATAGTGATGCATTTTTCATTGATGTTAATGGGGGAGATATGTACATGAAAATATCCTCTACTTTATCAGGGATATTTGTAAAGATTCATGTTAGAAAGGAGGAGATGGAGAATAGAGAAGTGTTCTAGAAAATTTCAAATTTGATTGATGTGAATTTTGGAAATATTATAATAAGCTAAATTACTTGTTACAGGATTTGACTGATCCACCTATTGGGATGAAGTAGTAGTTGATCTCTAATCTGCATCTTGGTTTGCTAAATGAGATTCTTTTAAGTATACAAATCACATTGTTCTGATAGATGAATCTTTATTGCTTCTTATACTATTATAGCCTTTGTAATTCTCTATTTCTACTCTTTTATGATTCGATTTGATTACATTGTATTCTTCATATATATTTAAGATATGATACAATACATTGCATATATTTTTGGGAATTAACAAGTGGGAAGTATAGTTCTTTGGGGGGGGGGGGGGGTGTGGTGAATCAGAAGTATTAAACTTTAACCAATAAAATTTTTAACTTTAAAACATTGCATGCATAAACATATGAAAATAACATGTAAAGTAAATGTATCCACATAAACATTTGACCCCAGATATGATTACCCAAAAACCCTCCAATGAGAAGGTAAAATTGGGGTGGGGATGATACATACAACTCTTCACTACTATAGCAATAAAGTTCACTTGTTAACGTTACATATTTTTGACCATTCTCATGATCTTCCCTTGAAAGGCTTGCCCTATTAAAAGCTTACAAGGATTGTTAGATCCTACCCTATTAAAGGATTTTAAAACTCTATCAAAAGTGTACCTATCTAAAGGATTTACAAAACACTCACTTGGAATGTCACCCTATTAAAGTCTTTATACAATGGCTCTTAAACCAACCTATCTCCATAGGATTTCATTCTACTAATACAATTGTTAGAAAGTATAGTAGAATTCTTGACGTGATCACTTGCAATCTACTATTGTTGATTTTAGATCCTTGTTCTATCTAATATGATCCTCAATGACCTAGTAAGAAGCTATTTGTAGTATTGATACTATATTCTTCTAACTGATTTGTAGTTATGTCATTATTCTAAGTCAATTCACCCCTTTCACTTCCTTCAAACTTTGCTAGTTTTATCTCCTTACATGCATTCTACTTTTCACACACTCTATCTCATATATTCTAAATTATGGGGCTTTCTCCTCCTTAAAAATATTTCGTTACTTAGGGTTAGATATGAATCTACCATTGACATTGATCCATCATTCTCGCTAAAAACTTTCCACTTTTCTAATTGATTGCATGGGAAATCCAAATCGATTCATTCTTATCTTTTAATCCTTCAAGATTTATCCATATGTTGACTCAAAAATGGTTTGTATCTTAGTGTGGGAAGGCACAAACACTTATGTCAATTTTGTGTTACTTAGCACTTACTGATTACTAATGCTCGACACATACTAAATTTTTTCTTTCTCGGCACTTGAACTTTGCTCAGCATCTATTAGTCACTCATCATTTGAAACTTTCTTGGCACTATCTATTTGCTTGGCATCTGAATGACTTGGCACTTGTTGAATTTTTGGCTCAGGACATGTTGTGACTCAGCATCTATATTATACTCAACATCAACTTAGAAAAATTTCTTAAAGTGTGTTGACACTCAATTGTCAAAACCAATGTAAGATCAACAATCTCCCCCTTTGACATGAGTGTCAAAACCACTTAACTATACATAATAAAATTGATCTCTTCAAGTATAATATACATTTTGTTCAACATATATACAAAACTTCAAAATTGTTCAAAATTTTGTGATGAACTATATATCTCAAAATTTTGTATCTCCCCCTAAGTTGATGTGCCATATCTTTGTAACCAAAATATCTCTAAATAGATTGATGTGCCTCAGCTGATACTTCGTGTCTTCAATTTTGATACTCTTTATCTGTTGTGTTCTTGCTATGCTCTATTTTTATATGTTTTACTCCTTCTCTATTTATTTTATTACTCCCCCTTTTATTTTAGCTCCTCCTTTCAAATGTTTCCCTTGTAGTTTAAGTGTCCTTCTGGCTTTTCAATTTCTCCTAATGTGCCTTTAATTTCTCCCTTTAATTTATCCACTTTTCCTTTAATTTCTTCCCCTTTTTTAACACTTATGTCAAAGGGTCTTAGAAACTAACTGAATACTTAGCCAAGAAGTTCTTGTTCACTTCCATTACAATTCTCGAAGCTGCATCCCAGTTTTGTAATACAACTTCTAGGGGTTTAATTTGGGTGGTTGTCTATGCTGCAAGGTGAACTAAGCCAACTAATGTAGAAAGATTTGGATATTTATTTATCACATTCTTTGCATAGGCTAGTTCCTTTTGTAAAATTTCCATGTGAGGGGTGAAAGAGGCTTGTATTTGCACCAATTTAGCTGTTGTGTTAGCCTCTTCTGCTGTTAATATAGCTAGTTCCTTTTGAGTGTGGAGCATTGCATTAAAGTGGTTCTCACTTTGAGCTAGATCTTTGGGTAGTTGCATGCTTGATATCTTCAAGTTCCTCTCCAAGCTCATGATTCTTTGGCTAGTCTCCTGTGTGAAGATGGAAGGATCACACAATTTTGAGTACAATGAGGATATGTTCTCAAGTACTATCTTCGCTTTTTTCAATTTTCTTAGCTAGTTCTACTTGTGATAGTGCTATCTCCTTAATTCATTCACCTTTGTTTGAAACTTCCTTTCTAAGCATTCCATCAATTTTGCATTAGTATCATGGTTTTCAATTTGCACCTAGTCCACTATGTTTGAAAGTTTCTCCATAATGGGCTTTGTTTCATTAGGTGTTTGCAAGCTAAATGCATGTAAAAAGATGTCCTTTATTTCAATTAATACTTGCCTCTATTTATACTCATTCCTAAGTATCCCCTTCTTCCTTTTCCTCTCTAGTGCCTCTTTCACTTCATTGATTTGATCAATGTTCATGGTTTCATAGTCCTTCTTAGGAATGCCATTTTATTCATCTAGTGCAAGGTCTCCATAGTGAAGTACCCTTGCAATCTTTGTAGAGCTTGAGCCTGGTGCTAAAATTTGAAGTGTCATTGCTTTAGTGCTTAGCTTTTTTGGTATTTTTGTTGGAGTCCTAGAGGTTGGTAGATTAACCAAAGTTTGAATTGCTTGTTGTTCCTTCTCCTTTGGGGTCTCCTTTTCCTCCTCTGATCTTCCTTGATCAATGACTATTAGCTAAGGTAGAGCACCTTGTACTTGTGCAATAGGAATAGAAGTATCCATCTGTCCTATTTGATACTTTGTTGGCTCCTCAATAGTTGTAGTGACTTTAATTGTGGAGTCAACCTTAGCTGATGTATATTGTGCAGCTTGTTGTTTAGGTTGTCCACTTGTAGCTGTAGGGACGATAGAAGATGTTTATTATGTTGTTGTCTTATCCCTATTCAAGTTAGCTACTAGTTTTTGCAACTCATATACACTAACCAACACTGGATTACTATATAATTGGGCTTGTAGAGTTGATTGGTCAAGGATCTTCTTGAGATCCTCTATAGTCAATGGATTTATGTTTTGACCAGAATTGTCAGGAACATCCTTTACTTTTATAGTTTTTGTAGGTATAGAAGTGTCATGTGGAGGACTTGGAGGTTGCAACTACGCCTTGCACACTCTATTTTGTTTGCTGCTCTTTAGCACTTGCCATATCATCCTTTTGAGTTTCCTTCTCCATTGTATCATCTACGTTCCTTTTTTTACCTTCTCCTTCCTTTTCATTTTTATCCTCTTCTCCATTATTTCTCCCTCTTTTACACTTGTGAGGCCATAGATTAATTTCCACATTTGAGTGGACTTGTTCACAACATCTTCAATCTTATTCTAAAGAATACTAAATGCTCTATATTTGGGTGCAAATTTTCTCTCATGCTTCTTATTTTCCTTGGTTATTTACCCTTTTGTTAGCTCAAGCATTACTCGAGCCAATGCTAACTCTCTTATTTCTTTCTCCATATTAAGGCAATAATGCCATTTATTTTCAACAATAGAATATAACTCCTTGGGCATTGAATTGTTGAGTTCAAGTGGAGTGTTCTTGAACTTGGCCATCATAGTGTAGAGTAATTCTTCAACTATGTTCTATTCTTCTCTACTCAACTTATTAAAGTCAATGCTTTTCAAGCTAGATAAATCTACATCATCTCCAATGTTATCACATATATTTTCTAAATCAGACTTAGTGGTGTGACATACCACTCTAAATTGGCTATTGTCATTAGATTCAGTCCTTTCCTCCTCTAATTTAGGAGGTGCAACATACTTTCTTCTTAGCTTCTTCTTAGTTAGACCTTCCTACTTGATAGGATTCTTCTTCTTTTGCTCTTTAGCCTCCTTTGTTTTAGCTCTTGTACTTTCCCTTGTTGTAGGCTTTGCTGGGCTTGGCTTTGCTATCTTTTTACCTTTGGGCTGAGTTGGCAGGTGCTTCCTCAGCTTGTTCTTTCTCCTTGGCACCTTCTTCCTCTTCAACATCTTTACCCATGCCTTGTGTCAAGGCAAGTGGCCCTTAGCCCTTTTCTTTTTCTTGTTCTTGTTCTTGTTCTTCTTTTGTCCCTTCACCAAGTTTGACCTTTAACTTTTTGACCAGTTTACCCTTCTTCTATAGGGTTGAAGCAATCTTCAACTCCATCTCTACTTTGGATTCCGCAACATCAAAAGTGCCAAAGGGTTTTGCACTTTTATCAATGTCTTTTGCAAGCAATACTATGATTGCTAATGATGCCTCATCAATGTTAATTTCCTATCCAAGTGGCCTTAGCCATCTTGCCCTTGGTACTACTACTTGGATGTATGTATAATCAATGTCAACTAAGAAACAAATGTCATTGATACGATGATCCACTAGAGAAACTGATATTCTGAGCCTTTGCTTCATAGACTTCTTAAAGTCCTCAAAATAGTTTCTCATTAAGGTTTCAAAATTGGCTCCCATCTACTCTATATACTCATTAACTTGTATTGCTATCGACCTATTTCTTTTCAACTTATTTTACCAAAAGAGGATAACTCATTCTGAACATAGAAAAATATGCATATCAAAATTGATCCAAACTTACACTAAGAACTCTTGGATCTCCTTATTGCTCCCAAATTCTCCATAATATATTGTAGTCATAGTTCTACTAGATCATATGTATGATCTTTCTTGCCAAATTTTTATCCCACATACACTACAATGTGTGGTACATGGTTTAGTTAGCTTGAATGATAGAACAAAAAATTCTACAAGTCGATCTCTGATTGTGTCTATTGTCATGCCCCTTTTGTTTTGCTTAGCCCTAGTGTTCTTCCTTTATGGCTTCTTTTGAATCACTCCTCAAGGTCTTTGGCTACTCTAGGGTTGGGTACCCTGTTATTGTATGTATGATTCACTTTGAAAACTTTATGGGTCTACCCTCCAACCATAGAATTTAATCATGAATTCTACTCAACACTATTCTTATCCATTCAATTTTGAAAACTACTGGGAAATCTAGGGCATGGGTTAAGCCCTTCCTTTCAACAATCTGGAATTCCTCCTTTAATACCCCATTCTCACAAATTTTTTCATAGGCTTGTAAAATCTCCATGTCACCTATTTCTCCAACTTTATAATTATAACATTTTATGACAGCTTGCACCATAACAACCTTAGGTGGGATAATAGACAAAGTGCCAACAGGGTCATTTTTGTAAGTGACTTAGAGAATTGGTTTGAAATCTAGTTGTTTGACTTCATTGTTGACCAACTAAACCTCAAACAATTCCTTGTACTTGGGATTTCTAAAGGTAGATGCCATTTCTAAAAACTAGGGTTTAAAAATTTTGTAACTATGTAGCTCAGCACTTGAGTAAATACCTTAGATCAATGAAACAATATTGAATCTTTGATGGAATCTTCGATTGTCTTTGTGCTCTTCTTGCTCCCACTCTATATTTTCAATGATTAAAAATGATCAAAAAACTTGACTCTATACCTTTTATTACATAGCTTTTAATGCTTAGTACATATCTAACTTTCCACTCAGCTGCTTATACAATTCTATTTTGTTTGGCTTCTATTGATTTTTCCATACTAGACAGCCACTAGATTTTCCCTTACTTAGTAACCAGTACACACTTCAACTTCTATTGACTTTAGTAGATAACTTCTATTGACTTTAGTAGATAACTTCTATTGACTTTAGTAGATAACTATGTCTTGTGTTGTAATCCCAATTATAGGAATTTTCATGGCTTCATACCTTGTTTGATGACCATGTGGACTTGGATCTACATTCAAAGGCTTTATGTCCATACTTTTGACAATTTTAGCAACATTCTTCAAATCTTGGTGCATGCATGGTGCTTATTCTGCATACATGTGCCTGATGACCTTGTTCATTGCACTAGTAACAATGTGTCATATTCTTTGGTTTAACATTTTGACTACCATTCTTGTTCCTAAAAACATTAGCTATATGTCCTTTCTTACCATAATGATGACAAGTGGGTTTGGAGTTCTTACCTTTTTTATTCCTTTATGCAACAATCTTGGATGACTCTCCTTCCTAAGTACTTGTATAGCCCAAGCCTGATGTGTCTTTACTAGATCTAGGGGTGTCAATAGTTGCCCAAAGTACTTGATGGATTCATTTGACTTGTTGAAGCTTTCAGAAAACTCCTTCTCTCTTTTTAGGTCATTCTAAAGTTGCTCATTTTGCAACTTCAATGTAGTTATTTCAATGTCCTTGACATTCAACTCGTGATGGGCATTCATCATTTGGTTCAAGCTATCCAACTACATGTTTGAGATCCTAGACAACTCTATTAACTTTCCTTCCAATCTGTTTAACAATTTTTATTTTTATTCTTCAATCATGCCCTTGTCCTCAATGGCTTTATTCTTTTGTTTAGTCACTTCACATAGCAGTATTGCCTATAATTCTTGCTCCAGCTTGAGATTTCTGATCTCTTCAACTTGTGCTCTATTCTTGTCCATGAGATCTGCAATTACTGCATCAAACTGACATGAGTTACCATCTACAAATAAATTTGTGGTGTCAATCTCCTTTTATTGAGTGTCATTCTCAGCTATGGAAATCTCTTTTCTTCTCTTTAGCAAACTCCTCAAGGCATTTCTGGCTTCATCCAATTGTTATAGTAGGAGGTGTATTGTCATGCCCAAACTAAGTGGGCAAAGACACACAAATTGTTTTTTAAAGATAATTAAAATGCACTAAGATGATAAGGTTATGCTCACATTTTAGGTAAAGGTTTTCTATACTATTAAATTAATATTCTCGTTATAAAGTTGATATCGATCATAATTTACGTTCTTACATTAACTTATAACAATATGAAACCATTATTTAAATGACAATGTAAATGTGTTCGAGTTTAGATTAATTGAAAGTAACTAATCAAAATAAACTATAAATCTCTTACACAATTATCGATTTTCAATCTAACCAATAATGAAAAGTCACTTGAAGAAAAACACAATTAACTAAAATTAAAACTAAATATAAATATCTAAAAATTTATTAACTTTAAACCATTTCGACCAACTTAACATAAAAATTAACTATCTAATCAAATAAAATTTTCATTCAAAATTTATTTTATAGTCAATTAACCTTTATAATTAGAACTAATTAATACTCAAAAATTAAACTAACTATCTATCTATTAAATTTAAACTAAAAAAAAATTCAAAAAATAACTAAACTTTAACTAATTGAATTAAAACTTAACCAATTAATATTTAACTATATAACCATTTAATTACTAAGAATTAATTTTTAACTAAATAATAAAGAAAACTTAATTTAAAATCTACTTACAAAACTAATCTTACTAAACTAAACTTTAAAATGAACTAACTAAATTATTAACAAATAAAAAAATTAATAATTAACTTAAAACTTTAATAAGTTAAACTAACCACTAAAATAAACTAACTTTCTAACAAACCTATACTAATAAAATAAATTGCATGTTAAACTAACTAATTAAAATTATTAACAAACAATAAAAATAATTTTAACATAACAAAATAAAGTAAATCCTAAACTAACTTAAAAAATAACTCCTACTACATCTACCCTATACTAACCCCACCCAAATCA
The DNA here is from genome assembly GCA_028749045.1 of Cupressus sempervirens. NCBI lineage: Eukaryota > Viridiplantae > Streptophyta > Pinopsida > Cupressales > Cupressaceae > Cupressus > Cupressus sempervirens. Next base: position 561,005,447 of record CM053790.1, read on the forward strand.
CCTACACTTACCCTTGGCCCACCCTACTTTCCTTAGGCCTATTTACACCTTAGGCAAATGCTTCCCAAGTTCAAGCACTTGCCAAGCGCTGGCCATGGGTAAGCGCTCTACCCAAGGCCAAGGCAAGCGCATGCCCTCACAAGGTGGCAACCAAAAAACAAGGACAAACAAAAGACTCAACCCGAATTTAAACCTTTTTCTAAGTCTGCAAACAAAGTGGATGTGACCGGGTGACATCATCACTATGATGGCTATTGGTTGTTTAAAAAAAAACTTTACTCTTTCTCCCATTTGCATATTGCACCCAAAATGATGGGACAAGGAGGTGGCATCATCCCATGTGATGACCAAGGACTTGCAAAAATTAAAAACATTTTTAATTCTTTCCTCTATACTGATGTCCAAGGAAGGAGGTAAAGCATTGATGTTATAAAGTTTTCTAGGTAGTTAGGATATTTAGTTTATATTGAAGTTTCTTTATTTATTTCATTACTATTTTTAATTTAAAAAAAAACAATATTAAAAAAAAAACAAAAGGATAATAAGAGGATCTATTAGATTCTCTATCTCAAGGGGGAGCATTTAAATTTCTCCCCATACAAAATCTAGAGAGTTTTTGCTCTCTTGCCACACTTTTTTTTTTTGTCTTACATTGTTCTAAGTATAGAATTTTTAGTTGATTTAATAACCAAGGGGAGAATTTTTTTTTTTTGAAAAGCAAGTCAAAAGGATTGATGCAACTAAATATACCAAGGATTTGAATGATCCATTTTAACTATAAAGCAAGAATTGATTTAACTCCATTAATCACAAAAACTAATATTTCATTCATAATAGAATTTTTGTTTCCAACATATAAGAAAGCATGAAATTTGCCTAATTGAATCAAACATCTTATTTCATCCTATTTTTGATGTGCATTCATCTAAACTAAATTTACAATTAAATCACATGACAACCAAATTATACTCAACACTAATTTTATTGGCAAACCTGATTCAAAGGCTCAGCCGGGAAAGAATCAGGAAGAAAACCCAGCTTCGTTGCCAATCCAACAAAGTTTGAAATACCAATTTAAATAGGATATCGATCCCAAATTTCAACAATATAATTGAATTTTCTTCATGACCCTCATCAAGGGATTGATAACAATTTTTGCAACACATTTCTAGAATCATGGATGGAACAAAATTCTGATCAGGTGATAACAAGCATGACCAAGGACAATTCAACCATGCATATTCACACAAGGTTATCACTATATGATTCACAATGAATCAACACTAGGGAAAGGTGGATTCTTCCAACCAAGAGAAGTCAAGCACAACACCAAACAGATGCCCAATCGAGGCTATAAACCAAGAACTTTCGTTCTTCCATTTCAACATACCATAATCATACAAGGTTTGTGCTGACAGGTAGGGGCCCATAACACCCTACCCTTTCTCCCTCTTCTCATCCTGATAAGAAACTCTACACTGGTTGGAGTCCAACTAAATAGACCATTCCCAAAATTGTTCACTTCTGCCCTATCCAAGGGTGAGTAATACCAAAACACCTATGCAATAAAATATCAAAATTTCAAACATAAACATGAAAAGAAATCATCCAAAATAACATGGTTTTCAAATCTTCCCAACATACCCACAAACATTCAAACATTCAACAACAACAAGGTAGCATAAGCATGAACCAAGAATGAAATTTGAACAAGGGAAATGACAATTCCTACCTTCACAAAGAGGTAATGGCAATGAACAAGTTTTAGTAGAGCTTTCCCCTTCCTTGCTCCAATCTTCCAAGACTCCTCTCTAAATGTAGAGATTGGGTAACAACCTCATCTAGTCCAAGAAGGGCCTCTAAATAAGCCTCAAACTCAACCACCAACCAAAAACAATAACTTCTTCCACCCACCTACAAACCTAGAAGCTCCTAATTCAACCCACACTATGGTTAAACACTAAGTGGAGGTGAGGTAAGACAACTCATGGTAACCACTTGCAATTTCGCACAAAGGTAAAATGAGACTTTTTGAGTGGCCTCAAAAGTCAAAAAAAGGGGCTTAGGGGTTGGAAAAGACCCCTAACCCATACCCATACCCCTTGGGTATAAATATTTCATGTTTTAAAGCCTTAGGAATAGGTTTAGAGCCAAACAAGGGCTAGGAAATAATTAGGACCAAATAACAAATCTAAAATGCAGATTAAGCACTAATCTGAATTAAGGATGACTAAACTCGATTAAGAACCCAATTATTAAACTGTCACTAACTTAAACCGACTTAGGTCCATGGGTTATACAACTAATCCTAACTAGCATGCTAAAGAGCACAACAATTCATGAGTGTCAAGTGACACTAAAAGAACATAGTTACGAACATTGAAATTCATTGAACACAGAGAGATACATACATACATCTCACAATACAATAATTGAATTATGAACAACAAGGTTTCCAAAATTAACACATAGAGATCAGTTCTATTTCGCTGTCGATTTCTTTGGCTAAAATATCTGCACACTCATTGCACACATCAGTAGTCCCAAAAATCACATGTACATATGTATATATACGTATTAGGAATCACATAGATTAAAACATCCATCTACAACAAAAATTAGGGTTCCTCTCATCCTATTCAATTCTTAACCATTTAAAATATCTTAAACCAAAATGTTAATCCTACCTTTTACCTAATTCATCAACATACATATACATAAAGCATTAAATAACGAACATCAAATATCTGGAAATAACATCACACAACATGAGATAATATGATATGTTCAAGTATCTGATAATGTCTCGACCTCACAAAGGGTCGAGGCGAGGCCTCACATGGTCGGGGTGAGGCCTCACATGTATCTCAATCTTCTAATTCTCAATGGTTTTTCCCAACTTGTAGACTTCAATCTCAAGATCTTTTCTCCAAGATACAAGGCTTCTCCTAATGAGAACTTAACTCTGATACCAATTATTGGGAATTAACAAGTGGGAAGTATACTTCTAAGAGGGCAAGGGGTGAATCAGAAATATTAAACTTTAACCAATAAAACTTTTAACTTTAAAACATTGCATGCATAAACATATGAAAATATCATGTAGAATAAATGCATCCACATAAACATGTGACACTAGATATGATTACCTAGAAACCCTCCAATCAGAAGGTAAAACTGGGGTGGGGATGACACCCACAACTCTTCACTAATGTAGCAATAATGTTTACCTATAATTCTCATGATCTACCCTATGAAACGCCTACCCTATTAAAAGCTTACAAGGATTGTTAGATCCTACCCTCTTAAAGGATTTTAACACCCTATCAAAAGTGTACTTGGCTAAAGGATTTACAAAACATTCACTTGGAATTCCAACCTATTAAAGGCTTTATACAATGGCTATTAAATTAACCTATCTCCATAAGATTTCATTCTACTAATACAATTGTTAGAAAGTATAGTGGAATGTTTGACCCGATCACTTGTAATTTTCTATTGCTGATTTTAGATCCTTGTTCTATCCAATCTGATCCTCACTAATCTAGTATGAAGCTACTTTTAGTATTGATACTCTACTCTTCTAACTCATCTATACTTTTGTCATTCTTCTAAGTCAATTCACCCCTTTCACTACCTTCAAACTTCCCTAGTTTTATGTCCTTGCATGCATTCTCCTTTTCACACACTTTGTCTCATACATACTAAATTATGGGGCTTCATCCTCCTTAAAAATATTGTGTGACTTAGGGTTAGGTATGAATCTATGATTAAGATTCATCCACCTTTCCTACTCAAATCTTTCCATTTTTCTGATTGGTTGTATGTTGATTTAATGGGAATCCAAATAGATTCATTCTTATCTTCTATTTCTTTGAGATTTATCCATATGTCGTCTCAAAAATGGTTAACATATTAGTTTGTGAAGGCACGAATTCTTATGATGATTCTATGTTACTTGAAACTTATTGATTACTAATGCTTGACATGTACTAAATTATTAAAATTGGCATCTGAAACTTGCTTAGCACTATTTGTTTGCTTGACATCTGAATGACTCAGGGCTTGTTGAATTTTTGGCTTCGCACATGTTGTAACTCATCATCTATATTATACTTGGCATCAAATTATAAAAATTTCTTAAGTGTGTTGACACTCAATTGTCAAAACCAATCCGAGATCAAAATATATATCAATCCAATTATACAATTAAAGTCAGCCACAATACAAGTTTACAAAAATATTACAAAGTCAACTCAAATATTGACACTCAAGTTTGAAAGGTTGACTTGGTGAGGTTTTGATACTTGGCATCCACTATCACTACTCAACATCATTATACACTTAGTAGACATAGAATGTCAATCCATACTATCACTTCCAAGTAGTCTTGAACTTGGTTTGCACTGGTGACTCGGTGAATACTATGAAACTCATCATATAAATTGAATCACTTGTTTACCACTGCATAGCTTGGTAAACACTATCAACTCAAGCTTGGTATAAACCGAGTCACTTGGTTAACACTGAGTAGCTTAGTTAACACTAGACTCGCATTACATCAACTACAAACTCAATGAGCACTACATAGCTTGTTTTGCACTAGTAAACTCATCATAAACTGAGATGCTCAGTTTACACTGCTAATCTTCACAATATTTGTAATTGCTTGGTATACACTAGAATTTGTCCAAAGGACTTGGTAACAACTATAGAACTTAGTGACAATTGAAATGGTTGGTAGATACTTACAATCTAAATAAATGTATGTCACTAATAAAAAACTTGATTGATATGTCTACAATCCCCCCCTTTGGCATTAGTGAAAAAAACACTTATTAGCCAAAATTGAATTCAAAATGTTCCTAAATATCTTTGTCCATCACTTTGTGATTCTATCTCCTAAATATCTTTATCCATCACCTTGTGATTCTAGCTTAGTAGAGTATATTGTTTTTGAGATTTTCTAAAATTGGTTTTGTAAGACATATTTCTATACATGGTAACATATTAATACATCTCCTTCCTATAAACAATATACACTTTTTATACATTCTTCTTTGAATAATTATTTACATTTATCTCACATCTATCTCCTCCATTTCCTTTTCAGCTTATGTATGAATTCTTACATCTTACTCCCCCATAACTCATCATTCCCATATTTTCTTCCCCTTTTTGAAAATAATGTCAAAGATTTATTCTATATATTTACATATTAATGCCAAAATGAGACAAAATGTTTGAGTGTACCTTGAGTATGATAGAAAATATTTTGTCCCAATTATCTTGCAAGACCTTACATGTGTGTAGTGCAATCTGCACTTCTACCAACAACTTGATCATATGATCTGCTATGGAGAAGTTGTTGTCATGGATGAGAGTTTTGGAATATGCAATATGCTTCTATAGTGCATCCATGTTAGGGACAATCATATTCTGAATATCTACCAATGTAGATCTGATTTTGGCCTCTTCTTTGAGCAATTCTACCTGTATATCTATCAAAAATCTAATCTTATTGAAATGTACAGAGTTTGAACTGGGGTCAAGCTGCAAATGCTAAGCACTCACCTTGGGATCTTCATCAATCTTGGACAATTTGTCCTTTATTTTCTTAGTGAAATTTGAAACATCACATAACTTACCAAAAAGTGATGATACATTGGTAAAAGAGGTTTCCAAATATGCCAAAATGGTAGAGATTTCTATTTGGTAGATGGCCATCTATTGAGACAAGTGCTCTAACACTTTATTCTTAAATTTTTTCTCTACCTTTTGTAATATTTTATTATGTCCATCTGAATCTTCATTGAACTTATGGACTACTTCTGCCAACTAAAACAAAACTTGTTGAGATGAATCAACCTCTATACCTATAGCCTCTTCCAAAATATTCTTGGCATCCTCAATGATTTAAAATTCTATCTCTTTCCTCACTTAGCCTCTTCTCCTTGGCTTTCTTTTGGAGAAGTTCACCAAATGTCTACATTTGATTTGGATTGAGTTTGGATATGTCCTAAATTGGGATCACTATACCCTCATCAAGGTATATTTTCTCCTCTTGTTCTTTTCCTTGGCCCAAAATTTTGTGCTTAGTTGACACTTTGCCCCAATTGACCTTACACTTACTTCTTTCTTATTTGGAATGGAAACAATAGTTGACATAATAGGACTAGCCCTAAAAATTGATACTGTACTTATTGTAGAAATACTAGTAGAAACACCTATAGTAGCCAATATTAATGTATCCAAAATTGATGTGTTCAAAACTATTGTATCTAACATGGTAGAAGAGGGAAGAGTCTGTAGCTTAGTAGATGAAGTGGAGGTCACTTCAGTCAAAGATGTGTTGAGCTAAACTAGTGTAAAGATTGATTAAATGTTGGTGTTTTCATTGGTAGTCATTATCAATCCTATTGAGGTTGTCTCCATGTTTGCTATTGTCTCTATTTTTCTTCGAGAGTGAGGGAGTGAGGCAATAACTACTCAACAATCTTGACTAGGTCAATTTCCTTTGTATCCTAATTTTTTTCCTTGGTAGCCTCTTGCTCTTGTTCCTCTTCATTATCAATGTTATCAAAATGTGTTGTTTGTTCACCATTTGCTTCTTCATCTTTCTCTTCTTTATCATCATCATCTTTCACATCAACAAAAAAATCACTCAGCTTATCAAGATGATATACATTCTTCTATGTATTTGTTGCATTCCTTACAATATACTCAATATCTTTCATCAGAACCAGAGAAGTGTTGAATTTTAGAGTTAACTTCTCTTCATTTTTCTTTAGATATTCCTTAACCTCCTTGGATGTTAAGCTCAAAATAAGCTACCTCTAGGTTTTCACATTGATGTCTTTTACAGTTTGCATGGCAATTTCCCATCTTAGCTTAATCTTATCCATTAAAATATTATGAATCTAAGAAGTAAGCAGGTTAGGTGAGTATTTCCACTTACCCATTTTCTCCATCACCAAATCTTCAATTTTCTTTTGTTCTTCATCAGTCATAATTTCATTCTTTAATGCTTTAAATTTTTTTATAGCAGCCCCTTCCTATAGTTCTTTTAGTCTATCTTGGAAGGTGGGTGGAGGTTTTTTAAATATTATATCTCCTCCTTCCTAATCAACTTTCTTGTTTGAGGATCTTCTAGTGAACACAACAGTGCATGACTTGGAAAGCTTGGTAATGATTACCTTGCCCTTCTTCTCCATCAGTTCCTCTTCCTTTGATCCTTTCTCATCCTCTTCTTCTTCATCCTCACCTTTTCCCTTAGTCAACAAAAGAGTAGAACTAGTTTTCAACCTGACAATTCTTTTCTTGCCTTTGTTTAGCGCATGAGGGAGCTTGATCTCTAGTTCTATTATGGTTTTGGCTTCATCATATGTACCAAAATATACAGCCTTTGAATCAATTGGTTCATTCACAAGTGCCTCAATTAGATCCTTAGTTGCATCAACTTTAACCTATATATAAGAGCTTTCACCCATGCGATTCTAGGCTTCACTGCTTGAATGTATACCTTATCACTATCTACCATGAAACACACAACATTCTTGTAATTTTCAACTAATTTCCTTGGAATCTTGAATCTATTAATCATTTTCTCTTTAAAAGAATCAAAATAGTTATCCATGATACTATTATAATTCTCTCCCATCTCAGTAATGTATTCATTAATTTGGTAGAGTACTGGCACATGTTTTCTCCATACAACTGAACCTTTTAAAGGGAAGAATTTCTAAACATAAAAGAATAAAAATGTCAACAAAGAGCCATACTTACTTTGGTTTTCTTTTCTATTTCAGCCCAACCTAGGGTTTTTATCATTTTAGCTTTAGCAAACATCGAGAGACCAATGATTCTATGAATCATCTATTTCATGATTAAAATTGGTTATTCCAACCATAACTACTCATTGTGTATTCAAATAAGAATAAAAATAATCCATTTTACTTGAAATTCATAAGGAATGTGAGGAATTTGGTTAATCCTTTTTGTCTCGAGATGTTGATGCTTGAGTTTCAAGACACCATTTATACAAAAATTTTCTAGGGCTTCCTCCATTTCCAGATTACCAATATCTTGAATTGTGCATTTAAAATGAGAATGAATGTCATTAATCAATAGTACTTTTGGAGGGATTTGCGACTGCACTCCACTCAGATCTAGGGTTTCAATGATTGTAAGAGTGAGCCTGAAGTCTAGAGTTTTCCATTCTATACCATGAACCAACATGTCTGATCCTCATTTTTTCTTGCTACTACTGGATGTCATCTTCACTTGATAGGGTTTGATAGAATTCAAAATATTTTAGTAACAATTTTCTCAAATCACTTGGATGCTTTTGAAGATTACTCTGTTCAATTTGCTCTTGAAAATTCACGATAAACATGACTTTGATTTCATTCTTTTTATAAGCTTTTTCCATAAATTCCTAGTATGAGTGGTAGATCAAATTGATAGACTATCATCCCCTTTTCTTGCACTAATTACTTGATAGAGTCTTCTATCATTTGGTATCCACATAAAATTTAGTTACTCCTAACCTCGCTCAATAGAGTTTGTGACCCAACCTCACTTGGTAAGGAAAGTAACTTGGTAGTAACTCGTACCCTTTTACTTGGTGATCCATTTGTATCTTGAATATAGATATGGATCTTTTTTCCTTTCAACTAGAACTAATTTGGATGTCTTCTTTGGTAGCCTAGTCCTAGTTCTCCTTTGAGAAATCAAGTAGAAATTGTGGGGCCACCCAATTCTTGAGTGACTTGTTCATCATTATTTGGACTTGCATTCTCAGTAGACTTTGGAATCCATTGTTGTCTCATCTATTTTCTAATATTATCAACCTTTGTCTTCTTTTCATCTTCAATCCTTCCAGTATTCATGTAGTTCTTGGCAAGATGACCAAGTTTAGTACAAACAAAACATCTTTTAGTATTATCTCTTTTCCTAAAATGATGTTTTAGACAATTGATTCCAATGTGTCCTAATTATCCATAGTAATCACATTTGTTATAGTCCCAACCAAATATAGCTTTCATAATTTGTTCTACTAGATTTAATATCTTGGTTTTGCATTCTGATGATTTGTGCCCATGCTTCTTACATTTGTGAATTTTTTTTTAAAATCTTGGTTTCTCTTTGCATTCATTTTCCCTATGACCATGTTGATTACAATTGTAGCATTTTCCATTGAATTTTTCTTTTCCATTTCTCCAAAATTTGTTTGAAGTATGACCTATCTTACCATAGTGATTGCAAGTAGGTCTTTGATTCTTTTGATCTCCTTTCTTTGATGATTCTCCTTCTTCTGTATATCCAATTCCTACTTTTCCTTTTTGTCTTTAGAGATTTTAATCATTCAATTGATTCATGTCTACTTGGGATTTCATCACTCTTTTATTGGTTTGCCTTTCAGAGTTTAGGTCATTTTGTAGTTTTTCATTTTCAGATCTTAGCTTCATGATTTATTCATTTGCATTTGTGAGTTGATTAATGAAGTTAGTCTGCTAGAGGGATAGATGTTGAATCTCATTATTCTTTCCTTCTATCTCTTCTCTTATCTTATTTTTCTGGTCTATAACTTCACATAACCTTATTGACTGAATTTCTTGCTCTCATCTTAGTTTTCTTACTTCTTGTAGTGAACCATTATTTTCTAGAAGTTCTTTGATGGCTTCATTTTCTTCATTTGAGATGCTTCTTGAATGAAGTTTTTCAATTCTTTCTTCAATGTAGAGACAATCATTCATTCGAATTGCAAGATCTTTTCTTCTTTTTAGGGATTGAGAGAGGTGATCCTTTGCTTTCTTGAGTTAGGCAATAGCCATTTCCAAATCTAGCTTCTCATTGTCAATATCCTTGTCAAGTTTGAATATCTCCATGGCCTTTGATCTTTGCTCAAGTTGTTAAACATTCCTCTAAGAAACACAAAGCTTTGATACCAATTTTTGGAAATATTATAACAAGGTAAGTTACTTGTTAAAGGATTTGACTGATCCACCTATTAGGATGAAGTAGTAGCTAATCTCTGATCTACAACTTGGTTTTTTGAATGAGATTCTTTTAAGAGTACATATCACCTTGTTGTGATAGATGAATCTTTGCTACTCCTTATACTACTGTATCCTTTGTAATTCACTCTTTCTGATCTTCTCTAATTAAATTTGATTACATTATATTCCTCATATATATTTTGGATATGATTCAATACATTACATATATATCAATCCAATTATACAATTACAAGGTTGGCCACAATATAATTTTACAAAAATATTACAAAGTCAGCTCAAATATAGACACTCACATTTTGAAGATTGACTTGGTGAGGTTTTGATACTTGGAATCCACTGTCACTACTCAACATCATCATGCACTTGGTACACATAGAAGCTTGGTCCATACTGATCACTTCCAAGTAGTCTTGAACTTAGTTTGCGTTGGTAACTCGTCGAATACTATGAAACTCATCATAGAAACTAAATCACTTATTTATCACTGCATAGCTTGGTAAATACTATCACCTTGAGCTTGGTATAAACAGAGTCACTGCATTAACATAGAGTAGCTCAGTTAACACTAGACTTGCATCACATCAACTGAGAACTTGGTAAGCATTGCATAGCTTATTTTGCAATAGTAAACTTGGCATAAACTAAGATGCTCAGATTATACTGCTGATCTTGACAATAGTTGTAACTGCTCAGTATACAGTGGAATTTGTCCAAAGGTCTTGATAGCAACTATAAAACTCGGTGACAAGTAAAATGCTTGGTTAACACTATTAACTATACAATAATCTTGGTAGATACTTAGAATCCAAATAGATGTATGTCAACAATAATGAACTTGACTGATATTTCAATAGTGAAATGATGAGAACAACAAAAATAGAGTATTGTTTAACATTCCTGGAACCTAGATGTTTATCATTTATGTTTCCACCAATTCCAAAGCGGGAGATTTTAGCATGAATTTTGATGGTATTCCTTTGGGGGAGAATCCTAAGATTTAGAGAGCATGTGCAAGTATTGACATGTTGTATTCATGATTGTGTTTGTTATTGATGTCAACATAGCAATATTTCTATGAAAAATAGAAGAGTGGTAGAAAGAGATCATAATTGTATGGACATAGTTTTTATATTCAGGAGATGTGTAGTTAAGGACATGTTCCATAGTGTGTCCTCATAGAAAATTTAAGTGTACATAATCTAAGTTAAAGATATACAAATTTTATATGTGATTTATATAGAGTAGTTCATAAACAAAGTGCCTAGAAAATAGTTTCTAATGATCACTATTTTCTAGAAATTATTTCCTAAAGGAATTGTTTCCTCTCTATCTCAACAAATAGTTATATGCATAATTATTTTGCATTATGTGTTAGAATAAATTCTGATGGTATTTCTTCATGGGAGTATCTTAGGCATTTGAGAGCATGTGGAAGTATTGACTTATTGTATTCATGATTGTGTTTGTCATTGATGTCAACATAGTAGTAATTCTGTGAAGACTGGTAGAGTCACATATAGATATCATGATTTTATGGACAAAGTTTTGATTATTATGAGGCATGTCATTAAGAAAATTTTCCACACTTCTTACTGATAGTAAGGTTAAGTGTGCATAATCTAAGTCAAATATATACATAAGTTATATGTGATTTACAGAGAGTAGTGCATAAATAGAGTACCTAGCAAATAGTTTTTGATGATCATTATATATCTTTGAATAGAGGTATAATCTAGAGATGCAAACTTAGAAAGTGATAGAGGACTATTTGATGATGATGTTAGTGAGTGTGGAAATCCTAGATTTACATATGTGAGAAGTTGTATAGACTATAAGCCAACAATGCTATATGGTTGTGAAATTATTAATTATCTTATTGTGGTCCTATTATAATTAATTAAGATAGCCTCAAGGCTGACTCAAGGAAATTTTCTGAGGACTTGGTATAAAGAAAAGTATTTTCCTTGTTTGTAAGTGGTATGGAGCATGTGAAGTGATCAAGGTAGTGTGAATACAAGTAGAGTATTTGGGTAACATGAGTAAGTGATCTAAAGGGTTATTGGATGCAAAATTTGTGATCTAGTATCAAGATTAGAAGGAGTGAAAATTTGATTGACAAGATAGAGAAAATGAAAAGGAGTAGTACAATTCAATGCTATCATTCTACACAAAATAATATAAAGATCATTTGGATAGTGGTTTCATTGGTCTTTCTGGTTGAAGTTATTTAGATAGTGGGTTCATCTAGCTTCTACAACTCCTAACATGGTTGGCGCAACTAATAGGGATTCAAAGTCTCTTAATAGAGATTGATATGTACTGAATGTTTTTATTGATTCCTAACATGGTCCATCCTTTGGCAATGAATATTTATATTAGGACATCATCTTATGGGTACCATCCCCACCAGGGTTTTCCCTCTAATCAAGGGTTTCCCTAGTTAATATATCTAGTGTTATTATGCATTAGTTTCTTGTTGTCATTTCTAATTATATTTCTAATATTGTTAAAATTTAATAAGGTTAATCATTGTGATAATAGTTTTATAACTAGTTCAACCCTGCCCACCTCTCAGTTATATTGGTGGACTATATATTCTAATAGTATGATGTTATAGACTACACATATTTTTTAGGACATATTTGGTATGTCCTAGGTATATTATTAGAGAGGTTTATACCTATAGATACTCCTACGCTTGATAATAAGTCTAAAATTGTATGTAAAAACAATTTGGGAATGCCAAGAGGTCCAAAGATGACTACTACAAGTTTGAGTGTTCTAGATGATATAGTTAGGACACAGATATATTCTAGCATTACCATAGTTACTACATAGTTGTAGAAGATATTGGTCAATGGATGTGGCAAATATATGTTGTAGCCTTGCAGTACCATTCCAACAACATTTTCTAGCACAACAATTGATGATACATGTGAGATATTATATATACCTTCTCCAATAGAGGTTTCTACTTTATCAGATGTGGATGTATTGTATCCTATGTCATCATTTTGAGCTATGATGTATCCTTGGTTGCCTAAAAATTCTACATGTCGGTGGGGGTTTGACCTTGGAATTGGAGGAATCAATTAAAGAATGAAGGTTGACTCAGTCAATACTTAGCTGGTTTAGTTATTGTGCTAAACAATTGAATTGGTTAATGAAGTTGTTCAATGATGCTTGGGGCACTTGGTAGATAATGGGATCTCAGTTTACACTAGGAGCTTGGTAGTAGTGTTGCATGAGAAACTCAACTAATGAAGGGGCTCAGTTGCTTTTGGAGGGCTCCACACATTCTAATGCTTGGATAGTAATGAAACTTGGTTGTGTTTGGTGGAATTCTTACACTCGAAATGGTTTTCTCTAACACTTGATTTTGCCTTGGTTCATGTGATGCTTGAGTTATTAGTGAGCTAAATTTTGGCATTTAATTTATGTATGTGTATTTAATTTGTGTTGTAGCCAACTTGTGGCTTATGCAAACATTTAATATAAGGGATTATTTTAACTTGTGATGGGATAGGTAGACTTGTGGCTTAGTTTGATATAAGTAAGCGATAATTGTGGAGTCTTAAGGAATGAGATTAGAGAGTCATCCAACTTCCAAAAGATGATGAAGTATAGAAGAAAAATTTGAAGGCCTAGTAGTTAGCACTTTGTAAAAAAGGAGATTTCTTAGTGGGATTGTGACCACAAGTTGAGATTTCCTTGAGGTTTCTACCAGATTGTAGATCTAGACTAGTTGGGATTAGGATTGTGTGTTGGATCTTCTAGGACCTTGTAGAACTATTTTGTAATTGCTACTATATTTGGCCGTAACCTAGAAAGCCTTGTAGTTAGGCATATTGTTGTTAGAAATATAAGAGGAGGAATTGAGAGGGGAGGGGTGAATCAATTACTACTAAAAAAAATCCTAGATCCATTAGATGTTGGTACAAAATAATCTCTAAAAATTGAACTTTGTTGTTGCTTGGCAATCACACTATAAATGTTGTAACTTGGTAAATACTAAGAATGCTCAACAAACACTTAAAATGAAAATCTTAAGATGTTCTATGTGTTTACTTATTACTTTAACTTAGTTTAAAAAACATAAGAGAAATATCAAGAACACATTTGACACCAAGATTAATGAGGAAACCAAATTTGAGAAAAACCACCAATTGCAGCTAGTTGCTATTTTTCACTCTTCTAAAGTGAGACCTATTAGGATCCAACCCTATTAAAGCTTACAAAAGACACTATTAGGTTTGACCCTATTAGAGGATTTAATTTTCCTATTAGGAGTGGCCTTGTTAGAGGTCTTTGGACAATTAATTAGAAATGCCACCTTGTTAGACGATTTACAAATAGCTGTTAAGACAACTTTTTTGAGAGATTTAGATTATTGCTACAATGGTTAGAGAGTAACAATGACATGACTTGATTTCTAATTGCAACTAAATTATTGATTATCGATCTCAATGTTGGTTTGTATACTTGATCCTCCTTGATCAAGTATATATTTTCAGCTTCTCAAGGATATTCTACTTATCCTTCTAATTTTCTTCCTCTTAGCATCATTAAATCTTCCATTGTCTTCCATGCATTCACACTCATCTAATCTACAACTTGACCTTATATTAATATCTTTCATATTGTCAAGTCAGTTAGAATATAACTTAGAATAATTAATATTCATCTTCTCAATTGGCTAGAACCAGTAGATAGATCAATTTAACTCAATATGCCAAAACAAGATAATCCTTTGTTAGACAACCCTACTCCGTAGACACTAACTTAGAAATTATTTTCCCTTGTTAACCAAGTGAACTCATTCAAAATTACATACTCACAAAGTTCCTTTGGTAACTGAGTGATTATGATTAACACTAGTTCCATGGATAACATTTCCTTCATTAATGAAGTGAGCTCGGTTAACATGTGAGGCCTCGCCCCCGACCCATCATAGCATAGTGATACATTACTCTTATTTTGTTATCCGCGACTCGAGATGTCGAGACATTATCTGATGCTTAGAACATATTTTATTATTTTATGTTGTGTGATGTTATTTCTAGATATATTTGATGATTGTCATTTAATGCTCATGTATATGTATGTTGATGAAATCAGTAAAATGTGGGATTAACACATTGAGTTGGAATCTTTATGATTAAGGATATAAGTAGGATGCAACAAAACCCTGATTTATGTATGTTTCAAATTATGTAAATTTTTGATATGTATATATGTACATGTGATTTTTGAGACTACTGATGTGTGCAATGAGTGTGCAGATATTTAGCTGAGAAACCCTACGGAGGAACATAACTGATCTCCATGTGCTAAATTTTGGAAACCCTATTGTTCGTAATTATGTTCTTTCAGTTTTGCTTAACACTCGTAAAATGTTATGTGCTTAAGTATGCTAGTTAGGTTAACCTTTGGTTTCAAGTTAGTGTCAATTTTCTATTAGGTTCTTAATTAGGATTAGTTATCCCTATTTCAGATTTGTGCTTGATTTGCAAGTTAGAGTTGTTAGATAGACCTATTTTTATCTCTAGATTTTATTTGACTCTAACCTCTTCCCTAAGGCTTTAAAACATGTTTTTTTTCTAACCTATGGGTGCGGGTATGGGTTAGGGGTCTTTTCCAACCTCTAAGCCCCTAGCTTTGACTTTTGAGGGCACTCAAAAAGTCCCTTTTTGCCTTTGTGCGAAAATTGCAAGTGGTTGTCATGAGTTGTCTTACCCCACCTCCTTTTAGGGTTTAACCATGGTGTAGGTTGTGTTAGGAGTTTCTAGAGTGGCTAAGTGGGTGGAGATAGTTATTGCTCTTTTTGGGTGGTTGAGTTGGAGGCTTATTAGAGGCTTTCCTTGGTCTAGTGGTTTGGTTACCCAATCTCTACATTTAGAGAAGATTTCTTGAAGCTTGAAGGAAGGAGGGATACTCTACTCAAATTTTTTTCATTTCCATTACCTCTTTGAGAAGGTAGGAAACTCCCATCTCCCTTATTCAGTTTTTATGTTTTGTTTCATGTTCTTGTTACCTTGTTGTTGTTTTACTATCGTATGGTTGTGGGTATGTTGGGAAGATTTGTAAACCTTGTTATTTTGGTTGTTTTCCTTTCTTGTTTATGTTTGCAATTTTGAGTTTCCTTGCATGGGTTTTTTGGTATTACTCACCCTAGGAGAGGGCAGAAGTGACCAATTTTGGGAGAGGTCTGTTTAGTTGGACTCCAACCTGTGTAGAGTCTCTTCTTAGGATGAGAAGAGGGATAAAGGGTAGGGTGTTATGGGCCTCTACCCGTCAGCACAAACCTAGTATGAGTATGGCAAGTTAAAATGGAAGAACGAAAGTTCTTGGTTATTGGCCCCGATTGGGCATCTGAATTGGTGTTGTGCTTGACTTCTCCAGTTGGAAGAATCCACCTCTCCCTAGTCTTGATTCATCGTGAATCTTATTGTGTAAACCATGTATGATTATGCATGCTTGATGTTCTTTTGGTTCTGCTTGGTTGTCACCCAATCAGTTATTGGTTTCCTCCATGGTTCTTGAAATGAGATTTCGAAGACATTGCAAACTCCTTGATTTTGATCATGAAGAAAATTTGATAAAATTATTGAAAATTGGGATTGAGATCCTATTGTAAATTGTATTGTTTAAACCTTATTATATATGGCAACGAAGCTAGGTTTTCTTCCTGATTCTTTCCCGGCTGAGCCTTGAATCAGGTTGATAATAAAATAAGTGATTGAGTAAATTTACTTCTCTTAAAATTTTCATATTCTATGTTGTCATATGAATCTGTATCAAAGATAAGATGCAACAATGATGTTCAATTATACATGATTCAATTTGTGATGTGTGGTGACGCCTCTATTCATATGGACTGTAGAGAGAGATGTTGCTAATCCATGTAAATGTATGGTGTCTTTATCAAGTTTGAAATGATTTAGTTCATGGTTGATTGTGTTGAAAATAAATTTGCAAGAACATGTAGGAAGAATTATGTCAAGAGATCCAAGCTAAAATTGAAACATGATAGAGAAATAACTTTGTGTATTTTGATACTCACTTCAAAAGGAATGGAGCATTATCATTTTGATCTCTTATTCTCTCAATTGCCTTAAGACTAGTTTAGTCATCTTATTGTTCCAATGTTGATCCATCAGTTTTATTAGATAGTTGAATGAATATGTAGATGGTTATTTCATGAAATATGGTTCCATTGAAAGTGCATGGCCATTTGAGGTTCATGGAAATAATAGAGTTGAAATTTATAAGAGAATGTATACACCTATTGCTGTAATATAGTTGCAAAGAAATATACAATGAGTTTCAAGAGAGAAAGAGAAGACAAACTGTCAAATATCCACCTACAGGATGCTGAAAATTTTATGGGGGAATAATTTATTCTCTTGTTTAACAGAGAATATTCCATTCTGATTCCCTATTTCAAATTTTATTAATAATCAATAAATTAATTATGAATAACTAAAGTAATACTATGCTAATTCCTAACATCCTAAATATCTATGTCTTACCTAATAAACTTTTTAACTTAATGTTACCCCCCCCCCCCCCCCCCCCCCCCCTAGTCTTTATCTACCCATGCTTCTCCCTAGGAGCGGACTTGTAAGGCGTCATGATGATGTGATGACATCATCCTACTGTGCCCCCCCCCCACTCACGCTGGACGATGCATTGTGTGGGTTTATATCTTTATTCACCCTTTTACCTTTTTCCTTAGAAAGGAGGCGTTGAATTTTAGTGGGCATGTCTACTTGACCAAGGTACTTGGCCTGCGCTTTGCAGACCTTGGGTGGCATGGGACAGCCTTGAGATCCGCTCAGGCTTGTTTGAAGGGACAGCTAGGTTAGTTAGGGTAGATGTTAGGAAGTTAGTATAGGTTAGTGCAAGTTAGTATTAGTTTCATTTTTTTTTGTTGTTAGTTAGTTGTCTTTGATAGTTAGTGTAATTTTGATGCATTATGTTTCTAAGTTGTGTAATTGTTACTATTTAAAGTTTTAATTTATGTTGGTAGCAATTTAAGAGTCTTTTTAATTAGTATGGGTAGTGTTAGATTACATTGAGCAAGTTAGATGTTAGTTTAGATTGGTAAGAATGTAAATTAAGCCTTAAAGTGTTATTTAGTATGAAGTTATCAATTTTAAATGAGTTTAGTTAACGTGATGAATATGTAGTTTTAATTCTATTTTCGTTTAAGTACTAGATAGTATTAGTGTTATTAAAAGAAGGTTGGTATTTTAGTTTTTTTACCCATTTATACTGAATGAATAACTAAATGAAATTTATGTTTTATTTATTTATCATTCAAGTTAGTAAAATTTGGTTTATTAAAATGTGATTATTAGAAAGCGATAATAATTAAATTAATATGGATCAAGTATTTTATTAAAGTTATTTTGATTTTAAATTTTTCTTTATAGAGTTAGTTTATGATTTGTTTAGTGCTTTAAATATTTAATTAAATATAATTTTGTTAGCTTTAATCATGTTTGGTTAGTAATGGTTACAATTAGATTCTGAACTAAAGAAATTTAGGTTTAAGTGTAATTATGTAGAGAACCTGCACTAAAACTTTTATCTATCATTTCAACATCAGCATGCTTAATTATTTATTATTATTCAAAAAAAATTGGAGTGTGTTTTTGCCCTCATAGTTTGGGCATGACATAACACTCATCTTCTACAAACTTTCCTTTGGTGCCAAAGTGAACTCAGTAGATACTACCTTCTGAACTAGGTAAACTCTAGAACACTTAGCAAACAAAGAAAACTATCTTCAATGCTTGAGTGAGATCTATTGGTCTGACTTTTTGTTTGATAGAAATCCTGGTGTAGTTGTAGAAGAGTCAGATTTCTAATTTTAGTGGTGAATAGAGTTTAGGTAAGTCATCAATTTTCTCCCTTTTTGAAAATTTTATGAAAACCCTATGTTTCTCTCCATTTGTAAACTATTAGGTGTGAACTGTTTAAATTTTAAATTGGGCGAATATTCTTTTCCTTTTTGTCTTCTATGCCTTGAGATTCTTCCCCTCTCAGTTTCTTGACCATATGATCTAAGTAAATCCATCGTTGTCATTTCCTTGCTATGAAAACATGGGCACTCTTTATGTATACCGAGGTAGCGAGTGTCAAAAAATGTTGAGACAAGAACAAAAAATGAAGACATGACAATCAAATTTTTTAAAAAAAACTGGTCATTCAGTCATGGACACCTGGCCATTGCTATCAGAGCTGAAAGAAGGACCTAATTCAAAAAGGGATAGAGGTCGGCGCTAGAATGAGTATCTTTCTAACCCTTCGCAACCTTGCTATCAAAACTCTTGAGCATCTCATTGTTAACGAAGTAGCAAGGCACCGTAAAATTGAAGAGTTGGTGACCTTGAAATTCATCAGTACCATGATTAGTCCAAGTGGCATGATCAGTAATAACTGCCATTGTCAGAAGTAGTTAATAGCAGCAATAGTGATCTGATGGATCCTTGCATGTTACAGTGCCCAAATTTATTAAAGTTACTAGAGCTCGCTACTTTGCTATCGGTAAATTCCAGCATCTCACCATTAACGAAGTAGCGAGGCACCATAAAATCAATAGTCAATGGGACCTTTAGTAACATGGGATGATGACTAGGACTAAAGTAAAGTCTTATGGGGTGCCAACTCTGCAGAATTTCATACTTCATCAATGCTCTCGACCCATGCCCCATTGGTCAAATGTACAAGAGATCCTGAGTGTCAGATTAGAATAGAATCTACATTCCTCGCTATCTCGCATTGTAAAGTTGCATGTTGTTTAAGCTATGCAACATAGCGAGTATAAGGCCCACCATTTATCAAGAAACTTCGTACAGCTTCCCCACCTTTGATTCAGTCTCTTATCAATGGCCATCATCTTCTCGCTATGAAGAGTTGCTAGGGGGATATGTATAGCAACATAGAGAATAAGGGACCACCTCCATCTTTCTGAGTAAGCACAGTAACATATCATCTGCTGAATAAAGATCAGATCAATGGTTGTCATTGCTTTGCTATGGCAAGATGCTCATTCTTTATGCATAGCGAAGTAGCGACCTGTTGACATCCGTCCTCAATTGCCAGTGGGTCCGGACATAAGTTCCATCAAGGAAAGAGTTATGTACATGGTAAATTTTCATTGGATCAATTCACCAACATGTCAAGTGCAACACTTAGTTGTTTTCTCCATATCACATGATCATAGTATTTTTGAGGATCGACGGAACAACATTAAATGCAGAATGTGGTGCCACTCTCTATATTAATTAGACATGAAAGCATCGTGCATGAAAATAATGGAGTATAACAAAAAAAGATTTCATCAGGTTCATCTTATGCGAAAAAAGATTCTGAGCCATTCTTGAGCAGAAGTAATTACTGAAGGAAAGCGTGCTGAAGTTTAGCAGAATTTGTGAAATTGTCTATTTGCGAAAAGTTTGTAGAAATACAGAGGAAAACAAAGACAGAATTCAAGTAAGTAGTACTACCATAATCTCTATGGATTTTTTGTTCTGTAAAAATTAATCCAAGCTGCCTCCGAAGAAGGGATTTTCAAGTCAAATAAACTATTTGGATAGAAATGTGCATGATGACTTGCTTGAGTTGCTCCTAGAGTCTACTGTAGAGACAGTGCAAGTTAAAAGGTTAACCTCATTAAACCCTAGGCTGAGGATAGCTAATGGATTGTATGATTAGGGTAATTGGGTCCAGGATGCTCAAACTTCACAAATGGGTTTGAGTTTGTTCAAAAAATGGTTTGCAAAAAGGAAATTGTATGCTCCACATGCAAATATATGGAATTTTGATCTGGGAAAGCTAGTTGTTCCTAGTATGTTTATGGATTATGACCTTCTTGAGGTCATGGAAAAGAGTTATGATCAAGCCACTAGGGCAGTGAGAAGAGTAGATGGTGAAGTTTTAATCACCATCAGTCCAGAAGAGATTAGGGAAGTTTTCAGTTTGGGACCTCTCACTAGGTATCATGTGCCCATTGATTTGACAGAATTAGAAAACGAATATATGCCAAAAAGGGATATAGTTAGACAAGGTGCACTGAAGGCCCACATAGGCAGAATTGGAAACCTACCAGCAATAACATCATCTTCTAAAGAACCTTTCAAGAAATCATGCTTCAATGCAAGGGCAGTAGAGATATACAGGACCTTGTGCAAAGTCTTTGGAGAGGGTGAAGAAGATTTTATTCCTGTGAGCTTCATGTATATGATCATTCAAATCTCCTCTTTCCATGTAGAAATAATTTTTGATATTGCATCTTACTTGGCTAATGAGATTCACAGTGGATTGGTTGGGATTGCAAAGGGCAAGGTGGAGAAGGTTTGGGGTCAGTACTCCCTATTAATGCATATGTTTCTTTTTAAAGGGGTTACATATTTCGATAAAGAAATGGTACTAAATAGGGAACAAGAGGGGGAAGCACTACCAGTTCAATTATGGAGTGTAGACATGACTGGGGAAGCATAAAATGCTAGTTTTGTTAGATTTGATAGGCATTTTTTTTACAAACTAAGGTGCCTCATATTTAGTGACAATCCCAGAATTCCTAGGCACTAATGCACCTTGTTAGGCCTATGGATAGATCCCATAGTCTAAAACTTTCACATAATTGGGGAGATATTATCCAATATCCGGTCTCAACTGTCATTAGAGTTTATGGATTCAAAGGGACACCCCATGTACTACCTTATCAGGTGCCTTGAGGTAGGAGTAGCTGAATTTCTATGGCAGTTGGGAGGAGTGGAGGAGACCTTTTTGCACAAAAGGGGAATAGGATAAATTTTTCCTACTTGCACTATAGCTCACCAGTTTGTAATAACTAAGGAGGGGTGGATCTTCCTCTAAATTTTTTTGGATCAATATAAGATGGTAGTATCTCACCCTCATTTTTGTGATGCAGAAGATTTCTTTAATTCTTCTCTTAGGCATAGGATCAAGTTTCATCCAATTCAGCATGAATTTTATTTCCCTAAAGATGTAATAAGGAATGAGTACTCTCTCTAGGAGCAAGAAACAAAGAAAGAGATATGGAGAGTCTATTCAAAAGTTTTGGAGTTTATTATTTTTTTTGACAAGGATTACAGTCCTCTTAGTAATGCTGTAACTAGTGCATATAGAATAAATAAGCTCATGAGTACATTCCCAAAAATAATGGATGTAATGAATGAGAAGAAACAACATTTTATTGATTCTTCTCTAGATAAAGCCAGGGAAGTAATGAGGAAATTGGGTTTCACCCCCAACATAGGGGCAAGTCCACTGGTTGTCCGAAAGAGGATAGGATATACTATCATTTGACATCAGACGCCTATAGTTAACAAAGCAAAGAAGATAATTGAATCTACTAGTGCTATTTTTGAAGAAAGACCCCTTTAACCCTCTCCCAAAAGAAGAAAAATAATAAGGGAAGAGGAATCACATGATGAAGGTTACTCACCTTCCTAAACTCCTATGAGAATTGAGGAGGAGTAGCTCACCAATGAGAAAATTGAACAAATGGGATCACAAGGAGGAGTTTTTGTTACCCAGGTAGAAATTGATGAAGGAAACCCCTAGGAGCCTCTTGTGCCGAGTTTTGAACTAACTATAGCAGATTTCAGCGCAAGGGAATCAGACCCTATTTTAGAACAAGCCAGTCAACAATTTTTGTCTGATAACTGTTTTGTAAAATCTAGGGCTTTCCATCAATTTGCATAGAGGGAAAACATGCACATTTTTGAGAAAAGATGTAGGAATATGAAAGTAGAGAATTCAAAAATGGATGAAGCCTCTATTTAGAATCAAATAAAGGAAAAAATGATACAAGAGTTCCAAAATATAACCCCTGAAGAGGGTAGACAGATGGTGAAAGATGCAAATGTTTTATTATTGCCAATTTGGGACATTGCTAATGCCTTAATTTTTAATTTTTTGTCAACTAATTTGGGATTATAGGATCCAGATAAAAAAAGAATTCTTGGGAGTAGCATTCAGTAATAACCAAGCCGCTCTTGTTATGTGGTCATTAAGAAGAGCATCTAGGACCACTCCATCACAGCCTGATGATTTAGGACTAACAGGGAGTATCATTGTGAGGAGAGTCGCCGATACTTCACATGTATAGGCAGCCCACATGAATGTGGACTATTCTAAATTTTCCTTGGCCACTATAGAAAAGGAAGAAAAGGAAATGACTGACCTACAAAGAAAGTATGAAATAGTGGTGGATGCCTACAATAAAGAAGTAAAAAAGAGAATTGAGCTTGAGAACAAGCTATTGGGAAGAACCACTAGGCCAAAAATAGCATACCCTCACCCTCTAGCTGAACCTTTTAAATCCACCCCTCTCATAGAAATACCAGATACACGCCAAAGGCCACAATACTACACTGCTGAAGATTTTGAAGAAGAAAAAGGAAAACTGTGGGCCTTACATGTAGAATTAGAATCCAAATCTGAAGATAAATTGAGAAAAGCTCTCACATATTTGGGGGACAAGATTGAATAGCCGCTAATTTATGATCAGTTGGCCAAGCTGATCAGTATCTGGGAGGATTTGAAATCTAATAATGAGGCTCTAATGCCTATTTTGAATAAATGGGTAACAAGGGAGAAAGAAATAACACTTCTGTGTTTCTCTATAATAGATGATTCTTTTGATCAAATTGAAAAAACATTTGATATTGCTTCTGATCTTACTGACTTTAATAATAAAAGGGTTCATTTACAAAAAGTAGTAGTAGGCTACTTTGAAAAGTACAAGAGCCAAAAATTCAATTGGTTTCCTCATGCCTTAGATAAAAAGAATAATTTGAAAAGTAAAGTTGAATGGGCAAAGGAACTTGATGATTTATTCTGTTTAAGAATGAATCAAGTCATTAATGAATCAGGGCATGCATGTTGGGCCGCCACAATAGAAGAAATGCTGAAGGCCCAAATATTCTTTGATTCTTTAAAGCAAGAATTCATTACCATTAATAAGGATGCTGAATATGTGCTAAAAAGACAAAGGGATATTTTGCGGTTCAATTGGCCAGATGATACATTATTTGACAAATGGATGGTAGATATGGCTCCCGTTGAACAGTTTGATGAAGATGAAAATGATAGTGATAAAATGCAAGGCGAGGAGATCCAAATCATTGACCCTGTCACTACTCAAACCCAACTAGAAGAAGAAGAAGAAGACAAGGATAATCTGTTACCTTCAGTTATAGACTCGGGACCACAGGATGCCGATACAACTAAGGAAAGGGAAAAGGTAGAAGTTATTTCCCCCATATAGGATAAAGATGGTGAAAGCCCACAGGTGGAGGTTGATGTGCCATCATCAGAACAAACTTCATCATTGGTTAATTTAGCTGTTGTATATGAGGAAGGATTAGAATAGCAACTATTTTAGCAACACAGGAGCATGTAACAAAAGGGCCCACAAAAGGAATGTCTTATGTAAAACCTTTACTGTTACTCACATTTTTGTCATCTTGTTACAAGTATATGTAAGTGTCTTTTAAAGGACACTTGTCATATTTTTAGCCTGAAGCTTGTTGCATCTCACACTATTTAAGTGAGATTCCAAGGCTAAAAAATGGTTCAAATTCTATTTTTCTAAGTAATATGCTTAGTCTATTTTTGGTCCAAATTTGGAAAGCAAGTTTATGATGTATTTTCTCTATAAATTCTCTGAGAATACATGAATATAGAATGAGTTGTGTTTCTTTCTGAAGGTCTTTCTGAGTCTATTGTAAAGGATATACCATTTTAAAAGAAAATGAATACAAATTGTGAACTGTCCCCATATCAGTTCTTTCTGAATCTTGTCTCCTTCCAATTACTTGGTTGTCTTGATATTGTATAAGTAAAGGCTTATGCAATTGAATGCAATCTATTTAGGTTGTATATCTATTTATCACTGTTGTTAATTCAATGGATTAAATAAAAACTTTGATGAATGTGATAAGGTTTCTTTAGTAGTGGAAAGGGTTTTGAATGATGAATTCTAATAAGAATTTTTGATAGAATTTGTTGTAAGGCAACAAACTAGATTTGAGAACTTGCTACAGACTCTGAACCCCAATGGATTAGGCACTGATCAAATTGATTCAACTGAAGGAGAAATATATCATAAATGGTTATCAAAATGCAGCATCAAATCAAATTTTATTTTTATTTCCTGTAGATCTTCAAAGGCTGGCCAATACTTGTCTGCATGGAATGTTTTAGCTTTAGTTAGCCACTATTGTTAAGAACATCTGCAGATCTATAGAAGAAATTTTTGCCATATCTGTTATATGGGATGTATTTAGCAAATTATTATGAATTATGTATGTATTTGAGGATATGAGATGAGAATAAGAATGAAACTTAAATAATCCTCATATAGTCTTTCCTAGTGTTGAATCATCCCTAGGTATACCCACCCTAGTTTTGTAGAGCCAAAAGAGTAGAAAACTAGTTGTGGTTTTGTTGAAGTTGGGTACAAATACTTTGCATATGCAATTGTCAATAAGAATTGACTAGTCTTTAGATTGTGTATGTACTTTCATCCTGGTATTAAGCTTTTTGTTGCTTAGTAGTTTTAGTGCATTTTAAAACTCCAACAAAATGGTGACTCTACTGGGGAGTTGTCCAACACATTTGTGAGAAAGTACTGTAGTTTCTTTGGTCCTATTGTGTACGTGTGTGTCATGTTATCTAAAGTTTTTCCCGTGGTTATAAGGGAATCTTTTAGTGACAAACCTTGAGAATTTAAAGAAGATAGAGCCCAAGTACCATTACTACACACTGACATATCCAGCCTATCCAAGTGTCTTATCTAACAAGCAAGAGTTGTAGTTTTATGACATCAATGATTGGTCTGTCTGTGCCAGATATTTTTGTTTCTACTTGTGTATTGTTTTTCTTGAGTCAGCAATAAGTGTCATTACATACTTTCTCAAAATGGGGTGGCGACTCAGTCAAGGTTTTGAAGGTAGTGCTTATTGTAACAAAAGGTGAATATGGCTGACAAGAGAAAGAACACAAGAGCTGACATAAGAGCCAATCCTGATGTATCAATGTATACTGATCTAGCCCAAGCTGGTAGGAAGAACCAAAACAAGAAGAAGATAGATCCAAATCCCACTTGGAAACCCAGAGGTAATGCATCTATCAATTCCCATTATCAACCAGTAGTAGGAAGAGAGTCTTCTTCACTTAGTTCTGAATCTGAAACTATAAGACTCTTAGGAGGCATTTTCAATACCCCATTACCAGATGAGAGAGCCTTTCAAGACAAAGATGTTGTGAGGCCTCACCCTGACCCATCGTAGCATAGTGATACATTACCCTTATTTTGTTATTCACGACTCGAGGTGTTGAGACAGTAACTGATGCTTAGAACATATTTTATTATTTCATGTTGTGTGATGTCATTTGCAAATATATTTGATGATTGTCATTTAATGTTCATGTATATGTATGTTGACGAAATCAGTAAAATGTAGGATTAACACATTGAGTTGGAATCTTTATGATTAAGGATATAAGTGGGATGCAAGAAACCCTGATTTATGTATGTTTCAATTTATGTAAATTTCTGATATGTATATATGTACATGTGATTTTTGGGACTACTGATGTGTGCAATGAGTGTGCAGATATTCTAGTCGAGGAAATTGACGGAGGAACAAAACTGATCTTTATGTGCTAATTTTTGGAAACCTTGTTGTTCGTAATTCATGTATTGTGCTGTGAGATGTATGTATGTATCTCTCTGTATTTAGTAAATGTTGATGTTCATAACTATGTTTTGGTTAGTGTCGCTTGACACTTATAAATTGTTTATGTGCTTCAGTGTGTTGTTTAGGGTTAGTCATCCCTAATTCAGATTTGTGCTTAATTTGCAAGTTAGAGTGGTTAGATGGACCTATTTTATTCCTAGAGTTTATTTGACCCCAACCTCTTTCCTAAGGCCTTTAACACGTTTTTTATTCTAACCAAAGGGTATGGGTATGGGTTAGGGGTCTTTTCCAACCCCTAAGCCCCTTTTTTTGACTTTAGAGGTCACTCAAAAATCCCCTTTTTTGCCTTTGTGCGAAAATTGCAAGTGGTTGTCTTGAGTTGTCTTACCCCACCTCCTTTTAGGGTTTAACCATGGTGTAGGTTGAGTTAGGAGTTTCTAGAGTGGCTAGTGGGTGGAAATAGTTATTGCTCCTTTTGGGTGGTTGAGTTGGAGGCTTATTTAGAGGCCTTCCTTGGTCTAGTGGTTTGGTTACCCAATCTCTACATTTAGAGAAGTTTTCTTGAAGCTTGAAGGAAGGAAGGGGATACTCTACTCAAACTGGTTCATTGCCATTACCTCTTTGTGAAGGTAGGAAACTCCCATCTCCCTTATTCAGTTTTTATGTTTTGTTTCATGTTCTTGTTTTACTGTTGTATGGTTGTGGGTATGTTGGGAAGATTTGTAAACCATGTCTTTTTGGTTTTTTTCCTTCTTGTTTATGTTTGAAATTTTGAGTTTTCCTTGCATGGGTGTTTTGGTATTACTCACCCTAGGAGAGGGCAGAATTGACCAATTTTGGGAGAGGTCTGTTTAGTTGGACTCCAACCTGTGTAGAGTCTCTTCACAGGATGAGAAGAGGGATAAAGGGTAGGGTGTTATGGGCCCCTACCCGTCAGCACAAACCTGGTATGAGTATGGCAAGTTAAATGGAAGAACGGAAGTTCTTGGTTATTGGCCCCGATTGGGCATCTGAATTTGGTGTTGTGCTTGACTTCTCTAGTTGGAAGAATCCACCTCTCCCTAGTCTTGATTCATTGTGAATCCTATTGTGTAAACCATGTATGATTATGCATGCTTGATGTTCTTTTGGTTCTGCTTGGTTGTCACCTGATCAGTTATTGGTTTCCTCCATGGCTCTTGAAATGAGATTCAGAAAAAATTACAAAATTCTTGATTATGATCATGAAGAAAATTGGATAAAATTTTTGTAATTGGGATTGAGATCCTATTGGAAATTGTATTTTTAAATCTTATTGTATATGGCAACGAAGCCGGGTTTTCTTCCTGATTCTTTCCCGGCTGAGCTTTAAATCAGGTTAGCCAATAAAGTAATGGATAAGTGTATTTGGTTCTCATAATATTTGTTCATAATGTTCAGTTGTATGAGTGCTCATCAAAATAGAATAAATAAATTTCTATATATATAGATGGGAGAATAGAATCATAGATAATGTCTTGATTTATGAATGTTCAAGTTTTAATTACGATAATGAAGAGTTGAATTGATATAGTGAGTTTCAATCATGATGTATAAGTATTATGATGAGTTCAATCAAGAGCAAACCCTATATTACGAAATCAAAGACAATTCATTTCTTGATAAATTTCATGGTGGTTATAATCAAATTTGAATGAGGATAATCCACCGCCTTTTTGTTTTTAATTATGTGTATAGTATCATTCACCTTCTAAGTTCTTCAAATATGATCAATTGGACTAAGAGGTTGTATTCTTGAAATCAATAATAATAATAATCAAAACCTAGAACTCTTACCATGTCCTTGAAGAACCAATATAAAACATACATGTTTAAACTAGAGATGGAGAGACTATTCGTAATATACCGCTTTGCATTGGAATACTTGTATTAAGGAAGAATGTTAATAGTAGAATTATTCAAACCCTTAGTAACATAAATGAAATGCATAAAATATCATGACCACGCCTTGTTAAAATTATGCTTCAAAAAAAATATATGCACACCCAGGAGTAAAAATCTCTGGAAAATACATGGAGAGAAAATTCATTGCTTCCAAAACCACAGAGCATATTCTTGCTCAGATTCCTTCCTAAATGAATAAGGAAACAAAATAAATATTATGTAAATCTCATGGGTGCACAATTTTGAATATATAAATATGTATATTTTTAAATATAGAAAATATCTAATATCTTTTCTTCACCTATAAAACTTTATGAACTTATTGCTCTCCTTGGCCTTGCACGTCAGTTTAAGCTTGCCTTAAAAAAGTCTTTAGTGTTTGCCTCATGTCATAGTGGATGGGATGGGTGGGTGACATCATCCTGCCACCTTGTCCCATTCCCATCTCTCTTCTTTCCTAGCGGCCAGTTTGGGAGAGGGTGCCATTAATGTTGAGAAAGGAAATTTACATGGTCACCTTCATTTCCTTAACCCTCCATTGCTCTCCTCTGTTCATGTGCCACCTCTTGGGCTGCATTTTCCTTGCCTTGGGCTGTGTGGCAAGTGGGGTGGAGAAAGCTTTGTAATGATATGACATTGTAATTGGATGTTGGTTTAGTTGGAGATGGTTTTGTTGTTAAAAAAAGTTTTTGCTTGTTTTAAAACTTTAGTCTTTGTTTCCCCCTACGTACCTTCTCTTGGATGTGCAGGTTTGGGATTGCATGGGGCCTAGGGAGAGGAGTAGGGAGGGGTCACATCCACTTGACTTGTAGCCAAGTGGATGTTAGGGGCTAGGGTGTAGGTAAGATCTTAGGGCAGGAGGGTTAGTGGTTAGATGCTAGTAAATAGGTAGGCTTAGTTAGTAGTGTATGATTTAATTGTTTTTTCAGTTTAAATGTAGTTAGAATTTAGAATATAATTTAGTATTAGATTAGCTAGTTTAGTATTTAGTTAATTTAGTTATTTAATAAATGTTAATTAGATTTTATATTAATTTAAGTCTATTAAAATTGTTTTTTTAGTTGATAAATTTCAGAATGTAATTAGTTAATTAGTTTAAATTTTTAAGTTATTTTATTTTAGCATGTTAGTTTAGTTAGTTTCTTTTTATATATTGTTATTTATTAATAATTTTAAATTGTTAGTTTTAAAATGATATTCTAATTTGTTAAAGTGTACTTAGTTTAATTTAATAAAGTTTTAAGTTAGTATTACGTTGAAATTATTTTAAAATCATTTAATTATTAAGTTAGTTGATAACTATGTTGTTTAATTGTGAGTTGGTTTTAGGTTATCTATTTTAATATATTTAGTATAAATTTTAAACATTTAAGGTTTTAGCAAACTCATTATGAAACTATTATCTTGTTTCATTACGTTAGCATATGTTAAAACAAATAGAAAATGTTGGATTGTTTCCTTTATCATTTAGTCAAAAGTTAAGTGTAACTTACATTGTTATTATCTTTTGATATGTTTAATTCTTAATTAGCATAACTTAAGATCGATATCAATCTAGTAACAAAAGTTTCAAAATCTTAACGATGTAATTGCCCTCATGTTTATAACCTTAAGACGTAAAGTAAAGAACCTATACTAAAACTATTATCAATCATTTCAAACCTAGGGCATGTTTAATTATTAATTCAAAAAAAAATTGTGTGTGTGTTTTTGCCTTTAAGTTTTGGGCATGACAGATGTGTCTACAATAGGAGTTGCTTCATCAAGGCCAGATCCTATAATAGATATGAACTATAGGCTAGGATTTAGGAGTTCATTTGATGATCATTTTAATCCCAGAGCAGCCCCATATGTAGAGCCAAATCTTATAGATCTAGATGACCCTACTGATTCAGAGGCAACTTTTGCAGATCCTAAAGAAGAGCACTCTGAAATAGGATTTTTGAAGAAATGGATTACTGAGGAAGAAGCTAAATGTATTCGTCTTGAAAAAGAAAAGGAGCAAGCCACTTTGGATGCCATAATAGAAAGGGATACTTTGCTAAGAAGGATGGCTTCTTTGAAGGAGCAGAATAAAAAGTTAGAAGAAAATACCACAACTCTACATAAGGATGTTTTTGGAGATGTTGATAATCTGAGAGCTAAAGTTCAAGAACAAGAGAAATGCCCAAATCAAAGGCAAGAACCAGTTATTTCTCAAATCTAAGCCTATAAACTTGTTCAGGTGGATCTTGTAGAGCCCACTGTAAAAGTTCCAGATAAAGGGAAAGGAAAGGCTATAGGAATCCAAATAAATGAGCCTCAAGCTATACCAAGCAAACCTATACAACCCTCCATGTAAAAATTATATCTAGATCTGGAGAAGGCTCAAAAAGAGAGGGAAGATCTTGCAAAAGAACTTGAGAAGGTTGAGAATGAAGCTCAAGCTGCAATAGCTAGGAGAAAAATCCAATTCATAAAGTCTAATTCTGCATTGGCTTCATGGCCCAATTTGTCTATCCCACCTGCAATTCCTACACTAGCTAGTGGTCCAATAATCTCAACTCAGGGAGTACCCCAATCTACTCCTACCTCATCTTCCACTATTGGCACCCAAGTCCCATTTGTCCCACCTCCTCAATCCCAAGCTGCTCCTCTGAGTCAAGCTAATATAGCTAGTACCTCAAATGTTCCTGGTTTCTAGAAGAAGCCTTTATATCTGGAAAAGTATAGATAAATATCATTTGCTGGTATTCCTGGTGCTCCACATCCCATATCATTTGATTTAAGAGATAAAGTGGTTAAGTTCTTTGGGAATAATGTTGTTACTGGTGAAGAACATTTGAGAATTTTCATTGATATGTTGAATGTTTATGAAGTTAAACATGAAGATATGGTAATGAAATTGTTTGTGCATTCACTAACAGAGGATGCAAGGGATTTTTTTAGGAGGTTGCCTGATGATAGTATTGCCTCATGGAGTGATTTGGAGAAATTGTTCAAAGAGTAATATGGAGACAACACTAATGCAGGATTCATGTTGAATGAGTTCAACAACATCAAGAAGAATCCAAATGAGTCCACATTTGATTTCAATGTAAGATTCTAGAAAGGTATGTACAGACTATTTCATGTTATGAGGTTAAATGAAGATGTCTGTCTCACAACATATTTCAATGCTTTTGATAGCAAAATGGCTTATCAATTGAGGGATAAGGATCCTAAGACTTTAAGGGATGCCTATAAAATTGCAATAAATATAGAGAATAATAGGAAGGCATTTGGTAAATTGGGTAGGAGGGATGATCTGAAGCTTTTTAATCCTAAGAACAAGAATAAAAGGGAGGATGACAAAACTCCTATAGGAAAGAAGCTTGAAGAACCTACTATAGGCCAGGTTTTGGAATTGCTCAAGAAGATGAATCCCACTAATTTCAATAAGCCAAATGTTGCTGAAAGGCCCCCTATGAATAACAATAGTTTCAATAGGCAGCCTAGAATGCAAAATTACCCTTACACCACTCAGTGGAAAGATGGTAAGCCAGTTCCTAACTAGACCCACAATGTGAAGGATAAGGGTACTCCAGATCCCCTGCAAAGGAACACTATAAATATGAATGATGATATACCATGTTGCATTATATGTCAATCACCTCATTCTGTTGATTATTGTGCCGTTGCTCAATCATTTGCCCAAGGTCAAGGAGTGCAACCTGAAGAGAAAAGCCACGATGCTATAAGCTATAATATGGTAAGCATGTGTGATGATTTGATAGATTTTGATTCAAAAGAGCCTGAAAATGATATTACTAGCCAGAGAATTTCTTATCATTTACACCATCAACAAGTGCTTTTATATGATGAGGGGTATGATACAGATAAGGTATGTAGTGCATTTTCTAATGTAGGTCTCACAAGCTTAAGAATGCCCTCCAAAGAGGAGATTGATAGAATTCTATCAGAAATGATTTCACAAGTCCATAGTGACTACCATTTGAGAAATAGAATAGTAAATAATGATGCAGGAAAGCCATCTAGTGTATTCATCAAAGATATCACTCATAAGATGAATGATCAAAACAAGAAAGTCAATGTAGATGTGCCTAAGATCAAGGAAAATAAGGGTAAGAAATGAGAACCAAAGAAGAAGGTTCAATTTTAGATAAGTGAAGCAACAAAACCAGTGGTGCAACCAATGAAATTAGAACGTGATGTTATCAAGGAAATAGTGGTGCCTGCTGCTCAAAAGATTCACACCTCAGGTACTCTTGTAAAATCCACTATTGTTGAACCTGTTGATATGATATCTATGTTGTCTCAAATTACTATAAAAGTGCCCTTGTCTGAACTATTTAGAATTGAAGAGCATAAGAACAAGGCTTTATCATGGTTGGGTGGAATAGGAAACAATAATATTGTTGTAGATCAAACTATATCCCAACAAACCCCATTATTAATAGAGGATAGTGGTATCATATCCCAGATTCCTCAAATGCTTTTAGATGATTCTTCAGTGGCATTTATAGAAGATATTGATCCTTTTTTCCTCTGTCTAATCATAAAAGGGAACACCTTAAAAAATTGCATGATAGACTCAGGAGCTTCCAACACTATAATGCCTTCCAAAGTAATGGAAGCCTTAGGTTTGAAGGTGGATACCAAGTAGGGCAGATGCAGAGGAATGGATGCTAGGGAAGTCCTAGCCATAGGTACCATAAATGCCTTACCATTCAAATTGGCTGAATATCCTGAAGTAGAATTAACCATGTTCGTCCTTGTGGTAGATATACCTCCACACTATGGAATGTTACTCTCTAGGAAATGGAGTGCTGCCATGGGGGGAAGCCTGCAATGTGATCTAACTTATGCCACTTTCCACATAGGGGACAAAGCTATCAGGGTAAATAGGGAGCCAAGGGTTAATCACATTTTAGGAGAAGAAATTGACAAAGATACCACTTGTTTCCTAGATACTAGGATTAATGCTTTCAGGGCTGAATTAATTATTCAGGAAGTTGAAAATTTACCTGCTATCATTGAACATGAAGTTGAATGTTGCATGAACTCACCAAAATTATGGAAAATTTTCTTTGATGGGGCTAGTTTTAAAGAGGGTGCAGGGGTAGGTGTAGTTTTTGTGTCCCCTGAAAATAACACTTTTAGGTATTCATTCACTTTGAAGTTTTCCTGCACAAATAATCTTGTAGAATATGAAGCATTGTTGCTAGGACTGAAAGTTGCCACACATCATAGAATTAAGAAACTATGTGTCATAGGAGATTCTGAACTAATTATATCTCAGATCAAGGGAACCTACTCATCCAAGAATAAGAGATCGAAGCAGTATAGAAATGTAGTTTCGGATCAGATAGAATTCTTTGATGCATTTGGGATCTCATGGAAAGATAGGACTCAAAATAAGATGGCTGATTTGTTAGCCAATGTAGCAATCAAGCCAAAAGAGATATCATTTGCAGGAATCTCTTAGTTTGAGGTACAAAATAGACCTTCCATACCTGATAACATTGAAAATTGGCAGGTCTTTGAAGATGACAAGGATATTACAATTTTTTTGTTAAATGAAGACAACTACCACGGTCAGGAAATGGATTGTAGTAGACTGATTGAAACCATAAATGGAAAGGAAACAATTTTTGGTGAAGAGATTATGCAATTGAAAAAAAATAAGGTGCCAAAGGGGTTAGTAGTCTTGGAAAATATTTTTGATAACCAGTACAGAGTAAAATTAGGAGTTAATGACCCCTAACCTTAGGAGTTAGAAGAGATAAACTTGGGTATTGATGAAGTTCCCAAAAGGGTTTATATCGGCCAAAATCTGCCTGTTAAAATCAAGAAAACATTGATTGACCTACATAGAAAATACAGACATGTTTTCGCTTGGTCATATGATGACCTTAAGGCTTATAGGGAAGATTTTTTCCATCATGTCATACCATTAAAGGACAATGTAAAACCTTTTAGGCAAAAACAAAGATCAGTGAATCCTACCCTGGCCCTAAAAATGCAAGAAGAGCTTATGAAACTAAGGGATGGCAGGATAATCAAACCAATTAGGCATTCCACCTGGGTTTCAAACTTGGTTCCTGTTAGGAAGAAGAATGGAGATATTAGGCTATATGTGGATTTTAGAAATTTAAACATTGCATCTCTGAAAGACAATTATGGCTTACCAAATATGGAAGCCATGTTGCAACAAGTGACTAGCTCTGAGTTAATGTCAATGATGGATGGTTTCTCTACATATAATCAGGTGTTAGTAAAGGAAAGTGAACAATTCAAGACAACCTTCACAACCCCATGGAGAACATATGTATATGTGAGGATGCCTTTTGGCCTCATTAATGCAGGAGCTACCTTCCAAAGAGCCATGGATGTAGCATTTCATGATTATATTGATAAATATATGGTTGTGTACTAGGATGATCTTACAGCATATTCTAATAAGGTAGAGGATCACTGCAAACATTTGGAAAAATCCTTTATCAAAGCTCTGGAATATGGAGTTTCTTTAAACCCAAAGAAATGCACATTTGGGGTCACAGAAGGCAAACTACTAGGACATATAGTGTCTAAGGATGGGGTGAAAATAGACCCTGAGAGAGTAGTGGCTATTGGAAAAGTCCCCAAGCCAAAAAATGTAAAAGGAATTCAATCTTTCTTTGGTCAAGTTAATTTCCTTAGAAGATTTGTTACAAATTTTGCTCAAATTAGTAGACCTATCTCAAAGATGCTCAAGAAGGGAGCCACTATAGATTGGAATGGTGAGCCTTCACAAGCATTTCAGGATATTAAAATTGCAATAAAAAATGCTCCAGTATTGAGAACCCCAGATTATTCAAAACCCATGCATATTTTTTCTTTTGCATCCTTCCAAACTATGGTTGTAATCTTATTGCAGAAAAATCAAGAAGGATATGAGCAACCTATTGCCTTTTTCAGTAAGTCACTACAGCCTGCTGAACTAAAGTATAAAATAAATGAAAAGAAAGCATATGCTTTAGTAAAGGCTGTAAAATCTTTCAAATGTTACCTGGTAGGTGCTACTATTATCACTTTTGTACCTAGTGTTGTAGTCAAGGATATATTTTCTCAACAGGAAGTATCAGGCAGGAGGTGGAGATGGATTAATAGAACCCAGGAATTCAACATTGATATACAGATAACAAAGTTAGTAAGGGGTCAAGGTTTGGCCAAACTCATGGCTAAAGCTAATCTAGAGGCTAATAAGATAAATATGGTAAATGATGATCTTAGAGCTGACTTATGTGACATGGACCAATGTGATTGGTACACCAATGTCATATATTACCTGCAACACATGGAAGCTCCTCCCCATTTGCTTGAAAATGAAAAGAGGAATACTAAATTGCAAGCCATCAGATATGTAATTGTCCAAAGCAACCTATGCTGGAAAATTTTTGAGGGAGTATTATTGAAATGTGTTGATAAAGAAAAGGAAAAAGAGGTATTGAAAGAAATGTATGCTGGAGTGTGTGGGGGACACTATATGGCCAAAACTACTACACATAAGATAACGAGGGCTGGATTTTGGTGGCCTTCTCTTTTCAAGGATGCCCAAGTTATGGTTAGGAAGTGTGACCCTTTTCAAAGGTTTTCTTGAAAGCTAAAGTTCTTAGGAAATACCCCATTGAAGCCAGTGGAGATTCAAGCTCCTTTTCAACAATGGGGTCTGGATTTCATAGGAGAGATTTTCCCCAAGTCTAGCACTGGCTATTCTTGGATTCTAGTTGCTATTGACTACTTTACAAAATGGGTAGAGTCTATCCCCACACGAAATGCAACAAGTAAAGTTGTCAATAATTTCCTACTAAATAGTATTATTTCTAGATTTGGCTATCCACAGAAAATTGTAATAGATAATGCTATGTGTTCTAGGTATGAGGAATTCATTAAATTTTGTGATAAATATGGAATAACAAGGTCATCATCTGCTCCATATAATCCACAAGGGAATGGACAAGCTGAGTCCACAAATAAGAGCATGTTGAAAGTCATTAAGAGAACTTTGGATGATAATAAAAAGGCATGGGATTCCAAGTTACAGTTGGCAATATGGGCTGACAGAGTAACTGTAAAGAAAGCCATTGGTGTAGCTCTATTTGATTTAGTTTATGGAATCAAAGCTAGAATGCCTCAGAACAACTTGATGGGACTCTACAATTACATCCAGTTGTATGATGAAGATACTACAGATGAAATGCAAGAGAGAATGGATGAATTGGTAAGACTGACAGAAACCAGAAGAGAAGCATCTCTAAAGAACCAAAAATTGCAACTGCAAGTTAAGACACTCTATCATAAAAGAACTATAAGAAAAAAGTTTGAAGATGGAGATTTTGTCTTAATGTGGAATGCCAGAATTGAAGATAAAGGAAAACATGGTAAATTTGATCCTATTTGGTTAGGTCCATATCTAATTGAAAATACATGGGGTGAAGATTCTTATATACTCAAAGATGTATTCGACAATATTCTTGAATTGCCAGTTCCTGGATAGTTCTTGAAGAGGTATTTATCTTGAAAAATACTTATTTTCTCCATGAACAGTAGTTTTAGGGTTTCCTGTTATTTTAGTACATTCTGTATATTTTGTAAATCTCTGTTAGTATCCTTGTACAGTCTAGTTCCTTGTTTCTGTGTCTTGCTTAGTATTCTTTGAAGAAGTTGTCATTTTTATGAAGTATGTGGTCTGCTCTCCCATAGATTCTGAATTCTTGCATAGACTCAAGTAGTCTATCATCCCCAGACAGAGCCATTGTTGGTCTGACTTTTCGTTTGATATATATCCTTGTCCAGTTGTAGAAGAGTTGGATTTTTCATTTTAGTGGTGAATAGGGTTTAGGTAAGTCATTAGTTTTCTCCCTTTTTGAAAATTTTATGAAAACCCTATGTTTCTCTCCATTTGTAAACTATTAGGCGAAAAGTGTTTAAATTTTAAATTGGGTGAATATTCTTTTCCTTTTTGTCTTTTATGTCTCGAGATTCTTTCCCTCTCAGTTTCTCGACTGTCTGGTCTAAGTAAATCCGCAGTTGTCATTTCTTTGCTATGAAAACATCGGCAATCTTTATGTATAGTGAGGTAGGGAGTGTCAGAAAATGTTGAGACAGGACCACAAAATGAAGACACGGCAATCAAATTTTTTAAAAAAATTGGTCATTCAGTCACGAACACTTGGCCATTGCTATCAAAGCTGGAAGAAGGACCTAATTAAAAAAGGGAGAGAGGTCGGCACCGGAATGAGTATCTTTTTGACCCTTCTCTACCTCGCTATCAAAAATCTTGAGCATCTTGCCATTAATGAAGTAGCAAGGCACCGTAAAATTAAAGAGTTGGTGACCTTGAAATTCATCGGTACCATGACTAGTCCAGGTGGCATGATCAGTAATAACTGCCATTGTCAGAAGCAGTTAATAGCAGCAATAGTGATCTGATGGATCCTTGCATTTTATGGTGCCAAGATTTATTAAAGTTATCGGAGCTTGCTACTTTGCTATCAATAAATTCTAGCATCTCGCCATTAACGAAGTAGTGAGGCATCATAAAATCAACAGTCGATGGGACCTTTAGTAACGTGGGATGATGACTAGGACTAAAGTAAAGTCTTACGGGGTTCCAACTGTGTAGACTTTCATACTTCATCAATGCTCTTGACCCATGCCCCATTGATCAAATGTGCAAGAGATCCTGAGTGTCAAATTATAATAGAATCAACAGTCCTTGCTATCTCACATTGGAAAGTTGCATGTTGTTTAAGCTATGTGAAATAGTGAGTATAAGGCCCACCATTTATCAAGAAACTTCATTTAGCTTCCCCACCTTTCATTCGGTCTCTTATCAACGCTCGTTGTCTTCTCACTATGAAGAGTTGCTAGGGGTATACGTATAGCAACATAGCGAATAAGGGCCCACCCTCATCTTTCTAAGTAAGCACAATAATATATCATCTGCTGAATTAAGATCAGATCGATGGTTGTCATTGCTTCGCTATGGCAAAATGCTTGTTCTTTATCCATAGCGAAGTGGTGACCTTCTGACACGCGTCCTCAGTTGCCAGTGGGTCCGAACATAAGTTCCATCAAGGAAAGAGTTATGTACATGGTAAATTTTCATTGGATCAATTGACCACATGTCAAGTGCAATGCCTAGTTGTTTTCTCCGTATCACATGATCATAGGATTTTTGAAGATCAACGGCGCAGCTTTAAATGTAGAATGTGGTGCCACTCTCTATATTAATTAGACATGAAAGAATCGTGCATGAAAAAAATAGAGTATAATACAAAAAGATTTCATCAGTTTCATCTTACATGAGCAAAGATTCTGAGCCATTCCTGAGCAAAAGTAATTATTGAAGGAAAGCGTGCTAAAGTTTAGCAAAATTTTTGAAATTTTTTGTTCGCAAAAAGTTTGTAGAAATACAAAGGAAAACATAGACAGAATTCAAGTAAGTAGTACAACCATAATCTCTCTAGGCTTTTCAGTTCTATAAAAAATAATCCAAGATGCCTCCAAAGAAGGGATTTTCAGGTCAAATAAACTATTCAGATAGAAATGTGGATGATGACTGGCTTGAGTTGCTCCCAGAGTCTACTATAGAGATAGTGCAAATTAAAAGGTTAACCTCATTAAACCCTAGGTTGAGGATAGCTGATGGATTGTATGATAAGGGTAATTGGGTTCAGGATGCTCAAACTTCACAAACGGGTTTGAGTTTGTTCAAAAAACAGTTTGCAGAAAGGAAATTATATGCCCCACATGATAATATATGGAATTTTGATCTGGGAAAGCTAGTTGTTCCTAGTGTGTTTATGGATTATGATCTTCTTGAGGTCATGGCAAAGAGATATGATAAAGCCACTAGGGTAGTGAGAAGAGTAGATGGTGAAGTTTTAATCACCATCAATCTAGAAGATATTAGGGAAGTTTTTAGTTTGGGACCTCTAACTAGGTATCATGTGCCCATTAATTTGACAGAATTCGAAAAAGAATATATGTCAAAAAGGGATGTAGTTAGACAAGGTGCACTGAAGGCCCACATAGCTAGAATTGGAAAGCTACCAGCAATAAGATCATCTTCTAAAGAACCTTTCAAGAAATCATGCTTCAATGCCAGGGCAGTAGAGATATACAGGACCCTGTGCAGAGTCTTTGGAGAGGGTGAAGAAGATTTTATTCCTGTGAGCTTCATGTATATGATCATTCAAATCTCCTCTTTTGGTGTAGAAATAATTTTTGATATTGCATCTTACTTGGCTAATGAGATTCACAGTGGATTGGTGGGGATTGCAAAGGGCAAGGTGGAGACGGTTTGGGGTTAGTACTTCCTATTAATGCATATGTTTCTATTTAAAGAGGTTACATATTTTGGTAAAGAAATGGTACTAAATAGGGAACAAGAGGGGGAAGCACTACCAATTCAATTATGGAGTGCACACATGACTGGGGAAGTAGAAAATGCTAGTTTTGCTAGATTTGATAGGCACTTTGCTTCCAAACTAAGGTGCCTCATATTTAGTGACAATCCCAAAATTCCTAGGCACTAATGCACGTTGTTAGGCCTATGGACAGACCCCATAGTCTAAAAGTTTCACATAATTGGGGAGATATCATCCCATATCTAGTCTCAACTATCATTAGAGTTTATGGATTCAAAGGGACACCCCATGTACTACCTTATCAGGTGCCTTTAAAGGTAGGAGTAGCTGAATTTTTATGGCAGTTGGGAGGAGTGGAGGAGACCTTTTTGCACAAAAGGGGAACAGGATCAATTTTTCCTACTTGCACTATAGATCACCAGTTTGTAATAATTAAGGAGGGGTGGATCTCTACAAATTTTTGGATCAATATAACATGGCAGTATCTCACCCTAATTTTTGTGATGCAAAATATTTCTTTTATTCTGCTCTTAGGCATAGGATCAAGCTTTGTCCAATTCAGCATGAATTTTGTTTCCTTGAAGATGTAATAAGGAATGAGTACTCTCTCCAGGAGCAAGAAAAAAAGAAATAGAAATGGAGAGTCTATTCAAAAGTTTTGGATTTTATTAATTGTTTTGACAAGGATTACAATCCTCTTAGTAATGCTGCAGCTAGTGCAGATAGAATAAATAAGCTCATGAGTACATTCCCCAAAATAATGGATGTAATGAATGAGAAGAAACAACATTTTATTGATTCTTCTCCAGATAAAGCTAGGGCGGTAATGAGGAAATTGGGTTTCACTCCCAACATAGGGGCAAGTCCACTGGTTGTGCGAAAGAGGACATGATATACTGTCATTCAGGATCAGACACCTACTATAAACAAAGGAAAGCAGATAATTGAATCTACTAGTGCTATTTTCAAAAAAGAGCCCTTGAACCCCCTCCCAAAAGAAGAAAAATAATAAAGGAAGAGGAATCACATGATGAAGGTTACTCACCTTCCCAAACTCCGATGAGAATTGAGGAGGAGCAGCTCACCAATGAGAAAATTGAACAAATGGGATCACAAGGAGGAGTTTTTGTTACCTAGGCAGAAATTGATGAAGGGAACCCCCAAAAGCCTCCTGTGCTGAGTTTTGAACTAACTATAGCAGATTTTAGGGGTAGGGAATTAGACCCTATTTTAGAACAAGCCAGTCGGCAATTTTTGTTTGATAACAGTTGTGTAAAATCTAGGGCTTTCCATCAATTTGTGTGGAGGGAAAACATGCACATTTTTGAGAAAAGATGTAGGAATATGAAAATAGAGCATCCAGAAATGGATGAAGCCTCTATTCAGAATCAAATAAAGGAACAAATGATACAATAGTTCCAAAATATAACCCCTGAATTGGGTAGACAGATGATGAAAGATGCA
The DNA here is from genome assembly GCA_028749045.1 of Cupressus sempervirens. Classification (NCBI taxonomy): domain Eukaryota; kingdom Viridiplantae; phylum Streptophyta; class Pinopsida; order Cupressales; family Cupressaceae; genus Cupressus; species Cupressus sempervirens. The sequence continues at coordinate 561,046,997 of CM053790.1, forward strand.
AATATTTTATTATTTCCCAATTGGGACATTGCTGATGCCTTAATTTTTAATTCTGTTTCAAATAATTTGGGATTATAGGATCCAGATAAAAAGTAATTCTTGGGAGCAGAATTCAGTAATGACCAAACTACTCCTGTTATGTGGTCATTAAGAAGAGGATCTAGGACTACTCCATCACAGCCTGATGATTCAGGACTAATAGGGAGTATCATTGTGAGGAGAGTCACCGATACTTCACATGTACAGTCAGCCCAAATGAATGTGGACTATTCTTAATTTGCTTTGGCCACTACAGAAAAGGAAGAAAAGGAAATGACTGACCTAGAGAGCAAGTATGAAACAATAGTGGATGCCTACAATAAAGAAGTAAAAAAGAGAATTGAGCTTGAGAACAAGCTATTGGGAAGAACCACTAGGCCAAAAATAACATACCCTCGCCCCCTAGTTGAACCTTGTAAATCCACCCCTCTCATAGAAATACCATATACACCGCAAAGGCCACAATACTACACTACTAAGGATTTTGAAGAAGAAAAAGGAAAACTGTGGGCCTTACATGTAGAATTGGAATCCAAATATGAAGATAAATTGAGAAAAGCTCTCACATATTTGGGGGACAAGATTGAGTGGCTGCTAATTTATGATCAGTTGGCCAGGGTGATCAGTTGGCCAGGGTGATCAGTATCTGGGAGGATTTGAAATCTAATGATGAGGCTCTAATGCCTGTTTTGAATAAATGGGTAAGAAGGGAGAAAGAAATAACACCTTTGTGTTTCTCTGTCATAGATGATTCTTTTGATCAAATTGAAAAAACATTTGATATTGCTTCTGATCTTACTGACTTTAATAATAAAAGGGTTCATTTACAAAAAGTAGTAGTAGGCTACTTTGAAAAGTAGAAGAGCTAGAAATTCAATTTGTTTAGTCATGCCTTAGATAAAAAGAATAATTTGAAAAGTAAAGATGAATGGGCAAAGGAACTTGATGATTTATTCTGTTTAAGAATGAATCAAGTCATTAATGAATCAAGGCATGCATGGTGGGCCACCACAATAGAAGAAATGGTGAAGGCCCAAATATTCTTTGATTCTTTAAAGCAAGAATTCATTACCATTAATAAGGATGCTGAATATGTGCTGAAAAGATAGAGGGATATTTTACAATTCAATTGGCCAGATGATACATTATTTGACAAATGGATGTCAGATATGGCTCCCGTTGAATAGTTTGATGAAAATAAAAATGATAGTGATGAAATGCAAGGTGAGGAGATCCAAATTATTGACCCTGTCACTACTCAGACCCAACTAAAAGAAGATGACAAGGATAATCTGTTACCTTCAATTACAGACCCGGGACCATAGGATGCCGATACAACTAAGGAAAGGGAAAAGGTAGAAGTTATTTCCCCCATACAGGATAAAGATGGTGAAAGCCCACAGGTGGAGGTTGACGTGCCATCATCAAAACAAACTTCATCGTTGGTTAATTTGGCTATTGTATATGAGGAAGGATCAGAATGGCAACCAATTTAGCAACACATGAGCATGTAACAAAAGGGCCCACAAAAGGAATGTCTGATGTAAAACCTTTGCTGTTACTCGCATTTTTGTCATCTTGTTACAAGTATATGTAAGTGTCTTTTAAAGGACACCTGTCATTGTTTTAGCCTGAAGCTTGTTGCATCTCACACTATTTAAGTGAGATTCCAAGGCCTAAAAATGGTCTCAATTCTATTTTTCTAAGTAATATGCTTAGTCTATTTTTGGTCAAAATTTTGAAAGCAAGTTTATGATGTATTTTCTTTGTCAATTCTCTGAGAATACATGAATATAGAATGAGTTGTGTTTCTTTTTGAAGGTCTTTCTGAGTCTATTGTAAAGGATATACCATTTTCAAAGAAAATGAATACAAATTGTGAACTGTCCCCATATCAGTTCTTTCTGAATCTTGTCTCCTTCCAATTACTTGGTTGTCTTGATATTGTATAAGTAAAAGCTTGTGCAATTGAATGCAATCTAGTTATGTTATATATCTATTTATCACTGCTATTAATTCAATGGATTAAATAAAAGCTTTGATGAATGTGATAAGGTTTCTTTAGTAGTGGAAAGGGTTTTGAATGATGAATTCTGATAAGAATTTTTGAAAGAATTTTTTGTATGGAAAAAAAGTAGACCTGAGAACTTGCTATAGACTCTAAACCCCGATGGATTAGGCACTGATCAAATTGATTCAGCTGAAGAAGAAATATATCATAAATGGTTATCAAAATGCAACATCAAATCAAATTTTACTTTTATTTCCTGTAGATCTTCAAAGGTTGGCCAGTACTTGTCTGCATGGAATGTTTTAGCTTCAGTTAGCCACTATTGTTAAGAACATCTGCAGATTTATAGAAGAAATTTTGGCCATATCTATTATATGGGATGTATTTAGCAAATTATTATGAATTATGTATGTATTTGAGGATTTGAGATGATAATTAGAATGAAACTAAAATAATCCTTATACAGTCTTTCCTAGTTGTGAATCATCCCTGGGTATACCCACCCTAGTTTTGCAGAGCCAAAAGAGTAGAAAACCAGCTGTGGTTTTGTTGAAGTTCAGTCCAAATACTTTGCATATGCAATTTTTAATAAGAATTGGCTAGTCTTTAGATTGTGTATGTAGTGTTATCCTGGTATTAAGCTTTTTGTCACTTAGTAGTTTTAGTGCATTTTAAAACTCCTACAAGATCAGTATACACTGACTGGTGATGACATGATATTTGTGTAACATAAAAAATAATACACAATTAATCAATTGTTTCAACAATCTCCATCTTTGCCATTAATGGCGACACAAAATGTCATAAGACAATGAAATTTTGTAGCAAGAATAAAGAAAGGAACATATCCTTAGTTTCATTCTAATTCGTATCCATGAGAACCCCTTAAATAGTGTGAACTCTTTCTATCTTTAGTTTCTCCTTTTGTTAGAAAACTTCTATTTTCTAGAACTTCTTTTGACAGTAAAATTTTCTTTTGATATTAGACCAAGTTCATTCTCCCTCTTTGACAACTCTTTCTTTTTATAAAATTTCTATGAGACATGACAAAAAAATTCTCCCTCTTTGACATCTCATGCCAAAGACAATAATCAATTAATATCAATGTACCTCAAGTACAGATTCATTTGCAATATGTCCTTGTAAATATTGTAGCAAATGATTGATCTTCAATAATGCTCTAGTTGATGCATCACTAAAATTCATTTAGTGAGCTTCAAATAGGGGAATGACCCCTAGTTTTCCTCTTAGATACAAAAATGCATCCTTAGGTAATGGCTTGGTGAATATGTCCACAATTTTTTCTTTTGTATTTATATATTCTAATCTAACTTCTTTATCTTGATTCTCTTAAGAAATGATATTTTATAGCAATGTGCTTCATTTTGGCATGCATTACTAGATTCTTTGATATATTGATTACATTGGTCTTATCATAATATATAACTATTAGATCCTTGATTTCTATCTTCATACTTGCTAATAGTTGTTTGAACTAAAAAAAATATTACAACAATTGACTAATACTGCCATATATTTTGCCTTTTTTGTGGACTAAGAGATACAATTTTGTTTCTTGCTTGTCCAAGACACTAGTCTTTTACCAAGAAAGAATGCTCCACCACTAGTACATTTTTTTTCATCAATACTTCCTACCCAATCAACATCTATGAATACTTTTAAATCCTAATTGCCTCCTATTTTTTTTATCATAAACCATATTCTTTAGTAACTTTTAGATATGTCATGATTCTTTTAACTAGCATCATGTGGTTTACTTTAAGATTTTCTAAGAATCTTGCCACCATACCGACTGCTAATGCAATATTAGGCCTTGTGTGTACTACACACTACAATTTTCTAATCATTGATCTGTATGTGGTCTGATCTACCTCTTTGGAATCATCATTTTTGGAAATCTTATGTTCGGTAGACATAGAGGTTCCAACTAGTCTTGAGTCTTCCATTCCAAATTTCTTTAATATTTCCTTGATATATTTAGATTGAGTAATGTAGATACCATCTTTCCTCTATTGAATCTATATGCCAACAAACAATTTTATCTTTCCAAACATAGACATCTCAAATTCTTTACTCATTTTTTCTAAAAATTCCTTGCACCAGTCATCATTTACTATGAATAAAGTATCATCAACAAATATTCTGCCAACACAATCTTTTTGTCTAGTCCTTCTTTGATATACAAACTACTGTTATCATTAGTTCTTTTAAAACCAATCTATATCAAGTAGTTATGAAGTCTTTCATACCAAGCTCTGGGAGCTTGCTTCAGACCATATAATTCCTTGTGTAATTTTTAGACCATGTCATTTCTACTAGGATCTACAAAACCTTCATGTTGTTCAATGTGACTTCCTCATCAAGAATGTAGACTTTACATCCATTTGATAAACTTTAAATCCTTTGTAAGGTGCATATGTTGCTAAAGTTCTAAGGACTTCTAATCTTGCAACAAGAGCAAAAGTTTCACCATAATCAATACCATCTTCTTGGGAATAGCCTTTACATACCAACCTTTCTTTTTCTCTAAAAATTTTTCCATCTTCATTTAGCTTATTTATGAATACCCACTTTGTGCCAATTACATTTTTATCCTAAGGTCTAGGAACAAGAGTCCAAGTTTTATTGTTCTCTATCTATTCTATTTCTTCATTCATTACTTCAATAAAAATTTCATCATTCAAAGCATCTTTAACATTTCTAGGTTCAAATTTATCAAGTAAACATGCACCTTTAAATTTTCTTCTTGTCATTATACCATCTTATTTATCTCCAATGATCTAATCAGGTGCATGATATCTTTTGACATACCTGGCTAACACAAGTTCTTTGGATTTGGAATGGGTTTCACTAATTTCAGCATGAACTTCATTATCAACCTCAGGTCTCACTATCTATGACTCAAGTCCTTTAGGCTTTTTTTTCTCTTATAATAGCTCAGTAGCCTCTGACTGCAACTTAGGTTCTTCACACTGTGACTCAGGTTCTACCATTTCTAACGTGGTAGCTGTTGGAGATTTTGGGGACTCGAGAGGTGAAGCCTCCTTTCTTTGAAATAGATTTGGAAAGGTATTTGGTTCATAGTAAAAAAATCTTTTGTAATCCTTATGCTCTTTGCTACTTTCTTCTTCACTCTTTTCTACAAACTCATCAATTCTCACATGTGCATTTTCTATGATTTTATGAGTAGACAAATTCAAACACTTGTATGTTTTCCTTCTACAAGAATATCCTAGGAATATCCTAGGAATATGCCTTCATGAACTTCAGTGCTAATTGCTTCCTTCCAGTATTTGATTACAATATTATTTCCTATCATTAACATTCTTGCACAATCCATGATGGATATGTTCCTTCTTTCAGCGCTAGCATTCTATTGAGCTGAACCAAGAGCTGATATGTGTCTTTTAATTATTTTTTCAATGTAGAATTCATTTGAGATGAATTCACCACCTCTATCTGATTTTAAATATTTTAGCTTATTTCTAGTTTATTTTTATACTCCTCCCAGATACTGCTTGAATTTTTGAAAAGCTTATGATTTTTCTTTTAGATACATTATAGTCATCATTCTAGAATAGTCATCAACAAAAAGAAAGAAAAACATATCTCCACTATAACTCTCTATTCCAATAAGTCCACATAAGTCTATATGCACAAGCTTTAACACTTCTTTAGAATGATAGTTTTTTCTTTTGAAACTAGTCTTTCCCATCTTACCAATTTGACAATTCTTAAATAGACCTATATTAGGTTTCCTTAAGCTAGGCATACCTCTTACTTTTCTATGTTTTCTTATCTTAACTAGATTATCAAAGTTTGCATGACATAATATTTTGTGCCATAACCATATTTATTCTACTTGATTAATAAACATGAACTTTCACTGAGATCTAGATAGAATAGGTTATCTTTTTTTGGCTTGCTAGATCCAACTAGATTTCCTTTTCCATCCAGTAGTTTGGCCTTCCCATCCATAAATTCTCCCTTGAATCCAAAGTTATTCAACCATGCCACACTCAGTAGATTATGCTTTAGTCCTTCAACCCAATAAGAATTATCACATATAAGTTCTTCTGTAAAAGAGATACATCCTTTTCCTTTTATTCAACAAGGTTCATTGCTTCCAAATCTCACACTACCACCACCATAATATTCCATGTTTTCAAAATTTGATTTATGTCTAGTCATGTGATGTGAGCATCCACTATCAATAATCCATGTATCATTTTTGCTAAAATGAGAGATAAGTGCCATCTTATCTCCTTCATTATTAGATTCATCCTTTACAACAATATATACCATTTCGTCTTCACTATTATCAGAATCTATAACCATAAAACTAGATTTCTCCCTTTTTCTTTGTATTTCTTGAATTCCTTCTTGCCTTTGTACTTATTATTTTTTATTTTCATCCTTTTTTTCTCTATTTGGGCATCTTGTAGCAATGTGACTAACTTCTTCACAAGAAAAATAGATTAGAGGAATCTTACCCTTGTACTTTCCTCTGCCTTTGGAATATTTTCTTGCAAGTAGGGCTTCAACAACTTCAAGATCACTATCAAAACTCTCTTCTATTTCTCCTTCACTTCCTAACTGATCGGGCTTTGATTTCTTACTCCTTTTCCTAGGTTAAACTTTGGATTCAAATGTAGATTTAATACTTTTGGAGCTAGGAACATAGTTATCATACTTATCCAATTTAAAGGCTATCAATCTTCCAACTAGAGCATCCAAAGTTATATTTCTATTTGGATCACATCTCATTTCTTGAATAGAAGACACTCTAATTACATAAATAAGAAGAAGAGTTATGAGTACCTTGCTTACAACTATTTTTTCATCAATGTCTCCTCGAGATGCTTTGATTACATTGACACTTGCTTTGATTCTTTCCACATATTTTGCAATGTTCTCATCTTCTCTCATTTTCATCTAATTAAATTGTCCTATGAGACTTTCTAATTTAGCTCTTCTTACATTGTCATCCCCTCCATATATATCTATCAATTTTATCCACATTGCATGAGTTGTAGTGTAGTCTTTTACTTCATTGAATTCAACATAGTTAAGAGTAGATGCAATATCAATCATCATGATGTTATGGTTTTCCTTTTTAGCAATGTCTTAAACAAATAATGTTCCACTAGGAGTCTTCTATTTAGTATCAAGATACTTACAACATGAATCATTGATAGTTGCTAGATGTAACCTCATAAGTCATTTCCATGCTACAAAGTTGTCTCAGTTCAACCTAAGAATCTCTCTTTTGTAAGACATCTTGATCGTTAGCTTAGGTCCTTGAAACCTTCCCTAGAAGCACCAAATTCTTTGATACCAATTGTTGGAAATATAAGAGGAGTAACTAAGAAGGGAGAGCTGATTTGGTTACTACTAAAATAAATCCCAGATCCCTTAGATGTTAGTACAAAATAATTTCTCAAAACAAACTCTATTGTTGCTCGGTAATCACACTGAAAATATTGTAACTTGGTAAATACTAAGAATGTTCAATAAACACTTAACATAAAAATCTTAAGATGTTATCAGTGATTACTTCTTACTTTAACTTAGTTGAAAACATATAAGATAAATAGCATGAACACATTTGACACCAATATTAATGAAGAAATCCAATTTGGGAAAAACCACCAATTCCAACTAGTTACTATTTTTCACTCTTATGAAATGAGCCTTGTTAGGAGCCAACCCTATTAAAGATTATGAAACAAATTATTAGGTGTGACTTTGTTAGAAAATTTAATCACCCTGTTAGAAGAGGACTTATTAAAGGTCTTTGGATAATTCAAAAGAAATGTCACCTTATTAGAGGATTTACAAATAGCTATTAAGCCACCTCTATTAAGAGATTTAGATCATTACTACAATGGTTAGAGAGTAATAATGACATGACCTGATTTCTAATTGCAACTAAATTGCTGATTATAGATCTCAATTTTGGTTTGTATATTTGATCCTCCTTGATTGAATGTATCTTTTCATCTTCTCAAAAATATTATATTTATCCTTCTAATTCGCTTCCTCTTAGCTTCATTAAATATTCAATTGTCTTCCATGCATTCACACTCATCTAATCCTCATCTTGACCTTATATTTATATCTTTCATATTCTCAAGATAGCTAGAATATAAATTATAATAATTAATATTAATTTCTTAGTTGGCTAGAACCAATAGATAAATCAATTGAACTCAATATGCCAAAATAAGAAAATCATTTGTTAGCCAACCCTACTTGGTAGACACTTACTTAGAAATGATTTTCCTATGAGTGAACTTGACCAATACGACATACTCACAAAATTCATTTGATAACTGAGTGAGCTTAGTTAACACTAGTTCCATCCAACATTTCCTTCATTGACTAAGTGAGCTCATTTGACACTCATCTTTTGTAGACTTTCCTTTGATGCCTGAGTGGACTTAGTAGATACTGCCTTCTAAACTAGAAAAACTCTGAAACTCTCGGTAGATAAAGAAAACTATCATCAATGCCTAAGTGAGCTCAGTATATATTGACTAGTAATGACATGAAATTTGTGTAACATCAAAGACAATACACAATTAATCAATTATTTCAACAATTGCATGCAAACAATTTTATTTATTAATAAAGTGTTATGATTTGGTATTAGGTCTTGATTTGTTGTTGTGTTTCTATTGTATTCCTATTTTTAGGGATCTAGATTACCTCCAATAGAGGTACCCTTGGTGACTCATTGCAGTAGGTGGTATTAGAGTATAGTTGTTCCTAAGTTTGTAGATAGAGTGTCAATGTTGAGTCAATTTCCACCAAGACATGGGTGAAGAGTAAATTGATCTTCTAGATTTGTGGATTTGTTGCAAAGGGTTTCCAAAAATATTGGAAGATGCCTCCAAGAAAATTAGATCCTAGGGAAATTGATGATCTTAGTGATTCTATGGAAGAAAAGATCTAAGAAAATGTTAAAGAAGATTTTAGATCTTAAATAGAGGAGGTTAAAGCTAGTTTCAGATATGAGATGCCACTAATGAAGAGTGAAATGATTGCTAAAATTGTGAGTGTTATATGTGGTGTACCTAGGCATGCAAGTACTAAAGATGGTTATGAGGAAGTTTTTGAAGACTTTGAAGTTGCTAGATTGAGTTGTGAGGACAGAATTGATCTTGTGGAGAGACCTATGGAAAATAAGGGTGGTCAATTTTCGAGGCCTAGATCTCAATTGATGTTGAAGCATAAAATAGAGGTTTCTAATTTCTCAAGTACTTTAGCTCCTAAAGATATGATTGATTGGATTTTTGAATTGGAAGACTAATTTGAGTTAGAGGATATTGAGGATCCACTCAAAGTAATGTTGGCACAAACTAAGTTAAAAGGACATGTTGCTCTTTGTTGGAAAGAAGTGTAAAGAGACAAAGATGAGGAAGGTGAAATGAAGATCACTAGAGGGAGGTTGATGGTAACTAATTTGAAGGCTAAGTTAATTCCTACTAATTATGAACTTAAGTTGTTCAAAAGGTTGCAAAATTTGAAATAGAAAGATATGGTCTTGTAAAATATTATACCGAGTTCTACAAGTTGTCTATTCAATCTAGGCATAGAGAATTGTCAAAGGAGAAGGTAGCTTAGTACATTATTGGATTACTTCATATGTATGTTCAAATGTAGTTAATAATATCCAGATGTGGGAAAAATTTTGTAGAATACTAATCCCCCCTCTTAGTATTATCTATTTCTAACAAGGATCACATGGTTCACAAAGACAAGAGGATATTCATGCACCTTCTACATACAACACCTACTTCAAGCCCTACAACACCTCCTATAAACCCCCCACCTCCCCCCAACTAGGTCCCTTACAAAACTTGCTCCTACTCAGACCCCCACAACACATCCTAATTTGAAGGCCAAGTTCATTCCTACTAATTATGAACTTGAGTTGTTCAAGAGCTTGCATAATTTGAAACAGAAAGATATGACTGTGAAAGACTATATCAAAGAGTTCTACAAGTTTACTATTCAATCTAGGCATAGATAATTGTCAAAGGAGAAGGTAACTCAGTACAGTAATGGTTTTAGATTCATATCCAAGACAATGTTGGTATGTTGAAGATTGATTTGGTTGAGGATGCTTATCAATATGCCCTGAAGGTAGAAGATAAGTTGAAGAGGAAAAGTCAAAGTAATTCTAGAGGGAAGGAGAAGTAAGATAGCTCAAAAAAAGATAAACTAAGTGATGAAGATGAACCAAAACTTATTGATCAAAAGACAAGGAAAGGTAGAGGTGAGTTCAAGGGTACATTTTACAAATGTGGAGAAGTGGGAAACAAATTTTATAAATGTCTTAAGGTGTATGATAGAACAATTGTTGTGAATGAGGATGAAAACCTTACCAATGAACCTAATCAAGGAGAAAGTTTACAGACTTAGTGAGTATTGATTGGTTAGTGGAAAATGAAATCTTTTCAAAGGACCAATTTGTTCAAGACTTGTTTTAATTTTAGTGATAAAGTTTGCAATGTGATTTTGGACGATGGTAGTACTGATAGCCTTGTTGCTAAGAAGATGGTTTGAAAACTTGGCTTGAAGATTGAATAAGACATCCTTATCCTTATATGATTGGCTATTTGCAAGGTGAGCATAATTTGGAAGCAAGTGAGAAATTCCTTATTGATATCTAGATTGGGAAGTATACAGATCAAGTTTTGTGTGATATTATGGACATGAACAATTACCATGTGTTTCTTGGTAGACCTTGCTAGTATGGTTACAGGGCTGTACATGATTGTGTCAAGAATGTGTTACAATTGTGAAAGGTGGTAGCAAGCACTCCCTATTTTCTTTGTAAAATGAGGAGCTCTGTAGGAGCAACCTAAGTATTGGCAATTGAGTTGAGTTGAAGGATTGTGAGGGGGTTAGTGATCAACATGGAAAGAAAGATGATGGATGTGAAGAAGAAGAAGATCAAGGGAAAGAGTGTACAAGTTAAAGATTTGAAGGATATGTATGTGAATAAAAAATTTGGGATTTATGTACAAAATCCCAAAAAAATTTCTCCCAACTACTGTGAAAATATTTTCAAACTTGGGGCATCTGATGTAGGAGAATCCTTGGTTGGCTAGTAATCCTACATGCTAGTATGGTTTGACCTTTGATTTGGAGGACTTGATCAAAGAATGAAGGGTGACTTGGTTGATACTAAGATGGTTTGGTTGTTGTATTAACCAAGTGACTGGGTTAATGAAGATGTTCGGTGATACCTAGGTTTCTTGGTAGATATTAGGAGATCATTTTGCACTGGGAGTTTAATAGTAGTGTTTCCCAAGAAGCTCATTCAATGAATGGGCTTAGTTTCTTCTTGAGTAATCAATGCATGCTAGTGCTCATTTAGTGAAGGAACTTAATTATGTCTAGTGGAATACCGACATCAACATGGTTCTATCTAACACTTAGTTTGGTCTTGATTATGATGGTGCTCAAGTTGTAAGTGAGCTAGCTTTTGGAATTTAATTTATGTATGGGTATTTAATTTGTGTTATAGCTGACTTGTGGCTTATGTGAACATTTTATGTAAGCATTTATTTTAATTTGTAATGGGATAGACTAACTTATGGCTTAGTTTGGTAGAAGTAAGAAGTTTTCATAGAGTCTCAAGAAATGAGATTAGAGATTCATTCATCTTGGAGAGGAGGATGAAGTATATGAGAGAAATTTGAAGGGCTAGTAGGTCAAACTTGATAGACTAGGAGATTTTTTTGTGGGCTTGTAAGAACAAGTTGAGATTTCATTTAGTTTTCTACCAAAATGTGAATTTGGACTAGCTGGGATTAGGATTCTGAGTTGGAAATTATGGGATCTTGTTGAACTATTTTGTAATTATTGTGTGGCCCTAACCTAGAATGCCTTATAGCCGAGAATATTGCATGAAAATAGTTATATTTATGAATAAAGTATTATGATTTTCTATCATATCTTTATTTTTTGTTATGTTTCTACTATTTGGTTATTTGCAAGTCTCCAGATTACCTCTAGTAGGGGTACCCTTAGATTCTAGTTGCATCAAGCTAGTGATCTTCTTTGTTTATATCAAGCCTTACAAATAGTCATGGGGATTCTAGTTAGTGACATTGGTGGAAAAATCAACCACATTCTCTCATGAACATATGGATTATTGGAAATATGGCTAGGTAAGATGAGTTAGGGTTATCATTTATGGTAATGTATATATCTTACAATAGGATGGCAAAATATTCTATTGAAGATTCTACAGTCAAAGATAGAAAATTGTTTAAGTGTTGGACAGCTTCACTAGCAACATAAGTATATTTTTGGTATAGAAAAGGCTAAAAAGATATTTGGTATGTATGTAGTTAAGGGAAAGTATATTAGATTTTCATGATGACATACCTAAGTGTGTAGATCAGTACATATAGTATGGAAAAAGTTATAGGCCAAACACTAGCAAAGACAGTATGCAGAACATAACAAAGTACAATAGAATAGAGGAATAAAGTGGTAATGAATTATTTTGGTTGAAAAATAATTACTTATTTATGTAGGGCATCATCTTAGATATTTACCCTAAGTTAGCATAACATGTAATTTCATCAGTCTAACTACACAAGAGTTTTGTTAAAGGAAATAGTATAAGTAAAGAATTATTTTATGTGAAGTAACGAGATGTGTGATATATGTGATGTATGTGAATGTGAAGTATATAATAAGTATGAGAACTATGTATGTGACATGTGAACTTGTATGACATATCTGTGATGTGAATTTTGATGTTAGATCAGGCTATGCAAAGTATAATAGTTACTTGTAAAGAGTTTTCTATATCTATCACTTTTATATAAAGACACAATATTATATAATTGCATATTAGGGAATTGATCTCTTCTTGCATATAGTTATAATTGTAATTCCAACTCCTAACAGGGTTGTTCAAGAAACTCTTAACAAGGTTGAGGCTTTTAATAGGGCCTATTCCTCTAATAAGGGTTGAGACACTATACATAATTCTAGAATCTGAATAGGGTCAATATCCTTAACATGATTCTTTTGTTCAGTGGATCATTTTGTGGGTGCCATCTTGACTGGGATTTCCCCTTATCTAGGGTTTCCCTAGTTAACAAAATATGGTTTTATGAGTTTTCTTTGATATAGTTTGATTTACTGGTCAACATTATTGGTTTACTTTCATATGCATGTTGCAATGTAATTAATAATATTCGATTGTGGGAAATTTTTTGTAGAATACTGATACCCCTCTTAATATTATCTATTTCTAATAAGGATCACATGGGTCACAAATACAAGAGGATATCTATGTTTAAATTTATTTTTATAATTTAAAATTATACTTACACGTTTGAGTTTAAAATTATCATAACTTAAATATTTGTACATACATTTGCTATAAGGTCTTAGTCATCATACAGTATATTTTAGTGATCTTTAAACACCTACAAATCCCAAAATAATGTTTTAATTTAAATTCTACTAAATACAATTCAATGCTTCAATTTGGGGTATAGAAAAAAACTAAGATAAAGAAAAACATACTTTATTTATAATGCTTCATAATTTCATTTCAACTCCATGAAAAATCTAATGAAAATTGCTTCTAAAAATATTTATTTCTTAAAAGTGATTTTTTTGTCATTGATTTGAGTCATCCTAAATTCTAGCCAAAACTCTTTCAATCATAATGGGTTTGACCATAATTGTCTATGTGGCATATTACGTGGTAGCCACACAAGCAAAAAATGATGTTCCTAAAATCTCCCCACTTCTAAGGCTAATATCTCCATCGAAAACAAAGTTTCCCCAAAAGCTAAATATACCCTTTTGTAGATCACAGAGTCAAGATTATGCTCATATGAATTTTATGGTGTTTTGAGTGGTTATAATATGTTATAATTTTTTAATATTACAAGTATGTATTTTAAGATTCAAGAAGATGTCACTTCAGAAAAAGGGAAAAAAATAGTAAATCATATTAAAAAAATTAAAATGTAATATCTGTCTCTAGAGGAGAGAGTCCTGTTGAAGAATATTAGTTTATTTTTAGAAATATGTAGATTTGATAGTAAAAGTTAGATGAGAAAAAATATTTGTTAGTTTCTAATAAATTTGACTTTGAACACTTATAATTGAAAGAATATACATTAAAAAAATCATCCACTAGCAATACTTGTCAACTATAAAATATTAAGAACTTAGAGAAAAATATGATCGTGCATATATTTG